>CM060948.1:14395966-14736129 GCA_030765055.1 Mantis religiosa
TTTAGGGGGTTTTCCCAGATCGCTAGGCGAATGCTGGGTAGGTTAATTACATCACCTGAATTTCACATCGTCCCTCATCTGGTGGTCTATTTCAGGGTAGAAGTCTCGGCGGTGCATCACAGGATGATATGCTCTGAGGAAAACTACTTCCTCCTCCGGTAGGTTGGTTGCCGGTCTCCGTTCCTCTGCTGGGACCATTTCGGGACCGCCAGCCAGGGACCTATGGGGCTCGGATCGCCTGTCTTGGGACCTTTGGGGCTCCCGTCCCGCTGTGGGAGAGAGTGTTCTTTGTCTTGCTTGTCGGGGGAAGTCTCTATCCAGGTAAGCCATAGGGACCCTGCCCTCTGTACTGCCGTAGCTCCTTGTTTTCCTCTCACCTCATCCTTTCTCCCGGGGCTGCCGCACTTGGGGGTATATGAACAATGAGCCCTGTATGGGTGCCTACGCACTGCATCCCCTCCATAATGAAATCCCAACCCCAATTAACACGAGCAGACTCTAGGTTCTACTGTGATACATAGTGAATTTGTTATGTAAATTTCCGGCAATTCTCGATTTCGGACCAAGATTTGGTGTTAATGTACATAACGAGCAAGCTGGAAGAGAGAAATGAGAAATGCCATTTAGAACATTTCTATCTGCCTTGTGTCTATTTCTTTTATTTATTTATTTTATTTTAAGTTTACGTCCTCGAACATTATATCATATCGGAATATGAATGGAATGGGTGAAATGTTACTTAAATAAGCCCAGGGGCCATAGAGCTTACAGTTACCCCACATTCGTCTTTCAGGATAAGGTAAAACCCGGAAAAAACCTTATCCAAGTCACTCACCCTGACCGAGATTCGAACTCGGGAGCTCTTGAACGCGAGGCAGACCTGTTACCACCACGCTACCGAGGCGGGTCCTTGTATCTATGTACGCATGTGTTATCAGTTAAACCGATTCTTGTGAAACTGAATTTATAAAATGCCTTAGAAAATTAGAAGTACATGCTGTCTTAATCACGTTTCCCAAATGATTGGGGTGCTTAGAGACTGCGAAGTTTACAATGCAAATGTCTCCCACATTATTGTTTCTCCTTAAATGTCACTTAACAAATGTTTGTAGGGATAGAGTTTCCAATAAGCTTTGTTATTTATAAAATTAAGAAAAGTACAGGGTTCGCAGCAGTGTTTTGTCGGAATCTGCCTCATTAAGGTAACAATGAGACCAGGGGCGGTTCTTGCTTGATACGTTTGAATCGCCGAGTCACCTATTTGTTTTTGAATAACTTACAAGGTTATGTTTTATGTTCTATCATTTAATTTTTCTTTATAAAAGTTCTCCAAGTTATATTTTGTAATGGAACCGCTCTCTCGGCGCTCACGCGTCGATAATGTAGCTAGCTTACTTCCCGACTAGTGATTCGTTATTAAAAGGCCAAGGTGGCCGTAACACTTGCGGTGTGCGAGGAGAGGTTGTAGGGGCAGAATATATTGCTGGTTACCATGGCTACGGATTCGATTCATAGAAGCCGTATATTCCGCACTAACTCGTGTTGCCAACACAATACAGGAGTTTCTTCCTGCTTTTTCGTTTATTTGAAAAGAAATTTGTTGGTAGAAGTGGTAACCCGCTTGAAGTGAGCCCCGCGTGTCATGTGCTATTGTTTATTATCAGTTTGTATCCTGTGTAAAAACGTAATTTTTTATGTGACCAGTGATTATTTTCTGAGATGTGAAATGTTTAATTTTTCATATTTATGGGATTTACAATGAATCCAGCACACGACTTGATGTGTTCCATTCTCCAGACAGCCTTCCCTTTATGGAAAAATGATGACAAACGCGACGTGGTAAATATCGATAGGCCAACAGTAGTGTTATGTTTAGAAATGTTTTGCAGTGGAGCATCTTCTAAATATAACAGGATATTTAAGACTCGTTGGTATGAGGAACATAATAGTGTCTGATTGAAGGAGCTGAGACAAAATTGCAGACGCTCTTGGGGGAAGTTCACGTCTATATATTGTAAAATACAATGAGAACGTTAAGCTTAACAGACTCTTCATGCCATATCCCATTAGGGAAGTAGACAAGAAATGACATTTCGTGGACATAATGAAAGCAAGGACTCTTTAGATAAAGGTCATTTGAAGGGAAATTTGTATTCATATACAGAGGGAAGCCCTATCGAAATCCGAAACCGCTATTCCAGTATAAAATCCGTTTGTGCGATGCTGATTTTGCAAATTTAGGTTAGAACATTTTCCCAGTCACCTACCTAATTCGCCCAGAGCCACGCCTGTATGAGACAGTCTTGCAGGATTTGCTATTAGGAATAATACGAGTATATCAAGAATATTCGGAGCATATTCTGTAATAGGTATAAGCTGAGTAGTCTATGGTCGTGTCTAATACACAGGTTATGGGAAAAGGGGTTCGTTGTTGAAGAGGAAGAGCTGTAACAGACGTTTAGGCTCGTGGAATGTTTTACTTCCAGTGCTGACAACCGAGGAGATGAAATTGTTTTCTTGCCAACCTTAGCATGTTCTGTCCTGGCATTACGTTTCCATATAGATATCAACTTCAGCAGGGAAAGATCACTAAATACGTACACATACTACACGGAGAGCTCTCTTTCGGTCCATTAAATCCTTCTTCCGGATCCGTTCCGCTGTAATCTCGCAACCTTCTCCTCTACCTAATATATTGACTTAGTCTTTCTTGTGCAGCGCGGTTGTCGCTTCTGCTTCCATCCCTAGTTTCGTGATAGGCGCTCCATCCATAAAAATTAATATTGAAAAAGATATCATCTCTGGATTTGCTTCTAAATTATCAACTAATATACCAAAATACCCTGGTGCTTGTACGAGAGGGAGTCAAGCATTAATTATTTGTGTTTAATTATACTGAACAAAATTTGGTTAAAAGTATGTCATTCTTACTTCTTCTGGTACGTACAGTAAGTAGTGGAAGTATTGCATTCCACCAAAAAGTTCGATATCGGGGCTTAAACAGAAATAAATGTTTTGATACACCTTTAATCTTAAAAGAAAGGATTCTTAGAAAAAGTCTGTGTGTGTGTGTGTGTGTGTGTTTGTGTGTGTCAGTGTGTTTGTGAACATAAAAATAAAAATTGTTAAATACCAAACTCTGTATTTAGGTTCAACATCTACCAAGGTTATCTGTCACATGAGGATTTCAAGAGAATCTCCCACTCCAAACTATTCGTTACATGGAGCACTAAAAAAATTGCTGTTATTCTCAAAAATAGCTTTGATATTAATTCATATTGTCAACGATCGCACTTTTGTGTTGGAGCCGCGACAAGCTAGTGCCGGGCGTGAGCAGTAAAGAAAGAGACAGAGTGACGCGAGCGCTGAACGCTTGCTGAGAGAGAGAAAGAGACGGAGTGATGTCCGTCTTCCTCTCGCTGCGTCGCGACTGATCTACAGCATTCTAGAACAATGGCTGGAGGTATAAAAACGCTGCAGCTGTCAGAGCGCAGTCAGTTGCTAGTGAGTTGTTCATTGTGTGTGCAGCTGTGTAGTAATTGTAAGTGTATGGACATTTGAAGTGTACCACAGTGATTTCATTCGTTGTTTACGTGTAGCTGAAAACGATAGGACTTTGAAGACTGCTGTTGTGTGTGACGCGACATTTTTAGAGGCTGCAAGGGGTATACAAAACTGCTGTTTACTGCAATAAAGTCATTTTAAATTTCTACAAAAAAGACTTTAAATTATACGAACCCACAAAGTCACAATATGTTTCGTACGCTTTCAGTAAAAAAGAAGACGTATTGGATTTTCTGGGACCGTACTGAGAAGCTATGTTCATTCTAATGACCTTTGCGTAACTAGTAGATTGTGACTCGTTGACAAAATGCATAAGTTGTTAAAACACAGAATTTAGAAGTCAAATACTCTTTTGTGAAGTGAACCATATCCGAGATATTCCTTGTTACTTGTTTGAATGTTTCAGTATTCTATTTGCCTCAAATGGGATATCTTCTTTGTCTATCCCTTACGCCTTTCTGAGCGTCCGGTTGAGGAGCAGAAACTCTGGATCAGATAGAGAACCCAGGATGGATGATCAGCCCAATGCCTGGTATGAGAGTGAGAGAAGTAGTTAACAGAATGAGAGCGAGATGAATGAAAGGAAATATGATAATGGAGCTATTGATGTACTGCTGATGGCGGAAACCGGAGATTCCGAAAAAAAACCACCATTGTATTGTACACCAAAATTCCCACATGTGGTCACCTAGAAGTGAACCCGGGCCACCCTGGTGAAGCCAAGTGGTCTAACCGTTCGACCACGGCGCGGCAAATGGGAAATCAATATTCTGATTATGTCTTGTAGATTTCCAAGTCATTGCATAGCCACCAGTTCCTTAAGAGTTAGATTATCGCTTAGACCTATTCTATTTCCCTATTCCCATTATACCTATCTTAATAAAAAGTACTCTGGAAGATTTGCTCCCTTAATATGAAGAAAAGAGGATAGAAGATTTTAGGAAGAGTTCGTGCTGGAGTAGAGAATGTAAATGTTAGTGCTACACATCAGAGATTGTCCTACAGTAGGGAGGGCGCCGTCTGATACACCCTGTCCTTCCCAGCATCGCTTGTCTGAATGGTCCAGACATGTGGTAATCACTCGCGGTGAGGCCTGGTGAGTATGGCGCAGGTGGAAGTTCTGGACTGAGTTGTCGTGGTATCAAACACTAACAGCCATGACCGATGTTCAGATTTGTGGCTACCCTCACAGGGTGACTGTCCATCACAGATCTAAAACGATTAAACTGCATTATTACGATGCATTTATTCTGATATTACATACACGAATATTAATAATGTTCGTATTTTCTACTTTACCAAGACAACTTATTTTAGCTACAATTTCCTGTGCTTACTGATTTTCTGATTACCCTAGTCTTGATCACTTATCTTCATTTTCGAACTGAAGTCTTGCACTAGCTAAATGCCGATATGAATATGTTTAGCTTTCTTTTCATTTTAAAACAAATGTCCACTTAGTGAACTGTAATAACGTATTTCCTGTCGGCTTCCAAATGTAGCGCCTTATTTAAAGGTATACTTGTAGATCACTACGGTGGTTTTCTTTATTTAATGCTGAAATATCTCTCTATCTCCAGTATTCCACGCCGTCTCCGAGAAGTTTGGCACAGGTGGTCCGCATTCGGGAGGCCCGGATTCGATTCCCGTGGCCGACCTACCTGACCCATGGGTTTCTTCGGAGGTTTTCCCAGGTCGCTAGGTGAATGCTGGGTAGGTTAATTACATCCCCCGAATTTCCTGTCCCTCCATTTCACCTCTATTATCATTTTACATCATATTTAATCTGGTGGTCCCTTTCAGGGTAGAAGGGTACAAATGTCGGTGGGTGTCTCGGCGCTGCATGGCAGGATGATATGCTCTAAAGAAAACTATTCCTCCAGAGGGTTGGTTGCCGGTCTCCGCTCCCCTGTTGGGACCATTTCGGGATCGCCTGCCTGGGAATTTTAGGGCACAGCTGCTGGGCTCGTTGCCGTCCCGCTGTAGGAGAGCGAGCTCGTTGTCCTGGCCTGTCGGGGAAAGTCTCTATCCAAGTAAACTGTAGAGACCCTGCCCTCTGTACTGTCCTGGCTCCTTGGGTCGGCCGCCTTCTCTCCCCTTCACCTCATCCTTCCTCCCGGAGGTGCCCCACTTGGGGCATAGGTACAATGGGCCCAGCATGGTGGCCTACGTACCGAACTCCCTCTGTAATTAAACCCTAATCATATTCCACGCCGTCCCTAAATGCGGTAGTCTGGTTTGGTTTGAAACGCATTAACCCGCGAACCTAGACGAGGCGTAGAAAGCGGTAAAAGTGGGGAAGGCAAGCTCCACCATCATCGTCCACATCAGCCCTTGCATGACTCTGTCTAGCATTGCTTTGAACTATAACCAAAGAGGCTCAGAATCGGAGGAAAAGAGGAGAAGCAAGACAAACATTACGTGCAGTGAGGGAGCGGTACTGATTGTGACAGAAATGCTTCAGTATTTTCTTACCAACATAAACCAGCTGCATATATTGGCATAATTTGAAGCACCCGATGTACGTTTCAAGATGAAAACCTCAATTCACTGATAAAAATGCATTGAAGTCTGCTTAAACATATTACTTGCTTCCCTTTCTAAATAAATGGTAGATTATATCGATAGAACATCTTTATCAGGTCTAAAAGCGAATCATTCCCATTTGGTTCAGGAAAATCACAACAGAAGAATAACGCGACACATTACAAATTGCTTTATGTGAATTAAGAAAGACTGGCAACGCCAAAATCCCTAACGAATGTATGTGTTGTTCTACATAATTTAATCTTAGTTATTAAAATACATATTTAAACGTTAGTATTCCAAATGTATAAGCTGTTACGGGCATAAGTATTTATATTTGCATTGGTAATTTAGGACAGGTTAATGAAGAATAATACATCAAAATTTAGATTATTTGCCCAATAGTAAGAGTAATACGCTCCAAGTACCGGTGACACAAATAAACCGCTCTCTCCCGTATTATCCTAGACAGATTTGTGAAGTATGTAGAGCTTTTTGCAAGGTTAATGAACATAGGTCAGGTATTGAAGTGTGAACGTGTGGAAGCTACCAGACTTTCTGTACTGACAGGCGTTGTTTATTTCGCGGCGCAGTTATAACTGTGCAGAAAACATCAGCTAGAAAACAGTGATGTGTTTGTACGAGAACTGTTGGACCCAAAGAGAAAAGCTAACAAACCAAGAACATCTTGAAATCGTTAAATACATATTTATTTATTTATTTATTTATTTATTTATTTATTTATTTATTTATTTATTTATTTATTTATTTATTTATTTATTTATTTATTTATTTATTTATTTATTTATTTATTTATTTATTTATTTATTTATTTATTTATTTATTTATTTATTTATTTATTTATTTATTTATTTATTTATTTATTTATTTATTTATTTATTTATTTATTTATTTATTTATTTATTTATTTATTTATTTATTTATTTATTTATTTATTTATTTATTTATTTATTTATTTATTTATTTATTTATTTATTTATTTATTTATTTATTTATTTATTTATTTATTTATTTATTTATTTATTTATTTATTTATTTATTTATTTATTTATTTATTTATTTATTTATTTATTTATTTATTTATTTATTTATTTATTTATTTATTTATTTATTTATTTATTTATTTATTTATTTATTTATTTATTTATTTATTTATTTATTTATTTATTTATTTATTTATTTATTTATTGTAATTTACGTCCTCCAACGTTAAGTCATATCGGACGGTGAATGAATTGGCTGAAATGATGCTCAAATGAGTCCAGGGTCCATGGAGCTTAGAGTTATTCGACATTCGTCTTTCAGGATAAGGGAAAACCCCGAAGAAACCCTTGTCCAGATAACTCACCTTGACCGAGATTCGAACTCGCGACCTCTTGAACGTGAGGCAGACATGCTACCATCTACGCTACCGAGGGGGGGGGCTAATACATATTTAGGTACCAGTTAACTATGCAGGATGGATCAAGTGGTTTCCTCGTTGGCCAGCATTCGGGAGGTCCGAGTTCGGTTCTTGTGGTTGGCCTGCCGGAGCCATGGTATTTTTTTGTGTGTTTTCCCGGGTCGCTAGGCGAATGCTGGGTAGGTTAGTTACATCCCCCGAATTTCTTGTCCCTCCATTTCATCTCCATTATCATTTCATATTTTCTCACATCTGGTGATCTCTTTCAGGGTGGAAGTGTCTGCGGGAGTCTCGGCGCTGTATGGCAAGATGATATGCTCCTGGTAAACACTTCCTTCTCCGATAGGACGGTGTCCGGTGTCCGGGCCGACCTGGTGGTCCGTTTTAGGACCACGTTGGGTGGGATATAGGTTGCACTGGCCTGCCAGGGAGTTTCCAACTGGTCAAAAGTAGGCACCCTGCTCTCTGCACTGTCATGACTCCTTTGGTTGGCCGCCCTCTATCTCCTTTCGCCTCATCCCTTCTCCCGAGAATGCCCCACTTGAGACATAGGTACCATAGATCAAGACTGGTTGCAGTTCCGAATTCCATTCCATAAGATTCTTTCCCATCCTACCCTAGGTACCAGCTATGAAATTATGCTCCTGGCGCTCTGTTTATGAAAATAAGTTTTATATAGTTCAGACATCATTTCACTTTATGCTGAACGTAACTCATTTACGTTTTACAAAATAAATTTATTGTCTTATAAACCACCAGATCTACAGCATGAACATTTCAGTTAAGATTATGTTAGTGCAGGTTTCTTGGATTATGTAACTGTAATAGTTTCTCTTTAAAATGATTTAAGACCTGAAGGTTTTCTTTGCATGTTAGAGGTTTCTAGAACGACGTTGTCATTTTAGCATCTAAATGCGTCTTCTCGTAGGAAATGAATGAAATCCTGTGAACGCACTGCATTTCTAGGGTTCATATGTTCTGAGGTAATAATTAATAATAGTATTTTAACATTAGTAAAATATAGCTCGACGATTTACGTTAGTACAAGACTCAAACTTTTCGCAATTTACGAATTTTCTGAATTATTGCTTTGTATATCTCCAGTTAAGCCACATTTTCTAAGTTGTTAGGTTTTACCATATAGCATAACTTCATAAGGAAATACTTGATTATATTAAGCTTACACTTACTATTGTTTACAAAACTCCTTATATTATTAACCTACTATATTTTGAAACCCAAAGCAAACACGCAGTTTTTGTATCAGTTTGTAGAGGAATAGAGTTTTTGAGTTATCGCGGGAAATACCCTTTCTGCTTTTGCGGAACAACAATTTGTCGCCTCTTTCAGAAACTGTAAAGCATTGCCTGGTGCGTTCTATTGTCTGCCCTGCATCCACAGAAAGCTAACTTAATTGTGCTGGAAAAATATCAAAGGAGCAAACGAGAAAAACAACATCTGTATAGAATATGAGGGCATTAAGGGCGTTCAACTACTAGGTCATTAGCCAATAAACATCGGTACTTTTGCGTAAAAATAGCAAAACCCAAAATCATATAATAAAAATAAATGAATAAACCCTGGCGCGACAGCCCTAAGAGGGCCAACGCTTACCAACCCGACTGCCGGCCTCACGCCCACTTACGCAACGCAGAGGTGGACGATCATCCAACCGATACGGGGAGGAGATGTGGTCAGCATCCCGGCATCCCCGAGCCGGAATTTTGGTTTCCGTAACCAGCGCCGCTTACTTAGCGTAAGCTCCTCACTTTCCTCACGACGCTGAGTGGGCACCGGTCCTACACCCGGGACTTAAAATCCGCACCCCATGGGTGGTTTAGAACCCGGGCCGCTATCCGTGGCCAGGGACGAAGGCATGCTGCCTTAGCCCACTACGCCACGGCGCAGGACCCCAAAATGAAAGCCCAAATGAGATCAGCCTCCAATGAAGTGAACTTATCTGTCTTTGCGTAATTCTAGTTATGTGATTACGCTGTTGGCGTTGTGCAACGAGTGTCGCCGAAGGAACAAATAAGTTCATCGTCCATAATTTATATTACATATTCGCTCAGTTTCATTCCAATGAGCACTAATGCATTATAGTAGTAAATAACTGCAGTTCCATGGACACACTGGCGACTCACTGTCACGGCTTAAAACAAGCAACACAGCAAATATAATAAACACATCAAAGTCTGTTGAGAGGTCATAACCCCTGCTCTTATAAAATTAGCAGATGCCACATGTTTAAAACGTGTTCTAAACGGAAAATCTTTCCTGTCCAGATGTCTGCTTGATGTTTACACCACAAATATCCCTAACGGTTGTGGCGACATCTGTAGCTTTTCGGAGCCTACTCCACATCACAAGACGTGATTTCAAAATAACTCTGACGGACGGCCCTCTCTTTAATGACGGCATTTATGAAGATGCTACAGTTCACTGACAAAAAACAGAAGTTTTGAAATGTAGGTGTTTTGTGACTAGGCATGCTCCTCTAATGAGGCAGTACAACCTGGAAAGGCAAGTTAATTGATTACAACTCTTAGGCTCTGTTAATCAAATTATTGACATAATGTTTCAAAAGCGATGGGAAAAGTTAATCAAATTATTGACATAATGTTTCAAAAGCGATGGGAAAAGTTAATCAAATTAATGACATAATGTTTCAAAAGCGATGGGAAAAGTTAATCAAATTATTGACATAATGTTTCAAAAGCGATGGGAAAAGTTAATCTAATTATTGACATAATGTTTCAAAAGCGATGGGAAAAGTTAATCAAATTATTGACATTATGTTTCAAAAGCGATGGGAAAAGTTAATCAAATTATTGACATAATATTTCAAAAGCGATGGGAAAAGTTAATCAAATTATTGACATAATGTTTCAAAAGCGACGGGAATGCTAGCATCAATCAAGGTAAATGTGATACCACGCACATTTAGGTGTTTCGCCGTTGAGGTCGGTTTACATTACACAATTAATTAACTGTCGACTCGGTAGTGTAGGTAGATGTAATATAAGCCCATTGTGTACTTGTAAAATAGCTGTTTACAAGGCGGGTATACACCACCCTTGAGATTTTATTAATTTAATGAACCATATGAGTGTCAGAAGCAGCAAATTATGAAATCATGTATGTAGGTCTAACATGCAAGCCGTTGCAATATGGGGAATAACAAAAGTGTCATAATAAATCCAGGATAAGCCGCCGCTAAATACAAAGCAAGCATAATGAAGCGGAGCATAACAACTTCCTGGGGTTTTCAGTCTTACTGCCTTATGGTGGCAAAGGAAAATGTTCTACTTCCTAGAATATATCAAAAACCGTGCTTCAAACTTTTTTTCTGAGTATTTGCTGCTTCTCTTTCTCTCTGTCCACCTAAACTTCAACAATATATACAGCGCATCTAGGACAAGAGTAGACGGACTACGCAGTAGTCCTGGACTCGATGACCGCTATTGCAAATACAGTCCGAATAAACAGGTGGTAGGTCAACCAAACAATCTGATCTGTAAACACACGAAATTGCATTTGGAGTCAACGTTTCAAAACCCAATATTTATATAATTTTGTTTAATTTAAACAAATGTCATTTCGGTATTGATGGAACTCTAAATATCAGTTATTTCATATTTCCTGGAAGCAGGTGCAGTGCTATCAAACCCTCTACCACCCGAAGTTTTCGTAACCCATATCAAAATGACAAATTATTGTTATTGTTACGAAACTATTACTAATATTATTGTGACTTTGTGGGTTCGTAAAAATAAAAGTCAAGTTTGCAGAAATTCAAACTGAAACACATTGTACACCCTTGGCAGTAGGATGACGTAACATAAACCAACACAATCTCTCGTCACCTCTGCACACGTAAATAAACAAAAGAGTTCACTTTCAAATCACAGTCCTCTCTCGAGTCCAATTACCACTGACTCAACTGGCAGGTCGCGGCTTCTTTTATATCTCCCTTATTTCTCCTAGAAATTTGTGGAATGTTTTCTAACAATGAAGACGGCGCTAGAAAGACGAACCTTCCAGTTATCTATCTTTATCTGTTGCGGCAAGCTTGTTACCTCCGCGCTGCACTATCTGTTCCTTTGTGCGCGCCGGCCGCGCTATCGCAATAATGGCTCGCGACATTATTATATTGTTATTATTGTTGTGGTCAGAGCTGAATATCACAAAACTATAGACTATTGACTGTTATTTTCTTGAATTCTAAGGTTTACAGCTTCGATTCACAGTTTAGTTTCTATGGCGTAGTGTAGGAGATTTTGAACGTTGAAATAAAATTTATTATATGGTTCAAGATTCCAAAATAATCCTCATTTTCTTCCAAGTGCATTCTTTGTTAAACTAAATTGATCTCAAATGTGCTGTGTAAGAGCATACAAACTATGTCAAGAAATGAGCTAGTGAATCTTCCTTCAAAAATACACATAAAAAGGGGAAAGTCATTAGCAATATCAACACCGAGCTACTGGAGATGAAACTGTGATTTTAAATTCCCCTTCAACTATTTTATGTGACTTTCTTGTTTTAATTAAATAAAATATGTCCATTTATGGCGAGACGTTTTAAAATTGGAATTCTGTATAAACATGTATGCTTCGCTTGCTTGCATTACAATGGGTTAATGCAAATCATGCCATTAATTGTGAGTGTTCCACTCTGATCTTTATTTCCATAGACTTTCTCTGTGGACAACGCACTCAGTTGTTGAACAAGTTTTTTGTTCAGAAAATACCGTCTGCACCACACTATTTCTCAAGTTAATGGTAAGCTGACCTGCTATAAATTTCAAAATTTGGTAACCCACGTTGCCATTCTGCCAAATGAGCACTTCATTGTGAGTATTGTAGGAAAATAGCAGTTTTAGGGTATACTCAGCAATAGCAAATAACGTATTAAAAATATCATTGTATCGCTTTTAATAATCTCGTAAGTTCCGTCCAAAGCAACTGCCATAACTGAAATAATAAACACACGGGCCCAAATGACCTTGTTGTCGACGGGCCCTAAAACACCACACACTCAATAATAAACACAGGCACGCTTTAAGGATACTCGCCTAATACAACTTTAGACTCACTCCACATTCCCTATCGATATACTTTATGATCATATCTTGGTTATAATAGGGAAAGAACTAATGGAAACATTCGTGCCTCCACTTCACAGTATATTTTGCAAGATGTTAGTGACAAATTCTTTATCATTTACTGTAATATGAACTCGAACTTACCTTATGGAGAAAATATACGAGTTTTGTGCAGCAACTTATCTCATGCACTGGCAGAGAATGATAACATTTGGCTCCAGCCACTGATAAACAGTGTTCTGAGAAAACTAAGTGGTCCTTCACAGCAATTAAAGACTGAGAGGTTGAGAACCACAGAAATTATAAAAGGTGACATTTGCACTTGAATGTTAAGTCGTTTTGCATATGTATAGTAAGAAAAATGTTATGTGAAGCGGCCAGTTGATTTTATTTACTTTGTGTAGTGCATAGTGTATTTACTGTGAACAGTCAAGCTTTGCATTGTACCCCGCAATATATAGAATGTTACCCGAATCCATGAGTGACGGAAAGACACATCGAATTTGTAACAAAGGAAAAGTTACGAGATTAGAACTCCAAGGAAATCACTACCTCACATTACAAGGTCTTCACTAGATAGTTCACCAGATTGTTCGCTGTACAAGTCCAGATTCTTGTTATTACTTTTTCTGTAGAATTTATCAACATAAATTTTATGCAAGACATTTCCTTCCTTTCGACGAATTGTAAAACAGTATTCGTATGCGCTTTCCATTATCTTGGTTGCAGAAATTGGTTGAGTGTTCAATGTGTTCAACCGTTGGCAGATTTGTATGGACGCAGAGAGAATTGATTTCAAAATCTTTTGCAACGAAATAAGGGCGTAATGATATATTCATGTAGTTTAGGGAACTTAGGATTTTGATGACCGGCCAGCCGTTACTGCGAAAGCTGTGTCGTACGAGCGGAGTGCTGCCAGTGGCGTCATTTATGGGAAACACAGATCACCGAGCGGGATGGCTCAGGCGGTTTCGTCTGTCAACCGCATTCAGGAGGTCCCGGTTCGATTCCCGTGGCCGCTCAATCTGACCCATGAGTTTTTTCGGAGGTTTTCCCGGGTCGCCAGGCGAATGCTGGATAGGTTAATTACATCCCCCGAATTTCCTGTCCCTCCATTTCATCTCCATTATCATTTCACATCATCTCTCATCTGGAGGTCTCTTTCAGGGTAGAATGTCGGTGGGAGTCGTAGTGCTGCATGGCAGGATGATATGCTCCTGGTAAACACTTCCTCCTCCAGTCTCCAAGCCGGCCCGATGGGCTCTTTGTGGAATGGCTGCTGTAGTGCCCTGCCGCGGAGTTTCCAACTGGTCAACTGTAGGGATCCTGCCCTCAGCATGCCCGTAACTCCTTGAGACGGTCACTCTCTGTCTCCTCTCACCTCATCATTCATCCCGTGGATGCCTCACTTGGGACATAGGTATCATAGATCTAATCTGGTCACAGTACGGAATCCCCTCCGTAGCATAAACCAATCTAATATAACCCAGGAAATCACTTAAACTGAAACTCATCAGAAGCATAAACAGCACACCAATCATTCCTCGTGCACGTTAGACCATGGGTCAATCATTCTTGGCTTTCATTCTCTTTCTTTTTCATTAGTTCTTGGATTAATTATCAGTTAATTTTGAGTCTGATTCTTGTTATTTAGAGCTGAATCTGTGTGGTCACTCAAAGTAATAGCTCATAGTGGTTTGGGAATATCTTTAGCCAATTCTATCCCTCTAGTCAACGTCAACTCTGTAACAAATAGGAATATTTCACTAACCGTCACAAATGCTATGCTAGTTATTGATCAGAGCTATGCTCATATTTCTCACTCTTCTCTAAATAACAGTAGTCAAACTCAAATTTAATGAAACAGGAAACAAAAGTCCGAAATTTCACTAGCCGCACTTAAGCCCTGTGTGCAGGTAGTTTCCGATAAGTTTTAGATTTAGTGTGTGTTTGACCAATCATGTTTCTTTTCAATGACGTGTCTTATGTATGCTGAACATATACTCATGTAGCAATAAGTTCCATTGCTTTTGTGTATCAGGAATGCCTAAATTAGCACCTTCCGTGGCAATAAGAATGCGAATTTCGACCTTAATTCTGATGGCGGGAAATCTCCCTGTGGCATAGAGGGACCCATCTGCATCGTATTGTCCATCTTCCTTGTAGCAGGTGCAGGTTTGTCACTATAATTCGTTGCAGTCTAGCAAAGGTTCATTGTCACATTGACGTCACAGATCGAGCTCGTATTTGTCACTGCAAGTGTATCTAGAGGAACATTCAGCAGTGTCGAATTTCAATTGTACAGCCCAAGTTTTATACCAAAAACCACAAATGATGCACTAGTAACCTTAAATTCCTTTTGTATATCAGCTTTTAAGGTGTATTGAGTCAGAGAACTTACAAAATGTAATATCTTTATGAGTCACTTGCCGCTGGAGGAAAAATGCTTCTCTTCCCTACATACAAATGTTATTGCAAATTGCCTTCATTGCCGCTTTCCCGATAATTAGAGAGAACTTACCTACTAAAGGATTCAAGCTTTTCTTTCTTCAGGTGTGTTTCTTTCCTTCTTTTGTTTCTTGTAGATCCCATTCACTGGGGAAAACCAAAACGTAATTGCTTCCGATTTTCTCTTCGCTACATGCAATATAGAAACAAATGCTTCTATGTCGATGCTGGCAGACGATCGTTGATTATGAGGTAGATCTACGTCAGACATTACAGCTTCAAACATTATAACCGTCTTTTATTCCCCGAATAATAGGTATCCCACGTGGGACAAAGCCGAGGATTAGGATTAGGATTTCACTACGGAGGGGACTCGGTACGTAGGTCACCATGCTGGGCCCTTTGTTCCTATGTCCACAAGTGGGGCAACCCCGGGAGGAAGGATGAGGCGAAGGAGACGGAGGGCGGCCGACCCAAGGAGCCACGACAGTATAGAGGGCAGGATCCCTACAGTGTACTTAGAGACTTCCCTCGACAAGCCAGGACAACGGACACGCTCCCCTACTACGGGACGGCAACGAACCCAGCAGCTGAGCCCCAAAGGTCCCTGGCTGGCGATCTCGAAATGGCCCCAGCAGAGGAGCGGAGACCAGCAACCGACCTACCGGAGGAGGAAGTACTTTACCTCAGAACATATCTTCCTGCCATGCACCGCTGAGACACCCGCCGACACTTCTACCCTGAAACAGACCACCAGATGAGAGATGATGTGAAATGATAATGGAGATGAAATGGCGGGACAGGAAATTTGGGGGATGTCCAAAATAAGTAAACATGACTCACATTTAGCAGTCATCAAATTATATGGACTGGTTTTGAATCACCTTTCTGTCTCCACCATGGCAATTTCCCATTTAGAGTACCAGTTGTCCATTTTAATTACATTTACTTTACAATTTGTAGAATACTTTTAATCATTTCACCGGATGTTTCGGAGGCAATGTTAAAAAATGTCACAAGTAAATTACCTGTTCGTCAGGGGTTACAGCCTTCATTAAGTTACTGTAGTGTTATCACCATAATGGTTCAAGTTAGGATGCACTAGTTTTAAACTTTTATAACATTATTTTATTTTACTACAAACTTTAATGTTTGCAGTTCATTAAAAGTATTGAATATCTCGATTGTAATGACTTACAGCGTATTTATACCAAATACTTAGTTTACATTGTAAACGAACAACAAAATTAACATAAAACACAAGCTGTTGTGCAAGTCATTTGTTTATATTGATCTTAAGGACACCCAGATGTGAAAATAGTAAAATCTACAATTTTGATTGGATTGACTTGAAACTGTAACACAATTACAGTAGTATTTACAATAGTTTACAGGCCAATTTTCAGACCTTTCCCCAAAATAGTTCTTGTGATATTAGTATATTTATAGTGTTTTACTGCCATTTAATTAAACTGTTCCACATGATGCAATTTTAGTTTCAGAAAAATAATACTTTGCGGTTATACTCATAAATACCATGCTAGTAAATTTATGAGATGAAATTTTAATCTGACCCTTGGTTTAGGATAAACAATTTATTCAAATCTAACTTTATTAATTTTTAATATTTGCTTGTGAAGATGTGCTTTGTCATTTAATTGCACAAACACTGGTAACATTATAAGAAAATCATCAATTTATTTTTATCCCAGTACAAAAATTTTCAAGCTTCTAGTGTGAAAGCTACATTGTGTGGAGCAATTTATATTCTGAAAAGCGCTAAAAATTAGAAACAGGAGAAAATCACCAAAACAGGTAATATAAAGCATTGTGTCCACTTACAGTGAGTCACTTAGACATATGCCATAATTTTAAAGGGTTGTATGCCATTAAAAATAATAGGAAATTTGTGTACGCGTACCCTTATTTTTTGCACCTTTTGACCAATTTTGACAGATGGGGTATCCTTAAAGCTGCCTATAGTCAGTTCTCCCATTACCATGACTGTAGATTTTGGTGTGGGGTAAACGCGCATCATATGGGGAACATTTCTCATTGAGTGTTTGATAACGTGTGCTCAGGTAGTTGTTCCGTTAACCCACACATTCCTGTAATACTAAATGGATGTGATACCTTCTTTCAGGATTGATTATCAATGTTACACTTCAGCAATGTCGCAATATGTGATACTTGAAAGAGCATCAGTGACAGAGTTTGCTGCGTCTGTAACATATGGCCATACGGACCAAAGTCGCCGTGTTTAAATCGGTTAGTGACCATTTGTTCTGTAGAAGCTAACGCAAGGCTGTCATATCTAGGTATACTGAATATTTTAAATAGGATTAATCAAATAGTATCAAAGGGTTAAAGTTTAAGATGCTTAAATTGTTTGAAGCATTACCTCAAGTGTACAAATATGTAGTTTTGATTGGCAAGAGATAAAAATCTGTCGGAGAACCGATTCAGCGACAAATCTCTGCTAATAATTCTGTCCTGGATCAACTTTTTAATAAAATTGTTTTCCTTTAAATATTGGCATATAAGCTCTTGCCAACTCGTTGTAAAAAAGGCAAAATCATTCTCCCTGTCTGTTAATTCTCTAAAAAGGGAGGAGTGTAAGATTGGCCCTACAAATCTTTCTCCGCTTGCACCATATACCAATTGTTTTCACCATGACAGGTTACTTCATGAACAATATTGGGTCTCTCACAGTTCCAATAACGATTATTTAATGTTCGCACATATCAAGCCTCGTCGTTGAAAACTGTATCTGGGCTAACTTAAAACTAAGCGTACAGGACAAACACACACCCACACACCCTGGAAGAATTAAAACCAAATCCCGACCAGGAAATTGTCAGCATTCCTCAACGTCATGGGTAGTTTCCCAAATAGGTGCTAAAAATGTATTGACAACGGCGGTAGCCAGTCTTAGCATCTCATTTCGTAAGTGATGTGCTTATACGTAATTTTAAAAATGTTGCATGGCTTCATCGCACCTTAGTGTGATAGCGACAATCGGCGACGAGAGCCGAGGGCACGGACAGGGAAAGCACCACGCAGCCGGTTCGGAGGTTTTTGACTCTACCGGTACTACTACTGCAACTACTACTACTAGTAGTAGTTTCGTTGTCGTTAATGTTAGTAACTGATCTGTTACGCACAGATGCTGTTTCATTTTCAGGTAGTAGTGAACTTGCCCTCTGCACTGTTATGACTCCTTAGCTGGCCGCCGTCTGTCTCCTCTCGCCTCATCCTTCCCGGGAATGCCAATTTGGGCCATAGGCATGAAGACTAGTGGCAAACTCCTCGGTAAGAGTCTATCCTATCATATTTTCAGAGCTGCCACACGTAAACCTACAAGCCGCTACTGAAATGTACTTTAATCGAAACGGAATGAGTTATTAAATCGCATGGCTCTTGATAAAACAACGTCTGGTTGGCTGGGCTCAGTAAAGCTGATGAAACGAAGTTGGTGCAGATTTGGGCTATCCATGCTGCACGGGAATAACATTTTAATCTTTGACAGAGTCCTTTGAAGTGGTGCGTGTCCATGGGACACTAAAAGATAATTCAGCAAGTGAGTAGCTTTAATGTGGGAACGCTTTGAAGAAAGGACTGTCGCGATTTGAGGGCAAACATCGCAACACTGCAAGCTATCAAATTACGTTTAACCACTACGTACAAGTTGTGCAGCCTTAAGCTATCATCCTAACATTATTACCTGGTGCTTCTGTATTAAATTACTTCTGCCGTACACCTCCAAGATGAAATACCTACGTACATCGTTTGCTAAGCGCTTGTTGGATTTAACCCACAGCAAATGCATTGCTTTTACCCTTCTCATTCTATAAGCCTAATGTTCTTATTTCATATTACTTTTATTGTAATGCTAAACTAAAATAACTTCCCTAAATATGTAGGGAACATTCTAACCACTACTTTCGAACCCGGGAACATAAGGACACACTGGTCTTTGGAATTATGACACTTTTTTCTTGTATATATAGTTTAAAGTTAAGTGGCAACATTAAACATATCTCCAAAGAACCTTTAGGTTCACTTTTAGAATGTTTTGTGACATTTTGGTTCCGCAGAATTAAAAGTCTGGTTGGTGGAAGTTTAGAACACTCTTTATTGCAGTAAAAATACGCTTTGTACACCCCTTACAGCAGCGAAATAACGTAACTTACACAAACGCAGGCTTCAAGGTCGTCTGCCGCACGTAAACAAACACTGCGGTACACTTCAAATGTCCACACAGCTGCACACTCAATTAACAACTGCAACTGACTTTTGGGCTTTTATACCTCCAAACATCGTTCTAGAAAACCGGCGACGTTTCAAGGCCTTTCGCGGCGCAGCGAGAGAGCGATGGAACTATCTCTGTCTCTTTCTCTCTCTCAGCAAGCGTTCAGCGCTTGCCCACGCGCCGGCTGCGGCTTGCTGCACTATCTGTCTCTTTCTTTCCTGTCCATGCGTGACCAGAACTGGCTTGTCGCAGCTCTAACGAAACAATGCAATCGGTGACAGTATTATATGTGACTGGGGATCAAATCAGAGTCCTGCGCCGTGGCGTAGCGGGCTAAGGCCTTAGTCCCTAGTCACGGAGAAAGGCCCGGGTTCAATCCCACCCATGGGGTGCGGATTTTCGGTCCCGGGTATAGGACGGGTGCCCGCTCAGCATCGTAAGGAAAGTGAGAAGCTTACGGTAGGAAAGTGGCCAAGGTCAAGAAAGCCAACGTTCCGGCTGGGGGATGCCGAGCTGCTGACCACATCTCCTCCCCGTATCGGTTGTATGATCGCGCACCTCTACCTTGCGTAAGTGGGCGTGAAGCCGGAAGTCGGGTTGGTAGGCCTTTGCCCTCTTAAGACTGTCGCGCCAGTGGTTAAGATCAAATCGTGACTACATACGTTTCATTAGTTAACTTAAAAATAACATAGTATACCACAGGAAAGAAAGTCTCCGGGAAATGAGACGCACGGGGAGTTGGAAAAGGTTCCTACACCCTCTCTCATTAGTTTGACACCTCATGTCACTTCAGTTACAGACCACTCAAAAACATTCTGACGGCTTCCACTTTTGTGAATGAATCTTCTCGGGTTAGTGTACAGAGTGAATAGGGCGCATGTTTTACTGGTCCTGCTTCTTGTGTAGCAGGCGTTCTTTGTCACACACATTCGCTATCCTTGTCTCACTGTGTAAGGAGGCGCATTCCTTTCAGACTGCCCGTCTGCTTTACTTCTCCCAACAACACATCCCGCGCTCTCGGGCAAAATAAACATATTGTCACCCAATTATCGGGAAGCACAACAAACGACAGCTGAGTAAGGAATCGGGGGCCGCGCCACGCCCACCTCATTAGTCTCTGTCACTAACTGAGGGGGATGATTAGGGAAATGTCATTTGGCGTTGGCCGCCTCTTTTCCCACTCCAGATTCCCGATGTAAAAAGGCTGAGGTCTTGCTAATAAGCAAGATCTCAGCCTTTTTTTTTCTTTTAAAACTCCCACTGCCATCGGGAACCTTCGCGGTGATTCACTGAAACCAGAGACGTCTAGAAAACAGTGATTTCCCTATAAAAAGGGCTGCAGTGAGTGAATCCAGTCAGTCAGTCAGTCAGTGCTTGACGTGCTAGTGTACGACGAGAAGACTGTGTGAGTGCATCGGAGGAGTTTACGTAATTACGAGTGCAAGTGAAATTGTAATGGACGAACTGGTGAATCGTAATTGTGTACATTACGTAATTCTGTGTAATTGGCAAGTGTTTAACTGTAAGTCGGTGGAAATAAAGAACATTTTTGAGTGGTGAAATTGGACTTTTAATTTCACGAACCCACAAAGTCACAATATGTATTATATGGCTTGCATATAACACGCATACTAACTAAAATGAAAACATATTGTTCTTAATATCTAAAAGTATTAGTCTTCAAATAAAATAAATATTCATAAAATTTTGTTTACACTGTCCGTAATTACCATTTCAAAATCTACACATCTATCCCTATATGTCAACTCTTGTCCATAAAAGAAGCGTGCATCAATTGAATATGAAATAAACACTTCAACAAATGAAAATGTCCGAGTGGTTAGACCATTTGTCTCTCACATAGAAGTCGCGGTTTCCTTCCCAGAAGACCACAAGTGCGACTTATGGTGGACGAAATGCCTCATGACCTGGTATTGCGTGAATTTAAATAATTATTAGAACTAGTTACGGCAGTTAAATTTTGCCCCTTTAATAACAGGTTACACGGGATATTGCTGGAAGATCATTTTCCGCTTAATAACTAGCAGGATCGCGCCCAAGTCAGCTAGGCACATGATCCTATAATCCAAGCGTTGAGTTACCACATATGGTTCCATGCGTTACAATTTAAGGATGTCATGAAGGTATGTAGTAGTAAGCTCAGATCCCTCTGCTCTCTGGCTCCGCGACTCTTCACTTATTGCTGAAGTGCTGCACGTCCAGTAAGTTTCGTAAGGAATACAGAACTGCATCGTGTAATCTCGCGTATTAATCAGCTTAGCTGCTCTCAAAACAGCATCTGTTGTAATTACGACTAGAGTATACAATCATTTCATTCGGATACTGGTCTTAATACTCCAACCTTTCTAATAAATGACACAGCATTAGATTTTTCTTCTCAACTCTAACATCTAGTCCTTTGGCTACGCTTAGTTTTTAACGTCGTCCAATGTAGGTCATATCAGACGATGAATCAAAAGTTGCTCAAATGTGTCCAAGGCTCATATATTTTAGAGTTCCCAGACAGTCATCTTGCAGGAATAGGGAGGAAATCTTATCCAGATAACACATCCTGGCCAAGATTCGAACTCGGGACCTCTTGAATGTGAGGCAGACCGACACCACTGAGGCGAGGCGCTCACAGTCGCAACCTACAACGTGGCCATATAAAACACAAACTTGCACTGAAGTTTCAACTCGTGAACTTTTGCCAGTTATAGATAACATAACGATGTTGATGATTATGTGTGAAAATTGCAGCCTTGTAGGTTTGTTAATTCCTCTGATATGTACACCGGAACATTCACTTACAAGGATACGCTTTCTCACTGTATTTTACTTCAGTTATCAAGCGGACGGTCAACAGAAAACCTAAAGATTTGGACCTAATCATTTGTTTGCCTCTTTCCCTATTTAAAATATATATATTTTTCACCCTACACCACTTAAACGCCAGAGTGCGTAATTTTAAATTGGCATTACATTTCTTCATTGCATAAAACGTCATTTTCCTTCACAGAAACGTTCTTTCTGATTCATTTATGGTCATATTATTCTAGAATTTTAAATATAAGTTTTTCAGAATCTTTATTTTATTATTTAGCCTTTGTTTGTTGACATGTATGTGTCTGTATTAGTTAATTTGATTCTTATGTACATTGGAAAGATTGATAATTCAGTACTTTTGAGTGGAAATCATATGTTATCCATTTTTGTTAAGTTTACGAAACTTATTCAGGGAACCTTGATTTCATTCAAAATTATATTATTTTAATTAAGAATTTAATTTAAAGCATTCCACTAATATGTTCATTTAATTCAAATTTACAAATAGAAAATGGTCGTATACTTTTTGCTTTCATTACACACCAAAATTCAGAATAAAATTTATGTTTATGAGTATTATGGACGTGCAAACCCGATCGAGATAAGCGCGGCTTGTGTACACAAAGAACCTGCAGACAGATAGTGTATTACTGAGATGAAAGACATGCCAAAACATCTTGATAGATAGAGATTATTCGGTTTCTTCTGGAACAGTCTGGATTTATCAGAGGAGGTATTTAAGGAAGTGACGACTGGCCAAGAGTCAGTCGTAAGCAGTGAACAGCTGTAGAGTGTTGTTGTAACGAGAGCTGATGTAATCAGAACGCTGTTTTTTATTGTCATCGAACTTGGTAGATTGTGTTGTGTATGTGACGTAATGTTGTTACGTGAGGATTGAACAGAGTGTGTTTGTACGGAAATAAAGAACATTTGGAATACCTGCAACTCGGACTTTTAGTTCCACGAACCCACAAAGTCACAATTCCTCCCTGAAATGCGAAAAGTACTCCACGAGGGGATTGTATATAGCACCTTAATTGTCTCAATAAAACAATTAATAAAGTAGTAACTAATTGAAATAGAAGCCTTAAATTTGGCTGAAAGAGTAATGTCAAAATGTGGAACGAACAAAATTTGAAAGTAGTAGCTCTAAGGGTGTGAATCTTCACTTGAGTGCCTCCTCAACTTGGACGACTTATACGAAAATAATATTATTTTGCAGCTTTTGGGTATTGAAAAACCATGAACATTGTTTTGTTTTTGTTTTTTGAAGTTCCTGAACAGACTCTGTAATTTCTGGATCCATATGTCAGCAATATTATAATTGTTTACTTTGAAGTACTCGTTGGAGGAATGTATCAAAGCCATTTAACGCTAATGGCTCAAGAGGTGATCGAGGTTATGTCACAGTGTCAACTGTCGCAAAGGACAACCTCTCACATCACTTTGTCCCAATCATACGTCACTACGTAACGCTACCAAACTAAACATGCATGCAGCTACAACCTACAACCTGGTACGTGTGAAAAATACGAAACGAGGTTTAACATTTGAAACTCGCTGAATACAAAATACAGACCGCCTCTGTAGCATAAATGGTAGCGCATCCCCCATACTTCAGGAGAGCCCGAGTTCGAATACCGGCCAGAGAGAGTTATCTAGATAACGTTTCTTTCCGTAATTTTTCCCTATTCTGAAAGATAAATCTCTGTTAACTCTAAGCTCTATGGACCCTGGGCTCATTTGCGTATTATTTCACCCATTTTATTCATCGTCCAATATGACAAAATTGTAGAACGTTATTTTAAATTTTTATAAAAGGTTAAATACCAAACTTGGTAGTTTATTTCAGCAATCTCCAAGGATGTTGTAAAGATTTTGAAGATATCCTTTAACTCCAAACTAATGTTTACATGTAAAGCTTAAAACAATGTAATTATCTCAGAAACTTCTCTAGCCACTTTCATTAAGGATATCTATGACTGAAAATTTGAAATTATGAACTAATAACGCTAGCCTTTTAAGATTTATACCACAGATATAACTTAGTTTAAATATAATACAGTCAACATTTTATCTATTTATCTTTGATAGTTTGAAAAATATGGTCAAATTTATTTATGTTTCGTTACGTCACATAAAATGTCCCTTGCGACAAAATAACTTAAATTTTAATCTAATATTTTCACAACAGGTTCCCAATACATCCGTTTCTTTAATTTGCTCTAGGTTTCTCTTTGCCTTAATAATTATACGCTCCAGAAAATTTTAAAGCTATGAATATATATTTTTTGCCCAATGTTTGAAATGTTGTGTTTTGAGGTAAAGAAAGTGTACTTAAATGCATCTCACAATAAAACTCAGGGCAATTTCTGTTCGCTGTGTCTCTATGAACGTGTGTAGCAAGTTTCGTTAGTCTAAAACTAAAACTGCTACTCAAGGAGCATCTTAAATGATGAAAAATGCTGACATTTTCAATAGCGAGAAAACACGGATAAAGAATTAGAATTCATATCTAAACTAGCATTCACGTAACTTTCAAACTAGATTAGAGAATTTAAAAATGCCTTGCGGATGCTAAGTATTCTTTGTATTCAGGAAGACTTACATTATTTTATAGACTAAAGAGAGGAAAGGGTGAATTTTTTAAAATGTTCATGAAATTTCAGTCACACATATCCTTTATACTTCTCCTTAAACTTTCCTAGTTGTACCACTATCGTGTTGTTAGGGGATTCTTGTCCGTATATCCCTTTAGTCGGGCCTGAGGAACTGGTAGAGGACCAGGATAGGTGATCATCCCAATGCCTGGTGTGAAGGTGAAGGAAGTGGATGATATATATGAGGGCGAGATGAATGATAGTAAAGATGATGGAGCAATGGGTAGAATGCTGACGAGGGAAACTGGATGACCCGGAGAAAAACCATTTCAGCACCATGCTATCCAGCACCAATTTCGCTGGGATCGAGCCCAGGCCGCCTTGGTGAAAGCCAAGCGGTCTAACCCCTGACCAATGGCGCGGCCTGATTAAAATACAAGTTTTAAGATATTTTATGACAATTGAAATCTATGTTGAATTTTCTAACAATAGACCCTGATGTCTTCTGCATACAAAACCAGTACACCATGAAAGAGAGAAGGAAGTCTTACTTCACAAAAATATACATCTCGTTAAAGCACACAATGTTAGGTAAATATATTTTGTGTGTAGTTAACAGTGTCCGAAGTTTTCCTTGTTATTGGTGCGAAATTTCAAAAACCTGCTTTTCTAAAATGGAAAATGACTACCGCAATTATTCTCCTCGTCATGCAAATGGAACGGAACTTCAAGCCATCACAGAGCGACTATCGTTGAAGCTTACTCTTCCCTAATTCCGTTGAACCTACAACCAAACATATAACATAGAAATGTTTATCTTTATTATTGTGAAATAAATATAAGAATAAGTTGCTAAAATGAATAGCTTTTTAAGAATGAATTGAGAAATTAATTTAAATACAATAAATCATATGACCATTTTTAAGTCACTAATTAGTGAAATACAAAATAAGTATATAATGATCATTGTGTAACACGTCCTATTACCTAATATTTTGCCTGTCTGTATGTGTTAAGCACAAAGTAACCCTTGCATGGTGCAGCTTAGGTTCTACACAAACTGTGATTGAAGCCAACGAAATGATCAGAGTTATTTGACCTTTGTCTGAAATGGACAAAGGGACAACCGAGACCCGAACTTTGGTCCTACTGATCACAGCTTCCTTACATCACGGAGGCTGGCTGCTCAAGTTTCGAATAACTGTAATATAGTCAGCATAATCTGAAATCTTCCGACTTTAATTAATGCCCAAGTATACTCGACTCAAAATGGAGTATTCTGGTCATTTGCAGAAAATTTGGCCCAAGGAATCTGACAGAGCAGTCCTGTGCCGCGGCGTAGTGAGCTAAGATAACATGTTTGGTTTCCTGTTACGGAATGCGCTCGGAATCGATCCTAGCCCTTGGGGACGGGGGTGCGGAGATTAAGTCCCGGGTATTGGACCGGTGCCCACTCAGCATTGTGAGGAAATTGAGGAGCTGCGCCAGGTATCGCCCCTGGATGCGTAAGCTAACCTTCCGGTTGGAGTGTTGACGACATCTCCCCGTATCGACTGGATGATCATCCAGCTCTACCTTGCGTATGTAGGCGTGAGGCCGGCAGTCAGGTTGGCAGGCCTTGGCCCACTATGGTTGTTACGCCATGGGTTTGGTTTCTTAGAGCTTTTTCTCCTATTGTTTTCTGGGTAAATCAAGTAAAATTTGGCTGCATTATAAGAAACCTGCCTTTTCTTAACCTCTTGAAAGGTGCACACGATTGGTGCACATAATCGTGCACTCAGGAAATTTATGTATGGTGTATTACAGTACACTTAAACCTAGTTCCTTGAATGTGTCATCAGCCGAGTATGACTGTCGACCAGGGTAAGTTATCTCAATAAGGTTTCTTCCATGTTTTCCCTCATCACGAAAGCTGCTAAGCTCTATGTAACCTGGACTCATTTAAGCATCATTTCATCCATTTCTTTGGTCGTCCGGATTGACTTAACGTTGGAAGACATAAATTAAAGGAAAAGTGAAATACCCTTGAATGTTTAAACAGACACTGCGGAGAATTTGCAATGGCTCATTTGTTGGAATTTTGCAATGACACTAGCTCTTTTTTTTCTCTTTCTAGTCTACCCTACCAATTAAAAGTTTATGCTGTTCAGCTTTGGTAGCTGTACGTCGGATTAGGAAACTACAACCGCAGTTTCGAAGAACTTCGGGAATAATATCAGAAATTGTCTTTGTTGTGGTTTGCACAGAAAAATGGATGGTTCTTTTTTGAGGTATGGGAAGTAGTGTAAACAATTCCTGATGTTTCGGTTTTCTCATAAATAACATGTAATCCCTAATGATACATTTAAGCCCAATAGGTGATCACGAGTTTGTATAATAGTACCAGAGACACTGGTAGATAATTACCCAAGTACATCATTGTTGAACGTTCCTTTAGATGCTTTGGTGAACCTATTTGGAACAATCACTAGAATGGGGACGTTGTTAGGCAAAGCCGGAAAGCAAATGGGGTTGTTGTTTCCGCGTCACTTACATGTGGGGTTGAAGCTGCAAGTGTAGCGTGCAAAAGAAAAACAAAGAAACGAACGGTAGGTACCGCTAGAGCGCGTTGGATGGAGGATAGAATCCCAATTCTCTTGCTCTCGCCAGTGTTGTTGACGTTCGCGCACGGAACATGACGCTGCCAGGGCGCTCCGCGAGGTGCTGCTGAATGTTTTCCCACGACATGTGAGTAAGTAGTTAACTCTTTTCAACCTCTGCGTCTGCGCAATGCGTTAGCTACCGCCCTTCTGTCATGTAGTGTCATTATAGGTCCTCGATACTTACGATACTTCACAAAATACTTTTTCGATATTTCGGTGGTGATTATTCAATTATATTTTATTTTAAACCCACAAAATATTACTGCCGCAACGCCCCAGAAATTGACAGGAATGTTGTATACAACAAAATAATCGTGTGTCAACTGTCAGTTAACAGTTCACTACATATCTCACCTCCTCTTTCTAGTGTACTGGATTACTGGAAAACAACAATTAGTCGTTAAGTATTTGTGATTCCACCTGCAAGAGTTTTCTCTGTAAGACTATTTACTACAGCAGGACTCATATGTGACAGAAAAAGAAGTAGATTTGACCCCGAAAGAGAGAAAATTCTACTATTTTTAAGAAAAAACTTATAAAAGTTTTAAATACCAAATGTAGAATTTAAAAATAAGAACACTGATGGCTATAAGTTTTGTCTCATAAAATATGTGCTCCAATCACTCGAAATGTATGTTGTCCTACTGTTAATGATCGTGTAAACTGCAAGTACGTTTCACCTAATTTAATTTTTACCCAGTTTGCTACCGGACATGGGAAATTTAAAACTTACTTTCGAAGATTCCATATAGACTCTCCTGATGGATACTTACGTACATGTGAAAGCGCTGAGCACTTAATATTTAGATGTGATCTTTATTCCAAAACGACATATAATCTTATTCAACATCTTTCCTATTGTAATACAGATCTTTAAACACCGTTGATTAATGTATTCTTTAAAAACTGTTGCACTTCAGTCTTTGAGCACTTTGTTGGCCAAATTTTTTTAACGTTGTAATTATTATCATATTCTGTTATTTTGATCTTTGTGTTTATGTGTTTTTGTAACTAGAACCCTAACATACCTTACTGGTAAAATACGGTTACTTCTTTTGGAGACTAAATAAGTAAATAAATAAATAACAATAAATATGTATTTCTATTTAATTTTATAAACATTAAACGGTTCTTCCACATTCTATTTTGTATTTAAACTAGGAGTAGAAATGACAGTGTCGAGTATCGAATTATTTTGTATTATGGAAAATATCGTGTATCCAGAATCGAGTATCAGAAAAACTGATATCGATCCATTCCTAATTATAACACATCCTCAGTTACACAGGTTGAAATTCTGAAGTCAATATTTATCACCATTTCTTATTAATAGATATTTTCTACTCCTCAACAAATTCAATCAGTTCAGATATTTTAATGAACGTTTCCGGGAAAACCCGCAGTCGGTGAAAGAGTGAGGGATAAAAGTCATCTCAAAGTTTATATATATATATATATATATATATATATATATATATATATATATATATATATATATATATAATTGCTTCTCTTAAAATTAGACACATATTTCATTTCGCTTAATTTGTAGTGTTTACGTCATTTGTCTCTTGATCCCTACGTCTCCTTTATCAATAAATCGTTCCCTTAAATTTGCCAACTTCTAAAGAGCTTTTGGACACCCTTTGGCTCTGAGGTCGTCAAAATGCATCACGCTGTGTGTTTACAGAGCTCTCTAATGTTTTTATTTGTTTTTAATAAATATGTAGAAAATAAGAACAAATTACCGCCCTGAGTTTTGCATACTCTAGCAACAAAATTGTAAAGAGCTAAAACACTCGGTTTGATGACGTATATTCCCCAGGAACATTGCAGCTATTTAATATATAATTATTATATAGCTTGGTTTTACCGGTATAGGTAGTTGGATTTGTTAACTGAAGACTCACGGTTCTAATCCCTCCATGAATGAAGTCTTACAGGAATTGTTTAGGTCCATACAGCTACCAAATACTGGAGAATATCTTTTAGTGAGATCTGGAATGATACTTCCCAAGTTTACTTTTTAATTAATCATTTATTTTCCTGCATCATGAATGTCGCCTCTATGTACAAAAACGGAGGCTAAACAGTAGAAGAACTTTAATGTTTCCGTAAAACTTCGAAATGCCACAAATTCTGATTGTAAAATATTTTCCTCTATACGATGTACAGACAAGGTATACATTATATTGCTGGTAATTTTAATGAAAATTCAATAAACTTTGATAATAACAATGTAATATGCGTATGTTGTATATGTGAAACAGATACAGAGCTACAGTACTGAACGTGTACCAAAAGATCAGAGAAAGTACATTTAAATAAACTTTGATAAGAATGCCCAAGTCCGAGAAAAGCGTGGGTGTTTGTACCTGTAGAAAGCAATTGCTAAAGCTCTTAGCATCCACAACGTGGAGACAGCGATCTCCACACCGGCCTGTCACCACCTAACTTTCGAATGAATTATGTATTGCTCTAACTCATATCTCTTAATTAAGGCCAACTCTGGAGAATATTAAATACTAAACACATCCACTAGAATGTTCCTGCTGTAAATCACTACACAAAGTGTACATTTTGAACGCAACTTAACGGTTAGAAGGCTTACCTAATGGTAAAGGCTAACGTTTGTATGTCCAACACACACGCACGCCACATGTTAATATACACGAAGTGAACGAAGAAGACAAATCTCAGTTTAATCAACGTCTTGAACTTTTGAGGTGTTATTACATTTATTAATTTCCTTGTCATATATAACTAACTTGAATTTTATATCTCGTGTTTGTGAAATTATGTATGGGGATAGTTTTGAAATAATTCAACACCGACTAAAAAGTTAATCCAGCTCCAAATCTTAAAGGTTAAAATATTACCTAAAATAATTATTAATATACAGTTCGTTTTCAGAGCTTATAAGATACTGCATCATCTTTGTTGCATAATAAAGTACTCGTCTATGGCACCAAACTTATAAGGATATTTTAACTAGAAATAGCACTTTTCCGAAACTGTAGGTTTTCTCAGATAATCAGTATTGAACAATTGAAAAGGAAACTTATAAGAATAGCAATTCTGACCCTCTTCCTCCCTGTTTGAAAATATGAAGTCCCCTTTCTGTCCCTTATAACTTAAATGTCATAACCCATCCGTCATGTTTACAAAACTGTACCACAACGTTCCCTCACGCTCATCACCCATCTCTGGACTTCCCTCTCTGATCCATAGTTGTGGCTCCTGCACCCGGCGCCTAACATGGCATAAGGTTAGAAGAAGAAGTATTAAAATAACTAAAGCATTCGTCGAAATTATTATGAAACGTTGCGATATGCACCCAAAGAAACATTTCAAATCTCCGTCAGTTTTTAACCTTTATTCCTATACTCGCTTTGTAATTTATTTTTATTTTATGATGCTTAATGGCAAAGTATTCATTTTAGCGACAAAGATAACAAAGGAATCAGTTGAATGGTTTTTAGATTACAACTACAGAAACAAAAGTCCTGTATAATATTTCCAGAGATAGTAAACGAAATATCCGATTTACAATGTCTTCGCTATCAGTGTAAATTGCGTGTTAATTCTTAACCTTAAATTAACTTTAGTTTTGTTTTAATTGGCTGTCTTATTTTTCTTAAGTGTGTGTGTGGCTTGTCTGTTTCTGCAAGCGTCAATACTAATGGCCTTTGCCGTAGAATTACCAGAAATCACAAAATTCTTCAGAATATGGAACAATATTACAAGATTCCATTCTATTAGATGATGGTATCTTGACACTGATGTTTAAAAAATAACTGGTAGGAATGAACGGAAGTAAATTCATTAAATTGCTCTCAAGGAGTTTCGTAGGCAATCCCATAGCTTTCCGGGATGTAAACAACTTTACTAAAACCATTTCAGAACTGCAGAACATTTACTTTTTAAATTACCAGCACATATTCTTACATCATGAATGTCTTAGTGGTTTTCGAGTGATGTTTGTCCTCATTCATTTTTCAAAAATATTTTGGAAACGTTCGACATGCATATAGAGTGAGCGGGAATTTTGGGCAGCGACGAAATCTTTTCAGGCCATTTAATGCATTTGCTAACAACAGATTTACTGAAAGATATAAGAAATCATTTATCGTATTCCCTTCTTTTCTCTTTTGGTAGACTTTAAACGTTTTGGTTTCAGAAGTGCATACTGCAGATGGTGCTCCGCTGCTTTACACGAGGGTTGAAACGTGGTTCCATAGTCATGTAGTAGATCCTCTTTAGAGAAACCATGTAATTAACAGTGTATATGCAAATGACATATCACTTACAAATTAATAGTTGTATATATCTTTACCTAAGTAACTTTTGCAATTCGGAGACAGTTTTCCTGCAACACAATAATTCTCTCCAATATTATAAAGCACCCTTGGAGTTCATTCACGTCTTCGTCTATAATTAGGGCTGTACAAACCAAAATAAAAACAACTTCAATTTTTCGTTCTGCATTGTCGGTTCTCTTCCAAACTTTATTGCAGAACCTAAAGTAATTTGTGTGGGCAATGTCATTTTCAGACACCCTTCACATATTCTACCGTTAATCCTGCACCACACATAGGTATCGACAGATACACCATTACTATAATCTCATGTAGCGTCTCCATCCTGCCAATCACTGAGGTCGTTGCTGACTGCAAGTGCTGGTCAAACTTTACGAATTAACTCTGAATTCGCTGTTGAGTTCTGAAAGAGCTTTTATCCTAGCAAACTGTTTGCCTATTTACGATGTGTTCTTTCATCTATTGAAATGCTCGTTAGCAGAGTAGTGAGTGACTGTTTGAAATAACCAGTTAAGCTGATTAGTTTGTTAGGGTACTACAGGGTTGTTTATTACAAAATTGCTTGCATGTATAATATTTAAATTAACGCACTATATTCTGAAATTATTAATAAACTGCTTATTACACTATAAATAAAGGCTATTTACAAAAACTTAGATGTCATTTTCTCAGCTGATTTCGAAACTAAATGTTTATAAAAGACCCAGTTTCCCGAATGAACCCTATTCTCTCCAAACCACAGATTTTACGTAAATATAGAAATGCCTATTTCCAAATATTTATTTGAATATTGTACTTAAGATTTAATTTATTAGCGCTTTATCTGGAATTCCTTTTTAAAATTGTTTCCATTCCTCTCTTTTGAAAATTCGGTTTCTGAGGCACGATATTTGTAAGTGGATGTGTGTGTGTGTGTGTGTGTGTGTGTGTGTGTGTGTGTGTATGTGTGTGTGTGTGTGTGTGCATTTGAGAGTGCATTGTCAGTCATAAATTAATTGCAGCATACAATTTATACTGTAACTCCAGTAAGTGTCCACCTATGCTTTAATATTTTAATATCAGCCAAATTAACTCACATAACATTTCAAATTTTAATACACAGCAAAGCTGCTGTATTACAGTTTACATACTCTGGTACTTTGCACATATTCCAGTTTATTGATTTTTTGACTATTCAATGATTTTGCCGGTATTCCCGAGGAATTATTAAAAGTGATGGAAAAGCAAGTCGGTGAAGTAAAAACTCCATCAATAATGAGGAAGGTCAGATAAACACTGCACGTTCACCGAGAGCAGTGGAGGGAGACGGTTGCAAAGCGGGAAAGGTGGCCATGAGTGTACTGGTGAAAATGAAAATATTATAGTGCTAGCAACTACGATTTTAGAATGTACTTAATTCTCTGCGGAGGGTATTTATGTTACGTTCTAACCCCTGCTATGTGTCAAGTTAGTAAACTCTCACATATAATATCCATGCACTGTATACATTCATTTACCAGTTACTTCCTCCATAGAATTCAATTAGAACCCTTTCTTTATAAGTTAATGTTTATGGAAGGAAAGTATTGCTAATCTATGAAGACTTTAAAAGTATAGATTAAATTAATTTTGACTGTCACTTTAGAGCTCTAAAGGCTCTGACGTATAATTTGTCTTGGAGAAGCTCATCGTCATCCATTTTGTGAATATATGGAATATGATAACTAACTGGTCATCACCGCACCACCAGGTTGTTTAATTTGTACGTTCGTTAGCATATATAGAGGTTTTCTACATTCTTGTTCTGATGGACCTTCATATGTGGTAATCAGGGTTCGGCCTTTACTCGTGAAAAAAACAACCAAAAATATCAACAACGTTATTTACATTACATTAGAATAACGTATAATTAGGATATGTAACTTTATCCAACTTCTTAGACTCTGTACAGCTCATGTCCTACTTTCTAGAACGAGAGTCTAGAATTCTATTTACTGGTTGTGAACTACCGTATCATCTAACAACTTACGTAATGTGTAGTGGTATGAACTGTGATGTAAGAAATCAGAAAAGTAAATGGAGTCGCCAAGTCAGTAATATTGAACTGTGATTGAGCATTTCCTCCTCTTCAGAAATAAAAGAAAGCCAAACTCAAAATAATCCGGAACCTTGTTAATAAGCCTTTCATATCCAAAGAAGTTTGCGCAGTCAGGTACCGGAAAAGCAAACAACACAGAACATGTTTTCTGAGAATCATGAAGCATAAATACAGATGCCTTAAACGCACAGACTCAGTGAGCTAGCTGGTTTGCCAAATATGTCATTTGTTTTGAGTGGAGGAAAAAACCATTTATGCACTGCCACTGTTTTGGACGCACAGTGGGGTGTGTGAGCTTCACCTCGAGGGTACTTTTCCAGTAAAGAAACCTCCACCGGATTGGGAAGGAGAAACGTGCTGTGGTACCGCCTAAAGTACCCGCGCATTCCAGGAAGTAATCAGAGCTGCCACGCAGTGCGATTCAGCGGGAGTAGGTTTTTTGGTGCAGGGATACAGACTTGATATAGAGCACAGCCACTCCTTCTTCGCATTATAGGTTGGATTGGGTAGGATTCCTGGTGTTATTTGGTAATTTCTTTTTAATATTTACAAAATCTATAATTATGAATCGAGATGGCGGAAAAATTAACGACTTTGTAGCAAATTTGGCTAGAAAATTAATGAATATTCCAACTTCTTCTGCACAACATGGGGGACTTTCTAACTGGTCTCCTGTACGTAGTACTAACTTTGAAATATTGAAGAAACTAGCTCTACATTGCAGAGAGAGAGAAAGCGTATCGGAAAATATGGGTACAATGGAGTTATTAGGCAAGTCTATTTGACGTACACGGCGAGTCCAGTGTATGTACACTCTTCATATGTAATCATGTCTTCTGGGCAGTAACGTGCAGAAATGAATATAACGTGATTGAGTATTCTGACAAGGAGAAATAGCTGCAATAGTAATTTGCATTCGCAAATAATAATTAGTTGGCTAACCTTTCATATCAAACACATGGCTCCCAAATGCTTTATTTACGTTACGCCAGCATACTAATATATCGCTCTTCTAGTAAACAAGAAAACAAACGAGCGCACTATCGTCACTGAAGTTCAATATACCACTGGGTCTGCCATGTAGTACTTGTGTATTCATTTATTTATGAATTCATTGAGGTTTATCTTCGGAAACAGAGAAAATCTGCCAGTACTTGCTTATTAATCAGATAAAATGGTATATCAAGTGTTTTAATATTATTGACATATAAACGTTAATGTGCAGTCATCAGTTAATATTTCATTTATACTTTTTCCTTTTAATTTACAACCACAGGCTGTAGTATAGGTACTCTAACGGATCTGTTTTAAAGCCCAATGGGGGCTCAATTGTTGCACAAACGTCCCGTGCAGAAAGATTTATTCTTTGTTATCAAAAGAAAATAAAAAAATAACCTTAACTTGCCGCAAAGAATTAAGTCACTGCTTGTTTTCATTTTAAGCCAATAAGGAGTAAAGGATTTTGTTACAGTATGCCACTTCAGTGTTATTATTGCTGCGTTAACAATAACGCATTTAATACCACTATGTCTCAAATATGTTGTAAATGACCAATAAAAATTTGGGAAGCATGGCTGAGTAGAATATTTGTATGTGAGAGCATTATTAAGCCCATAAGGAATGAAGTTATATACGCTTAGATTGGAAAGATCAATAAATGTTGGCTTTTGATCTGCAGTACCAACGTGTAAATTTCGCGTAAATTACGCACTTACAGGAGATTTAGTCACTCAGCCCTCATGATAATATGCGTAGGCAACCTTTTAGCTCTGAATTTGACCTTGGTTCACACAAAGATCAATACAGGCAAATTGTTAGTGTTGCTAAACACGGCATGATTTAGGGGGCATGAACCCTGAAAAACCCAAACTCTTAAGTATATATTATGTGCTGCAAAGAAGGAAGACGTTTTCGATTTTCGTGTTCCTTTATTTTTGTTTTTTCACCAAATTATCACCTTAGGCGTTTTGTTATTAGGCCGTAATAGACATTCAAATAGGCATGCTCAGAAGGGTGTTTACATTTTCAGATAATCAATTTCGTCCTCCCAAGTCTTGGAGTGGGTTTAAACCCAGCGGAGGATGATAGATCTTTTCTGACTTAGAAACCCTTAGCGTGGCCTTAGCAGGTGGTCCATTGCCTAACTAGAAAACTATCGCTGTACCCACACCGCTACGTACCTGAAAATAATGTCTGCTGTATATAAACTATGTGCACTAAAAATCTGCTGTGGAGTAGAACTGAAGCCTGGAAAGTGCCGCATGCAACTGCTGGACACTTCTCCTCAGCTCTGTGCCGGGTGTGGGGGTCGGCGCTCCTTACATATGTCATGTGTAGACCGCTGCCTGTCAGAGGCAAACAGTCCCTCCCGTACAATGATGTATTATTATGCCTAAATGTCCGTACATATTCTGGACTCATTTTTGGGTACTTCCAGGCCCCACATAGAGCAGAGATGATGCCGTCAGACTCTCAAGCGCATACAGGTGTGAGCATAATGACAGTTCCCTTGTTAGGTTTACGGATCTTGAAAGAACCTGAAGGTTGATAAAGAGGCCTCTGGCAAAGTCCTGCACCTCCCCCCCCCCGCCAATATGGAATGAAACACCAAGGATCAAGCGGTTAAAGAGCATCCATAAATAAAAACTCTTTTTGAGAAAGGCAATAAGACGATCCGGGGTTCAAATCCCGGCTATGGTATTGAATTTTTCATCCTCATAGTGCTTCCTACACACGGCTAGTGTGAAAGAACAATTAATTTCCAATAAGAAGTTTGTTGAAGCGCAGGTATACCGGAAAGTAGCACTCAACTATTTATATCATGAACCCAAGACCGAAAAAAGGCTCATAATATGAAAAAGAAACTAAAAATTCGCAGATTTTCATACATGTTACATAGATGCTGTAATTTTTTTAATTTACGTCCTCCAACGTTAAATCATATCGGACGATGAAATTGGTGAAATGATGCTCAAATGAGTCCGGAGTCCATGAAGCTTATAGCTACCAAACATTCGTCTTTCAGGATAAGGGAAAACCCCGGAAAAAACCTTATCCAGATAACTCAACCTGGTTGAGCTTCGAACTCGGGACTTGTTGAACGTGAGGCAAACACGCTACCATCTACACTACCGAGACGGACGAATGCTGCATCAATGTAGACTTACACATGGCAAAATATGAGCACTTAACGTTATATACTAAACGTTAATGCCACGATGAAAATTAATTTACATAAATGTATCCTTTATTTCTCTTGCAATTACCCTGTCTTTCCCCTTTTCGTTTCCCAGTTCCATAAACTCTGATAAGATTTGTCATTCCAAAATTTTCAAATTTTCACAAATTGACAAAGCACCGCACAAAGAGAACCATTCGCGAAAATATATTTATTTTATGATCTTCTCTGCCCACTATAATTTACTGTTATACTATATCATAGTCTACCCCCATGATTTGTGCAAAAGCTTATTTGTCTATTGTCGTATTAATGGAGATAAAGGTTTGCAGAAATGACTTCGTTAGGTAGGTACAAGTTTTGGTGCAGGTAGTGAAAGGATGGCGTCGAGTTCTGTGCCTTTGCACGTAACGGATCGCCCTAGAGAGGGAGGGAGAGGTGAGCTGAGAGGAGACAAAGGTGAAGTACCACGACACACTTCCTAGGTTGAAACTCCCTGGTGGCAGTTGGTAAACTGGACATAGTTTTCAGAAATGATAATTCTTTCCTGAACTGCAACGCGAGCACTGTAACTAAATCAACTAAATGTTATAGAAAATTGTAGGATGCGATTAAACTTTTCAGCACTCAACTAGCAATCCTAATCCATTTGTTGGTCGTGGAAATAGAACCCTTACACCATTCGCTGGATTACTAAAGGAATTTCCCTACAAATACTGCCATTCATTTGCAGTATTACGTGGAATAAATGAATTAATACCTTCACAGCACATTCTCTAATTTCGCTTATTTTTATTTCGCTACACGAGATATTTAACAAGCCTACTATTAACATTTCAGAAATAAAAAACTACGCATTTTGTTGTATGTAATAGAAAACGAAAGTGAGAGTTAAATACTTAAAAGCGGGTCACTATGCGTCGGCCTTGAAATTCTATAACTGTTCCCATGACTCCAGAAATCTGATGTGCCAAAAACTAACAAAGTATTCAAAAATGAAAATCTTGTAAGTGTCTAAGGCCAGGAAATTGTTATTTGAAATGAACTCTGTATTCTTAAGATGTGTAACACAGTTTCATCCGAGAGTATACATCCCCTCAATATATTTGGAATAAAGCTTCCTTGTTACACACTTTAACCGTACGCAGAATGGCAAGTAATGGGTTCTCCCATAAATCCTGGAACTTTAGGTAAGAACATTGCGTGTCAAAATATTTGGTAGTGCGTTTAATATTATTGAATATAAATTATGTACCCTACAGAATGCGTGCCCGCCTCGGTAGCATAGATGGTAGCATGTCTGCCTCACATTCAAGAGGTCCCGAGTTCGAATCTCGGTCAGGGTGAGTTACCTGGATAAGAATTTTCCGCGGTTTTCCCTTATCCTTAAAGACGAATGTCGGGTAACTCTAAGCTCCATGGACCCTGAGCTCATTTGAGCATCATTTACACATTTCATTAACCGCTCTATATGACTAAATGTTGGAGGACGTAAATTAAAAAAGAATACAGAATGCGTGTTGAGCATTGCTATGCTTCTATACAGCTTGTCTTTCTCAGATCAACAAAATGGAGTGTCCGGTCGACCACAAAGGACATTTCACCAGCAGCTTCTGGGTCTTTGGCACCTCAATTAAATGCAAACCGCAGAAAATGTCGGAAATGCTCTATGTTGTCGACTTGATACTCCCTTTTACTTACCTGAAAATAGAAACGGTAAATAAGCATACAAATATCAAACATATTTTTTAGAGAATATGCTGCTATAATGAATAGCAAAACGGGGTATCAAATCATTTTATTTTACACTTACACCTGTTAATTTCTTATTTAAGTGGAACATCTGGGAAAAAGTGGAGTTGTAAATAAAATGTAAAGGATAAGGTTACAGTACTATTTCTTTTCCTACTTCATCGCACCATCACATCAAATCACATGAAGTCACATGTAAAACGTATTACACTAAACGTGACACCAATATTTTGGAAGGGGGAGGGGCAGATTCACTGACAGACAGACAGATAGGCCCGTTGGCATAATATTAATTGATTTGCTCCATTTATAAAGTGTAACGTATCTAAACATTGACTGATAGGTTTCTTTGCCATTCTGTAAAGGTCCCACAGCTTTTATTTGTTTTCTGTTAGGGTACCTCTGTACATCTGTGTATTTGTGAGGGAAAGGGAGAAAGAGGGAGAGGGAGAGGAGCAGTGTAAAACCTCAGATATCTTACCAAAGCAAATTTTTACAGGAGAGAAGAAACAAAGTTTGTAAATACCGTACGTCCAAAGTGTTGAACTAATGTTAAAAATACTGATCATCTTGTGAATCTGTTGTACAGATGCTTTGGGAACCTAAGTTAATACTAATGGCTTAAACGTAACCCCTAGAGTAATGGCCCAAAGTGCTCCTTAGCCTACCAACCCGACTGCCGGTCTCACGCCCACATACGCAAGACAAATGTGGGCGATGGAGGATATGTGATCAGCATCTCGACACTCCAGCCGGAAAGTTGACTGTCTAAATCAGGGATAGCTATCTAGCAAACCTAACAATTTACTCGCGATGCTGAGTGGACACCGATCCTAAATCCGGGACTAAAAATCCGCATTGGCCTCTAGCGCATTCCGGGTGCAGAGAACCAGAGTATAGCGCTCTAGCGCAGGCCACTAATAGCATGCCTTGAATAAATTATGAAAGTTTACTTGCATTGTGTTTGGAAATTTCCCGATGTTCTAAACAGAGAGAGGTGAAATGTACTACACTTAATTACATATATTTCATTATAGTAAGCATTTTACTCGTAATTTTAAGAACATTAGACTAAATTGTGTCTATAAATCACACTAATTTGATTACATGTAACAGTTTATATTTTATTTAGTACCTCCAAGAGAGTCAAAATAGTGAACATTGTCAGCTCTAAGAGTTTATAGTAGTTAGGTAAAGATTCTCTGTCATTTGGAGATAACAGGTCCTCTTTCTTACAGATATAGGATCATCGTGAGTCACCGGTACTTGCACGGGCAAAAAATATTTCCAATTCCTTTGATCGAAAGTTGTGGAGAGAGTGAATGTAGTGCGCGAGGTGTAAAGCCAGCTCGGCTTGAAGACATTTCGCTAACGCTTTCTGTCAGACACCAACAACTGCTGAATATAAAAAGGGTATGGTGATCAGATAGCATTGTTTACTGCGTGACTTGATAGACTAACGAAGTTGTGGTGTAGAATATTGCTGTTCATTTGTTCCTAAGATCAGTATGGCCAACAGGGTTTTCATCTTAAAGAATTTTTGACAATGTTCGTAAGTTGATGCTGGAAGAATCATTACTGTCCCGTTGAAGTTTGCAGAGGAACCAACTTGCCCTGTGTCCTTCACTCGGGAGGATTTCGGGGGTTTTCCCGGGTCGGTAGGCGAATGCTGGATAAGTTATTTACATCCCCCAAAATTTCCTGTCCCCCCATTTCCTCTCCATTATCATTTCCCATCATCTCTCCTCTGGTGATCTCTTTCAGGGTAGACGTGTCGGCGGGTGTCTCGGCGGTGTATGATTGGATAGTTTGCTCCTGGTAGGCACTTCCTCCTCCAGTAGGACGATCTCCAGTGTACGGGCCGGTCTGGTGCGCCGTTTCCGGACTAAGGCGAGTGAGATGTCGGTTGTGCTGGCCTGCTAGGGGAGCGCATTCTGTCTCCTCTCACCTCATCCTTACTTCCGAGTATGCCCTACTTGTGGTTAGGTACAATAAGCCACAGGTTTCGGTGCCAAATCCCCTCCGTAGTAATCCTAATTCTAATTGCTGTTTTACACATGACCGAAATGAAGAAATCAAAAGGTTCGATCCCCATATCCACTTACTTCTCTTCCCTCTATATCAGTCTACCTTCATCCTGGTTGGATGTTTATGGTTATGAGTAATGGCGGGAATCTTGGCGTTGCATGGCAGGGAATTGTAAGGATCGGGGGTAGTTACCATGCTCCGCCCCAGTGAGTTATGAAAGGGAGAGGAACCGGTTGTACGAGATAACAACAAATGGTCCAGAACCTGTAAAATATGCGGAAACTACTCTCTGCTGTCGTAACTCCTCGGTCGGGCACCTTCGTCTCCTCTCACCTCACCTATCCTTCCCCTGGGGCGACCCATCGTAGGTTGAGGCGCTAAGCCCCTTTCCCTGAACCTCGTTCCTCAAGTTACAAGGACCTAAGTTATATGGCTTCTCCTGTCCGCGTTTTATTGTTTAAAACTAAGTCTGATCCACTTGGCTACAGTGTTATTATGTTGGACTACCAGCTTTTTGGAGAAGTAGGGATACGAAAGAGGGGATTCGTTATGTCAACCAGACTTGACCTATTGTGCCTTTGCTCCAATTAGAGGTGAGAGCAGACAGAGAGCGGTCGTCCTAAGGAATCACGCCAGTGCAGAGGGCAGAGTCCCTACTACTGACCAGTTGAAAGTTCCCCGGCAAGCCAGTACAACTGGCATCCCAATCACCGTAGTTCGAAGACCGTCTTATCTGAGAAGGAAGTGTTTACCAGGAGATACCATCCTGCCATGCAGGGCTGAGACAACCACCAACCTTCCTACACTGCAAGAGACACCCAGATAATAGAGATGAAATTAGGAGACAGGAAATTTAGGGGATGTAATTAACCTTTCCAGCATTTTGGTGATCTGCCATTTTCCCACTCCAGAGAGCAAATACAAACACTACGATCCTTCAAACGATTCAGCTTTTTCCGCTAATATTCAATCAGCACTGGCGTATTAATAAACATGGGACTAACTGTGTGGCAAGCTATTAATTAAATGTTATTGATATACTGTCATTTCCATGAATCGGTGACTAATAAAAGACGACCATGCGGTTGGGTCCCTCTCATTTGTTACCTCAAATTACTGTTAATTTTTAACAAATACCCCCTCGTTATTTGTAGGTATACCTCGGCCTCATTTATGCACGTGAAATGCCAATTGATATAGCCGATGGAAGAGGGCATTATTGCACATTAGAATATCATCGTAATGGTTAATTTTTACTGTTATTTTGTTTCTAAACCAATAGAACCCACAGTAGCTGCCCTGGTTATTCCGTCCCTATCTCTGTTTCTGATATGTTGCTGTCTCTCTCTCTTCCGCTGCGTCTCTTTGCCAAAGTTACGCTGTATCTCTCCATCTCCACTTTAGCTCCGTCTCTGCTTCTTTCTATACAACTTGCCATGCGATGTTTTGCAGCGGACAATAAAACTGCTTTAGTAGACCGTTAGTGCAAGCTAAAACGGAATTAAACTGTTTAAAGTGTGCCTCTCCCGTACACAAGTAATGATAATGAAATGTTGGTGTAACCTAAACATCGTGAATAATAATACAGATTAAGATTACACGTAGAAACCATTTAGTGTAACTTTCACAAAGTTGAATATGCACAGATATGTACAGATGGTTTATTCTGGTTTGTGGAAGATAATAATATTCTTGTGTATCCTATTTCCTAAATGGGATCTAAGATATAATGTTCCAAGTTTCCTAAGTATTATTCTTAACCCTTAAATGCATGCTGTAGCAGATATGTAACATTAGGCTTATTCAGCTGTGTCAGTCTGGGTTTCTGTTATCATAGCATTGTGCTGGCCTTTATCAGTTACATACAACAATCTTGAACCTTTTTAATTGTAAATATTATATTATTTTTATAATATAAAAATGCAAAATCCAAGCAACTCCAGTCAAATAATGACCTGTCAATATCCACGCGTGCCAACACACCGATTATTTTACGTGGGCTCTCCCTGTCCTTCACCACAGTCACATTTGATTGCAGCTGCCGAGATTCGAAATCCCGACGTATGTCTTTGCATGGCCAGTCCATTATGTATCGCTTTAACGACTGTCACCACCTCGCAACGTTACACAAATTTCAACCTCAGTCTCGAGCCAGAGTCTTTTCTTAGGGTATGCGTGAGTGCATATATGAGTAATGATGACACTGGAATCCAAGTTTGACTTGTTTAATAACTGCTTCGTTTTTATAATACTCACATAAATCGCGAAGTTGGCGAACAATGTACACCGTTCTATATTAATGTCCTGAGTTACCGTATGTGAAATGCATATTACGTGATACTACGTAATTCATTATTTACGCAGGAATAGATATTTCTCCTCTATCACATCTTCTTTCCTAGACGACCAGTCTAGCTTGTGTGCGATTCCTCTCAAGAAAATGTGTTATTAACCTACCAGAATTCCCCCTAACCATCTAGAGTTTTGTTACTTTCGTTTCGGTGATCAGCCTCTAAGAAGTTTCTCGCCTCTTTCACGAATGCCAACCATCTGGACCATCCGCGAAGATCACTTCCCTAATAGTGAACTGCTAGAGCAACATCCTATTTCACATTTAACGAATATATCAAATGTTCATATCCAATCTACTATGATTCTTAATTTATTGAATCCATAATTTCGGTATCACGACAATGCCTATTCGAATCGATTGCGTTGATACACCTAAGAAAGCGCTATGAAAACCGGTTTATGAATTACAACAAGAGTGGCATAAGTAGCAAAATAATTCATGCATTTAAGGGTTACGATAATTCTCTGTGAAAATGGAACAACCCCTGCGCACTATGAGAGCAACATTCTTACTGCCGTTTATACAAATCCATCACCAAGCCTTCCAATAGTTCCAGGGTGCATGTAGAACATGTCTCTTATCCTTCTATTTAATCCGCAAAAATAAGAATTGCGATCTTAGCTCCTCTATATCTTCAAAGCCAATGTGTCACTAGAACATACACATACTTCTGCCTGTCATTGACTTTTAGACAAACAGGAGGAAACGAAATTTGTATTGAACCCATACAGTCATTGGGTTCTTTTAAAACGAGAACTGACCTGACCAAAGCTGTTTTAATTGGACCAGGAAACAACGTTTTGAAAGTAAAGGCGGTAGCTCAGAAATAAGGCTTGCATATCATGTACTGCCAATAGTGTTCAAATATCCGCAATTGTGAAAATATATTGTAACTTCGATCGCAATTCTGTCGGGAGAAATTAACACGCCTTCAAGGACAGCCACTAGCTGACATCACGAAGGAGAAAGCTAGCCTGCCGTGAGAAATTAACATGCGTTTAATGACAGCCACTAGCTAACATAAGGAAGCGAGTTTTATTATTACCATACAAAACATATGTACATATGTTGATACCTCATTTGTAGAGGCTTCCAGTTCCAGAAGCTTCTACCGCACACGACTGGGTACATAAAGAGCTGTTGCGAGGCCTGAAGACCAGTCGTCTTTGGTGCTTAGTTTGTGTGTGATTCGAACTACGAGATGAGTCGACGAATGTTTCTCCGTGTAAGAGGTGAACCTGGGTGTACGTCAGATAGATTACTAGCAGCTCAAGTAGGTGCATGTGGAGGGACAAAGTATCGAAGTGTTGTATTTGTGTAAAAGTGAGGCTAGCTAGCAATTTTGGTGACAAAGCAGTTCGAAGCGAGCTTGTGTAGTTTTCGTCACAGCATATATTCAAACTATCAATATATTACATATATATGTTTAAACTTTCCAATAGCCAACACTTTAACTATTAGAAGTGAGGCCCAGTACTTTTGTCATACGTCCATGGAAACCTGAAAGACGGAACGTGTGTGGAAATACTGCAACACGTTTCTTTGCAATTTATTCATTCCACTAGGATTATCAATCGGTCAGCGTGATTTGAACACCGTTTTCGCCGCACAGGAATACTGTTTAGCAGATTTCATGGTCTTTGAGGTCACAAGATTTAAATCCCGTAGAGCATATTCAGGCAAAAATTAAAAAAAAACGCATTTATAAAGTACTTAACGCCCGCTTTTACTACATGCAGTACCGTAGGCAGTGGCACATGAAAATGTAGCACCGGTGGAATGAGATGGCTGGGGAAACCGGACCTCCCGGAGGAAACTCACCCTTACGCCGCTTTGTCCACAACCAATCTCACATTCGATCACCTGAGATCGGACCCGGGACGCTTTGGTGAGAGTTGAGTGGTCTGGCCAATTGACCATGGCGAAGCCTGAAAGCCTTTTTGATGGCCCAGGTTTAATAATGCTGTATATCTCTTGTGTGTCATCCATGAAACTTGCAAATTATTAGCTGAGTGTGGCAGTTGTTTCGGAAACAACTTGGGTTCCAAGAATGAAACTTTAAGGACAGTGACAAAATATTAGACATTTTGTTCTTTCTGATTATTTGTGTATTTTCCGTTACAACTAAAACTAAAGGGGGAAGGTGAGATAGTTATGTAGGTTTCTATAACCAGGCGACTGTGTGCTCCTGGTTTCGGTTGGACTGTGGATGTATGCTTCGCAGCGGTTTATTCCCGGTCATCGATAGGGACTGCCGGATGAGGACTCCCGTGTGGACCCCTTAAACCTGGGGGACCGCTGGGCCCAATGGAGCTTCATACGTTTTACATCCGGATCTCATCGGATTTTCTCCCTTCGTCCCTCCTCTTACAGGGGTCACGGCTGAAGCAAACGATTCCGTTGTGGCATATTTGAGGTGCTGTGTCTCCAGTTTTCAGAACCTGTATACTTTATTCGTTGTAAATACCGATAAAACATGGAATATGTAAACGATAAAATAAGGTAATTACAATTATAATAACCTTAATATACTTTTCTATTTCGTTGTGTCCTAAGAACATGACAGCGCGGCACTTCCATGTTCCGAACATCTTTCAGTACTCTACTGGGGTGCAAGATTTAAGATACTTATAGCTCCCGCCATGTGCTGGTACACATTATATGCTGAGATAATTAGCATTCCTTCAAGCATTTTACTGAAAACATAACATTCATACACAGATGAATTTTAAAGGGATTTTAACTCCAATATCGTCCAGTAAGCAAATATCGGATATTGATTAAAACTGTTTGGTTTTGACGTGTTTCTGTGTTGTTAACAAAACCTATTCTGGATGATATCTCGTTGCACTAGTTTAAAGATAGAAAGTTGACCATTGTGTATATAGGTGGCGGTGGAGTATAATGTTGAAGCAATATGACAGCTCTTCCCGGAGAAAACAGAGTGCTGAATGGGTAACACCGGCCTACAAGTTGACTAGAGGAATGACAATGGCTTAAACTAAGGAATGGAGAAAGTGGGATAGTAGCCAAAGGTCTCCCCAAAAGACAATTCTTCCAGCGGTCGCTGGAGTCAAATCTGGATGGACTTGCTAGTTCTAATTGCTTGACCGAAGCAGCAACAATACAAATGAACTTCATTGCAACAATTATGTCATATTTCTGTAGGACCCAAGTGTAAACAGGGACATTTCTATTAATCATGCAGGTTCTAAACACTAACTACAGCAGATCGATGGTGAAATGAAATGTGTAGTGTTTAACGCCCGCTTTTACTACATACGGCACCGCAGGCGGTGACACTGATGATGCATGAGATGAAGATGTAGCACCGGTGGAATGAGATGGCGGGGGAAACCGGAGGTCCCGGAGAAAACCCGCCCCAACGCCGTGTAGATCGATGGTTGACTCATAAGGACTTTCTGGGATCTTCTACAGATAACCTTAGCTCCACTGGAATAATAGCATATCACTGTGCTGTAATATCGCCTATTAACTCTTTTGGGGAAATATCCAAAGGAAGGTAATCACACTGTGAATTTCAATTATGTCTCACACATCTTAGGAATTTAATTGAACCTATAGTGGATAAGCTGACGAACTATCTCTACAAAGCATATACCGGAATGAAATAAAGAATCAAAACTTTGTAGCAGTCTTTCAAAAACATTGTCTCCCATCTGTAGTTAGTTGCAAGTAACATATTAATTGTGTATAAATATCCGTTGAGTAGATCATACCATAATAATTAGTTCCGCTGCAACAAAATCATAACTGCTTCATCATTATAGATGCATAATGTCCATAAACAGCGTTTAAAGGCTGTGCCTTGTGCCTGTATTGAAATAACGGCTATAGATATGTGTACATTGTAACATATCCAAAATAAGAAGCATGTTTTTTTAAGTCAGTACCGTTTAGCGATTCCGCCGCCGCAGCGCTACGGTCGGCGTTCCGCGCATGCGCGCTGGTTACATACAGCTCTTGTCTACGCACTGACGCCATTAAAATCTGATTCTGCATTGTATACGTTGGTTACTGAGTGTTTAAGATGCCTCCGACAATCGTGAGCCCCGCCCATTGTGAAGTACGGGCTGTTATACGATTTCTTAGAGTTAAAGGTGTAAAACCGATCGATATCCATCATGAGATCTGTGAAGTTTACAGAACAAACATTATGAGTGATGGAATGGTAAGGAAATGGTTGAGAGCATTTAAGGATGGCCGCACAAATGTGCATGATGAAGAACGGAGTGGGCGTCCTTCGGTCGTTACTAAAGATTTGGTGCAGAAAGTGGACAAAAAGGTGAGAGAAAACAGACGCTTTACAATTTCATCATTGTGCGACTATTTTCCTCAATATTCTCGTAGTGTTTTGTATCGCATTGTGACCGAGAACTTGAAGCACCGGAAATTGTGTTCACGTTGCGTTCCGAAAATGTTGACGGATTTGCACAAAACCCAACGTTTAGGCAGTGCATTGACTTTCCTTGAGCGGTACCACAATGAAGGTGATGATTTTTTAGACCAAATTGTTACTGGTGATGAAACATGAGTGGCCTACGTCACACCAGAATCGAAACAACAATCCATGGATTGGCGACATTCATCATCACCCACAAAAGTGAAGTTTAAGCAAACAATTTCTGCCCGGAAAATCATGTGCACATTTTTTTTGGGACAGAAAAGGAGTGCTGCTAGTGGAGTTTCTGCCTCGTAATGAGACAATCAATGCAGCGTCTTATTGTGAGACATTGAACAATCTGCGCCGTGCAATCCAGAACAAAAGACGTGGCAAGTTGATTAATGGTATCGTTTTGCTGCATGACAATGCCCGTCCACACGTGGCTAATCGGAACAAAGATCTCATCAAATCTTTTGAATGGGAAGCTTTAGAACATCCATTTCTTCCTGCACTTGAGGAAACATCTGGGCGGTGAGCGTCTTCAAGACGATAACGAAGTCAAAACAGTTGTGATACAGTGGTTAACACGTCAGGCGGCAGAATTTTATGAGGAGGGTATTCACAAACTGGTGCCACGTTATGACAAGTGCCTCAATATTTACGTAAATTATGTAGAAAAGTATATTAAGGTACAGGCTTTCATGTAAAACTAAAATTATTGCGATATCTATGCACGTCTTTTTTAATTCAAAAACGGTACTGACTTAAAAAATATGCCTCGTATATTTATTTATACGGGTTTTCAATATATTTAAAGGTGTTCATTTGATACGTGGAGTCAACGTAATATACTTTAGTGACCGAAGTTCGAACAGAAGACAAGGTATCACGAGTTCAACCAGTCAAGATATTACCCTCATTGCAATGTACTACTATCATTATTATCATAATGAAAAAGAGAGTAGCAACATAATTAATTAACAAGGAGAATAACTGTTACAACTGAAACTAAAAGGAAGGTAATTATTAAGCTCCCTACGGCTACCCCATTACATTGGAAGCATCTTCCTTAAGAGCTACAACGTTAAACATGTAAATACTTCACTGAGCAGTACATGTCCTAAGATTATAAAGCCAACAGAAATGTGCAATTTTTGGTTAGAGAACTCTCAAAACACGACCACCTTGTGGATATAGGATTATGAAGTTAATACCTAGTACTCAAATAGAATGCAAAAGCAGCTACTTGAGAGAAACCATTTATCGTCACCCCTTTATCGTAAAGACATTTCTAGTGACTAGGACGTTTCCTCTGTTATTCGTCAGGAAGCATTTAATATCGGAAATAAACGGCATTCTAACTAATCATTGGTGTTATGATTTTATTTTCCACTGACAAGTTGGAGGTCATTACTAAAAAGTTTTTAAGCTGTAATTATTTCCTTCTCATCTTCATATGGTGGTAATGCTGGTGACTTTAGAGGTGGGAGGGGGGTAATACTGATAGCACAGATGGTGGTTGGGGTAGTCTAAAAGAACGAAACCTAGCCTTTATAAACATATAGTAATTAATTTTAGTTTAATTTACTAATATACGTAAGTCCTAGGTTAATCTTCAATCGTGTTTGCCTAGTATTGGTCCTAGCAATTCACCAGAAAATATATCTTTCATAAAAATTACAAAATCACTCTCAACCTTTCACAAATCATTTCCATTTGTTTCTCAGTTCCATAAATGATTTCAACACATCTCAGTCATGAATGGTCTTTAAAATATTTTCTTTCAGACCTTTATTTCTATTCTAACATTCCCTACAAACCAATTACTACCTCTATTCTGTACCTGAATATTCTAATAATAATTTCATTTGAACTTCTCTGCCATTACTCATTGGGCATATTTCCTTCAAGATAGTTTTCAAATTCCATATATCCAAACGAAATCAAGTGACCCCTTCACTTGCATTCTTCTCACAATCTTAAAGTATATGTGTTATATACAGAGGCCGAATAACCTTAAGGGGTTATAGAGGGATGTTGGGGGAACAATTTCAGATAGGACACTTATGGTCCCAGAGCGCATAATTTTGAGCAATAAATTTGTGCCAACATGGCACTGATATCACCTCAGTGTTTGCTGCACTATTAACAGATGCACTTTTGTGACTCACGGCAACATAAGGATTTCACAAGACTGATATACCAAGTTCCGAGTTCAAGACCCGCATTACTATTTCTTCGTTCTCTAAATTGTTGATTGTGAAGAATGTGGACCATTTGTTATTACTGCCACTGTTAAATGTAATCATGGAAATCAAACGAGTTTATTTTGGACATGAATGTATAAATGGTTATGCCATCACCTGGGACTAATACACTATTACACTTACGAACTGAGAAAAATGCGTTGTTAGTTCTGGGAAGAAACTACTGTTCAAACCAAATCACAATCTCGTTCCCATTCAAACTCTGATTTTCTGAAATATCTTCCTTTTGGAAAACGCCAGTGAACCTTGAGAGAGCCATCCTCTTGTACCGATAGCTTAGTATGTAACATCATTGATTATGTTGTAGTAGTTCTGGGTTCTATTCCTTCTGTAAAGTAACCTTAGATTTTATTTTTGTGTTTAAGATGAAATGGGCATGCATTTGTGAAGAACTATGCTAACTTTAATTTCTGAATAATCCAAAATATAAAGAAATAGTTTTAGTCTAATAAAATCCTTCCTACATATGTTTTATCAAGCAATGTTTAAACGCATTGTAAGTAAATCCGTGTATTTGTCTGCATTCTTGTTTGTCCAATGTGATTGCAATATGTAATCGTCTTTTAACACATTAAGGTCACTGAAGCTGCAATCACTGTTGCTAAATTAAATGTAAAGTTTAATTAATGATAAATAATTTGTACAAAACAAGCAGAATATTCGCTCGCATGGATATAAGAAATAATGAGGGAATGATATAGCGCATGCCTTTAAGCAACATAACAACAATAACAGGAGGGTCACTTCTGTAAAGCATTCTGATTACAACGATGCAGTTTTAACTGTTGTAAGGTTCTCTTCAAAATTGATTCGTTTTATTTCCTTTATTACACTTGACATCAGGACAATAACAAATGGAGCAGAGTACCATTTTACATCAGAATCAACAATTCCAATGACAAATTAAAAACTTAAACGGCAAAAAGGGAAACGGGCTTGAATATTATCTCAAATTGTTCTCCCAAAACCCTTCTATAATCCCTTCGATTTTTCCAGTAAAATTCCGAAACACGCACACGCGTGCGCGCACTACCTTTAAACATACGTCATACAATTTTCCAACATTTCTTCATTAAGTTGTATCCTGGTGCCTACATATGACTTGTCCATTTTAACTAACATCTATTTAATTTGCTCTAAATGATGTTCTACTAAGTTTCTGGATTTTTGTGGAGATTCAACAGCTATAACTGAATGTCCTACACCCACTGAGTCCTTAAAAAATATTTTAATATCCATTAAATTGCTGGTCTTCTAACACTGCCTCTCCCTACGTACTTCCTGCTTTTTTATTCTTTTGAGCGATTTGATTTACAAAGCATTCTGATAATTCGATGTCCAATTATCCAGTCATTACTACCTTCCATATGCCCATCCTGATTCCATAAACGTATTGACTCCATTCAAAAGACCTAATAGTTTCTGAGTAGAGACATGTCACTTCTGCCACGTTAAATGTACCTTTAATAATCGGTATTTGATATGTTTCCAACATAACCTAAATCCTAGATCATTAAATTCTTTAACCACCTCAATTTTATTTTTATTTACAAACTATTTTTGTTTCAGTTAATTTACTACCTTTCTTAAAAACTGCAGTTATAGTTTTGCTATAGTTGATTTTAACACCCATTTATTACAGTATCTTTCCATTTACTCAATTGCCCTTTTTAAATGAATTGGTGTTGCTAATCCCAGCATCAGATCATTTGCATACAGTAAACTGGGTTGATTATGAGAGTGTACCTAATTACCTGCTTCAAATTGTGCAAAATATAATCAATAAACGGTATTGGGGTCAGTTTACAACCCTGTCTCTGTCCGTTCTCTTGCTTTAACAGTTTGTTTTATTCATCACTGCCATATTTAACACACATACCAATATAATAACATAACAAATGCATAATAATTATAATCTCCTTAGTGACTCATTTTCCCTAAACTAAGCCACAAATCATTCCTTATTACTCTGTCGTAAGCTTTTTATGGATCAATGAGTACGTCATAGAATCTATCCCACATTTAGTTAAATATTTACTGGTTAATACGTCAGTTACAAATATACTATTCACTGTCCTTTGCGTTGATGAAACTCTGCCTGAAAGAGGCATAATCTAATATTAATATTTCCTTCCATATATTTCCCCCAAATTATATAATAATACTATTTCATAGTAATTTCTTGGACTTGTCACCTTCTGTTTTCCCCTTAAAATTTGGATGAGTTTCTGGTTTGTGCAAACTTTTAGGAGGTAGCTTTATTGGTGTATGAGGAAGAACTGTGTCGGTAAACCATCGCTATTTACAGCTTCATTCCACTTCTTACCTGTCTTTGCCATTGTAATTGTTGTGTCCAGTTGTCTTCTCAGAGTGACTACCAAAACTATTGTTAATTGCATCATCAGTTTCAAATAAATTTTTAAAGTAGTTAGTTCATCCATACTCTTGAACTGATATCAGACTACTTCGCTACTTTAGTGAAATTCCTAACCACTTTCCATATCGGTTGACTGCATCCATTCTCAATTCCCTATCTCATCAATACGCGGAGCTTCCCCTGTACTTCATACACCTTTCATCTTCTCCAGTAGCCGCTTATATTTATCTATCAAATGCAGTAAGTTCAACCTGCCTTCTTCTCTATGCCCTTCTCTTCACCTTTTACAGCTTCCTTTATCATCTGTCTCATTCCCCTACACTCATTATCATACCATGTCTTTTCTTGCTTCTCATTTCATGTTTTACTACATATCGTATTTCTCTTTACATATTTTAACATAAATTGAAACATTTTAGTGGACGTTTCCATATTTATATCCACTCTGTTGGTGTTTGAAAACGTTATATTACGAGGACTGTTCAATAAAGAAAGATCACAATTTTTTTTTTTTTTTTTTTTTTTTTTTGACAACGTACCTTTACTCATCCTCATAATTTTGATGGGCCTTAGCAAAATAGTCTCCCCTGAATGCGATGCACTTGTCCCAGCATTTCTGTCAGTCTTCAAAGACATGCTGGAAACCATTTTTGATAGATCCTTCAAAATCGCCTCCGCAACCTTCACCACTGCTTCTGATGATGGATAATGCCTCCCACGAAGGTGTTTCTTCAAGTTAAGGAATAGAAAAAGTCACATGGGGCTAAATTCGGACTATAGGGAGGGTGAGGGGTGCACTTCACGTTGATTTTTGCAAGATATTCAGCAACAACATTGGCAATATGTGGCCGCGCATTATCGTGGTGGACCATCCAGCCTGCTTCCGGAAATGTGATCTTTTGTGTCTGATATGGACCTGCGAAGTTTTCAGGACATCCCTGTAGTATTGTCCAGTTACTGATGTGTGTGCAGGTATAACATGCTGATAAACCATTCCATGAATATCAAAGAATGAGATGACCATAACTTTCCCAGCAGAAGCAACCACTTTTGCTATTTAGGGGGTTGGTGATGAAGGAGATTTCTTCACTGAGCTTTGCTGTTTGCTCTCAGGATCAAAATGATGTAGCCAAGTTTCATCAGCAGTGATTACGTTTGAAATAAACTCCGGATCTTCCTCTAACATCAACTTTAACTGCATGCAGACCTGCACGCGAATGTCCTTTTTTGTTCGGGAATCAACAGTCTTGGAACCCATCGCGCACAAACACGTCTCATGTGTAATGTTGTGGGTGGCACCCACTGAAATGTTCAGTATTTCAGAAAGTGATCTTAAGGTAATTCGTCGATCCTCTCTCACAATGGCAACAGCAGTGTTGATATTTTCTTCCGTAAGAGCAGTAACTGGAGCGCCGGGTCCACCTTCCTTTGAAATTGATTGTCTCCCCTCTTTAAACATTTTAAACCACCTTCGAGCTGTGCTGTAGGGAAGAACAGACTCTCCATAGGCCCCCTGTAACATTGTATAGGCCTCAACTGAAGATTTGTTGATACGAAAGGATGTGTAAGAAGCTATGGAAGATTCATTAATATTGCGGAGGTTATTGTGGCTTTAGCTATGCAGATTAAAGTCGCATATAGAATTCAATTCAACTGTATTAGTTATACATTCTTACGTAATTTTTAATTCGTCAATACTAATTAAATACACATAGCTACATTCAATGGTCTAATCTTATAAAACACACTGTAGTTAAATTATTATTTACAGTTTGTTAAGTTTATACAGACATTTGAATATAAGGCATTTTTTCAGTTGATGTTTAAGCATTGTGCCATTTAGCACTTTTAGAATTGCAGGTAATTTATTATATAGTTTAATCCCCATTACAATGGCATCATTGTCAAGACACTTTTTAAATATTTCTAGATTTTTGATACTCATTTTTATTTTTAGTATTATCAGAGTGCACACTATTATTTTTGGTTAATCTAGGATAGCAAGAATTTGTTGGTGATTAGTTAGACTCCCTAACATTAAACACAGCAATTCGCTTCACATAGTTATGATAGCACTACATCACTTATTGAGAGTAAAATACTTCTGGCTTTGAAGACAGCACCCAATATCAGCACAGGAAATTTATCTTCAGGATAGTCAGGACAAAAGGCTAGACTGTTACAGCAAGTGAGTTCCTGGGACGCCGTGTTAATCTCACACCGTCGCAAGAATACCAACTTTGGAAGGAGAATATATAGGAAGGAGAAATGCACAAGCTTCAGTAATTGCATTTAGCTTCCTATAGTCAATGCTAAGCAGATACTTCCGCCACGACGTTTGCTGAAACAACCGGGAGAGCCTAAAGGTTGGATGACTCACGGTAAATACTAGCTTGAAGTATTTCATCCACCTGAGAGCTGAAAATGTACCTTTTCTTAGCATCTTCTCTAAAAACTTTTTTTTTTGTAATATAATTTACGTCCTCCAACGTTGTCATATCGGACGGTGAATGAAATGGGTGAAATGATGCTCAAATGTGTCCAGGGTTCATGGAGCTTAGAGCTACACATTCGTCTTTAAGGATAAGGGAAAACCCCGGAAAATCCTTATCCAGGCAACTCACCCCGACAGAGATTCGAACTCAGGACCTCTTGAACGTGAGGCAGACATGCTACCATCTACGCTACCGAGGCGGGTGCTAAAAACTCCTTAAAGCTAATAAGCTTATAGTGCTAGTTGCTACAAATGGGTAGCAAATGTATGCTGAAGTTGTATGAATTAGACCAATAATAATGTTTTGTGTTCTATGTGAAAAATAATATTTATATGCAATGTGTCTACGTCATATTCGCCAATTCATCCACGGCTGCCAATATCGCATCTGCAAACAAACCTCTTTGTTTCTGGATTAACAGTGTGTGCTGCAATTTTGAATTCTCTGATAGATTGGAGTAATGTGTGCACCCTTAGTATTTCAGAATCAACTGGTTCAAGCAAAATTTGATTGGCAAGAATGGTTAGAGACGTGTAGTATGGTAAAAGGCAGCAGGTGGCATCTTCGCGTGTAGGTTACAACTTCATTTTATTCATCGGGCATTCAGTAAAGAGGGTATTCCCTTGCATTATTTTGTTGTGCATGGCATAGTGAAGTTTCATGACTTGTCACTCATTGCTTATACTGAAAATTCAATTTAGAGAACTTGGATTGTGTTAAGACATGCCTAAACATAGAATAAAACGGAGGGTATGAGAAGATTCTAGTACGTCATTCAGAACTATGTTTGTTTAAATTTACCTGCGCCGGTAATGGAGATTTTAGAAAAAAATTTAGCATTAAAATGGTGGTATAATTTTTAATTTATTTGAAGCTCTGTGTCAATTTTATTGACGTCGGTTGAATAATTGTTATTTTTAGTTCACCATGACGAAATCAAATGCTAAGGCAATTTACCAAAACGTTTGGATCTACCAGTAGATATAATAAAACCTTCCAGTGGAATGATATAGCATCTATTTGAGATTCTAACTGAATCCCTCTTCATTCGTTTCTACACAAACTACACGTTTTGCATACTCAGTCGTTTGTTTCTTTAGCACCTTAACGATGAAGTAACGTTTCTTGCAAGTCTGGCACACGCTTGAATAGCAGTTGGCATAGCGTTCTATGTTTCATCCTCTGTCTGAATGGCACTATCCCTTCATGTCATTATTTTACATTCTAACCATTGTTCGACGTCTCCCAATATGAGTCGAGATTGCTTCTTCAGCTTCTTGAACCTTGCGTAGGAGTTGATACACCATTCAGTTCTTCTCCCTTCTTCTGTTCTTTCTTACTTTTCTACTTCGTCCCTCTGCTGTATTATTTAAAGGAGTAGTTAACATTTTGAGAGCTTTCGACATAACAGGCTGTGTTTCTAATTTACGACACGATATGGAACATATCTTTCTCCCAATTGCTATCAGTTCTCTCTTGTTTAAGCTTAATACATTTTCCAGAGTATATATTGAATTGGATACAAATTACTGCTTCAGTAACGTATACACAAGTTCCTTTCTGTACATAGCGTAGGACACTTCCTGATGTAATGATTTATATCTAACTACTATGAGCATGAGTGAGGATCCATTCAAATGTTCTACCCTTTATGCCATTTAGCACGTTCCAACTTACTGTAGCTTGTGGACCTGTGATAATGGTAGAATGGTGATACCAGTAGTCGATTCATGATGTGAGTTAGGTTCCCATTACAGTATCGTTTGCAGCGATACGACATCTCCACTCTCGGTTGATTTAGCTGACCATTTGCAACTGATACGACGATGTCTCTAGGCATTCAATCTATGGTGTTGTGAATGTATGTGCGTGGTAATTCAGCAGGTGTACCTCCAACGAAATATCTAACACATGTTTTGCTGCAGGATCATAGCCCTCTTATTTTTGGAGCGGAAACTTTTCCATCAATGTTAAAAAGTAGACTTACACAGTTTGCTTTGCCTGTAAGGGTTACATTTGTAATTCGTAATTATACTCTATGTGCAGTAAAACTTTCAACATTGTCTTGCTGAATAATACATTATTTTCAGCACCTCGTTCAAATAGATATTTAGTAACTTCTTTAAACCTTGCTTGTTTTACAGCCCTAAACTTAGATTCCATGGATATTCAAAGTCACTTTATATACATTTTGGTGTATGCGTGATCATATTCATGACGGAGTCTTAACGTTGCAGTTAAACCTAGTTGAACATATAATTTTCCGTACGATTTCTATTGAAGTTATAATGCGTCGTGTTTCTTCTAGACCCGAACTTGTCGACAGCTGAAATGATAGATTCTCCATAATTTTTCATCTTGATGAAGACATCAAAACTGTTTCTAATATTTGGTTCAGCCGAAGTTCTGGAAAAATGACCTAAAACATATCCTTTGCTTGCTCTCCTACACCTCCTTACACAAGTCCTTGTACTTGGCTAACATTATGTCAGTAATAACGTAGTTGTCGTATACATGTTTTATTTAATTGTAAATTATGTTGTCTGACGAACACAACCATATTCGCACCGTATCTACATGAATTCTGGATAATTCAGCTTGCTAGGTATATATACAGTGCGCTGACCACCCAAGATACATCCATGGCAGAGCTCTTGATAATATCGCTTGGAAGGTCTTGAAATGCAGACATGACGTCAGGCAACGAAGCTTCAAAGCTTACGCTGTTCATCACCATCATGAAGGGAACGTGGACCTGATTACAAGTTTAAGGCGATGGATAACCCCTGCTTTATCATCTAAAGGAGGGTTTTTCATTTTCTATTAGTTTTAGTAGCTTCAGTGGCGAGGGAAATCTAGTTGGAGGAATTGCTAACTTGGTTAATAAGAAGCAGCTGTCATTAGTGTTCCGTTACCATCAGCATATGCACGATTTGGTCCTGGAGGAAAATTGTGAAGAAAGGAAACAGCATTCAAGGGGGGGGGATCTTAGGACATGTCCTGCACATACATAATTCGGCACAGCTTCGCTGCGTTCAATGCTACACCGCTGTCAGTACACGATAATTCAGCAAACTGTGGTGACGGTTTTTGTTATCCGAAATCTCCGAAACAGATACAGCATATTTAGGGAATGTTGATATCATGCATAACAGATAAAGGTATAGGTATTTTGGCTCCATTATTTGCAGACGTTTGTACCTGTATTTTCTATCATATAAACAACACAACGAAATTTTGGGTCGTGAAATCAGTTACTGTACTTCCATGAGTGGATCTGCATTCACCACTTTCACATACATGAACATTAAGATCATTTTATATCTTGGTAGTTATTAGGAAATCGTACTTCAGATTTTCAATGCCCTCTACTTGATAGCAAAGTTCGATGAGAATAACAGTTTCTGAAGAATATTCTTGGAGTTGAGTTCCTTCTTCCGTCTTATAATAATGATAATTAAATTTTCTGGCAATAAAAGTATAAATGTATATTCTGATTTAAGTGGATATCCTTTGTATAGATGAAGCAGTGCCATATGATCTTTTATTAATGGTAAAAGCGAACGCTCTTAATGCGGCTTTTCCCTGTGGCTCTTCCAGGATACCACACATTGCAGGAACCTTTTATCTTATGTCTTGCTATATTTACGAACCTCAAATCTCAATTGGTAGTCCTGAAGTTTCCTAAGATCGAGCTTGGCTCTCACCAAGGCGGCCCGTGTTCAATCCCAAGTGACCGCAAAGTATAATCTGTTGTGGACAACACGGCGCTGAGGCGGGTTTCCTCCAGGATCTCCGCTTTCCCCGCCATCTTATTCCACCGGTGCTCCATCTTCATCCCATGTATCACCAGTGTCATCGCCTGCGGTGCCGTATGTAGTAAAAGCGGGCGTTAAACAAGATCGACTTCTGGAACAAGGTTCAGTGATAATAAATCAAGCCTAGCAACATACTAAACCTTCGACTAACAATGTACTAAAGTCAGCTACTCAAAAATTCTTCGAAAAATATAGGTTACAGATTTCAAAATTGAAATTTTAAATGTAAGGGGTATTTCTAACTAATGATAAACATAATAACAGGATATTTCTTGGAAAGATAGAGTCAGACTCCGGGAAAAACACGAGTCAGTTGGAGAATTTAATGTCATATCAGCACGTTGGCCATAGTAGCTCAAGGGTTAGAGCGGCTGGACGGAGACCAGAAGATCCGTGGTTGTAATCCCGGCTATGGCATTGAATTTTTCAGTCTGATTCTATCTTTCCATACTTTAGCCTACATACGGCCAGTGTGAAAGAACAATTAATGTCTATGATATTTCTTATCCAGCATTTCTTACTAAACCAGAATTGCTTGCAATATTGAACATTTTTTATAATTCAACTAGCAAAGTGTATTTAAATTAAGTGATCTGATTTTCAACCAATTGGAGAAGTTTCATCCGCAAACAATCTGTACAAGGTTATGGCTCCTCCGTTTGATGATCACACAGATGTTTATATACATGTTGTATTGCTTGGAAATTTTCCGTTGCCTTTACCTAGGTAAGTGTGAATGCTATGGATTCCAATTTATCATAAAATTGTTGCATGAATTTATCTTGTAGAACAAATAGCCATAGTGAACGATCTGAATGTAGCCTGTCATTGTATTGTCGCTGTTTCTATGCATCAGGAGTTCGCGTAACATACACTTAACAGAATGTTTAAGCTGTTTGAATTTTCGTACCTATTTGCTATTGTTGTCATTATATTAAGTTGAATCCACTTTTCGGTGCTGGGAGCTGAGAAATCGTAAATCTGATGAATTCTTATATGTTAGTTTAAGAACCTGGGCAGTATCTCAGCACGAGTACGATGGTCCGGGTGACACTATCCACACTGTGAACTTTGCATATGTATTTGTGCGTGCAGTTTTGTTTTCATCGATCCAGAAGTGTGACATCCCTAATGCACTGAATCAGACAATGTGCCCTGATACTTGATATCTTCACCAGTTTTTCAAATTGGTTCCCAAAAACGAGGGCTCTTTAGAGAGCAAGTGCTGGTCACTTGCATAATGGGTAAGCGGCTATTTCATCCATCCATTGACTTCACCTACAGGGAGGATTCATTTGCTGTCCCAATCTGTGCAAGCAGCACTCTAAGGAGAGTGTCCTCTAAAGTGCTCGGCTGTTGATGAAAGCTTTTCCCGCTTAATTTTATCACTTCTCACTATCCAATCTCAGTATGAGAGCTTTCCAGTGGCTCAGCTGCACCGATGAGTTGTATCTCTCGTGTTCATTGAGCAACCAATCCCTGATAACAGTTTAACCAGTCCTGATGAGGGTCCTAGTGGTGGTGCAGGTCCAATAAAAGGTTGTTCAGTTCCCTTCATATAAGCTTTATCTGCTCTTTGTGACCAGAATCACTGTATATCCCACTGCTCACTTCACCTGAAATGTTAGTATCGTGGGTAACTCGCGGCATTCTACGACAAATTCAAAACATAAACAAGCAGCTATGGAGTGCCTTCAGACCTGCCTCAGCAAGCTCTCTTACACTGTCTCAAGTACTACATAATATATCAAATATCTCTGCCAGAAACACTGTTGTTCATGCGCCTATAGATCACCAAACTCTTTAATCTAGCTCTATAACCACCAGAATAAGTCGTTGAATTTTCGTACTTAACCTGTCCTCCAAGTCCATAGAGTTTAACAAAAAACAATCACACGCCGCACTAATAGCTTATGTTTTCAACCACATTCAAAACTGTTTTAACTTCGTAATGAAGGAAGCTACTACAATTATTTGTTAAGGTTAAGGAACCGCTATCTTGCATCTATAACTTGTTCCCGATCGCGATGTTTTGAAGTTTCTTTCTTCGCGACTTATTAGCCGACTGGAGTGAGTGAACAAATATTCGTGAGCTCTGCGAAGTATGTTCTCTCTCTCCCTCCCTCCCACCCTCTCTCTTTCTCTCTACTGCCACAAGCGCCGGAATACCAAATACCGATATTACCGAAAGCTTTTGCTACTGTTCCTTGGCAAGATGGAGAGAAAGCGTGTGTGGAAGCTTCGCACAAAAACTGTAAAAAAGGAATATATGTGGACGTTTTAAATTCGTATTGTTTAGAAGAGGGGACGATACCAGAAGGGTAAACCCACCCAGCGACTAAACAGTTTCAATGCTCTGTTACAAAATAAAAGCAAAAGAACTAACAGCAGCGATGGTGCCTCATACTGTTTCGATGGAAGTTAATATTAATCGACCTTTATTGCTCGATTTGCATTATGGTCTTTGGTTTCTATTGTTTCTTTTTACACTAGTTGTCACGCAGGTTTCAGTAATATGTATCCTTTATATGTATTGGCTAAGCAGAAGACCGTAGTGAAAATAAAGGTTACTCTCACAACTCTCACAATTCTATTATATTCGCCGCGCTGTGCCCGAGGTGCTTAGACCACTTGACTCTCTCCAAAGCGACCTGGGTTCTATCCCAAGTGACCGTATATGAGGTTTGTGGTGGACAAAACGGCGTAGGAACGAGTTTCCTCCGGGTGCTCCTGTTTCCCAAGTCATCTCATTCCACTGCTGATCTGTCTTCATTTCATGCATCATCAATGTTACCGCCTGCAGTGCCGCATACGGTAAAACTGGATGTTAAACACTACAAAAATACCCATATTTTTTAAGTCTAAATTATCACTTTGTAACCAAACTAATTGCTTTCTGCCTTTCAGCTGCATTAGAACAAATTTCACTTTCTATGGCTATGAGGAGCTGGCAAATCTGCCATTCGTTCCTTTAGGGGATTGAAAATACTCAAAGTGATTTTAGGGAAGAGAAGTTACCTCTGTGATACCTTACCATGCTCAAAGGAGCGAATGTCAGAATATTTACCTTAGATGAAGTGAATAAGCTCATGAAACATGCAAATGAACTTATCTATCACTACTTTGTGAACCTAAAGTTCTTAAAGAAATAACTGTTACAATATTTATTCGGTTCCTATAATTTGTGTGTTAACAATTATGTTGTGAGCATTATCTACCAGTGCTCTCTCGCGAAAATAATGCTTACATAAACTATATCAAAATATTTATATTCTACAATACAACGGGTAGACAAACAATCGATATCTAAAATATAAACATTTTAGCATGCTTTTCCGCTTACAGAACCATAAAGCGACACCCGTACGAGTTTGCTCTCTAGATAATGTAACATCAAAGAAAGGCTATTTATTTTATGTCTTAGACAAGCAATGTAACTTAAATGTGTAAATTCGAGTGGTAAATATAAACGAGGACTCCGGACCAATTACCGGGGAGCGCTTTCTTTGTAAGTATACCGTCAGTGACAGAGAGCGCTTTCGTTTTATAAAAACAAAATAGATGATAAAAAAGCCCACCTGCCTTTTGTATCATCGCTTTATAGCTAACAGTTTCCTCCAACGGTGCACAAGCACTATTATACCCTGAACACCGGTTGTCCAGAAGCAATCTTTCTGCTTCCAATCATTCACCAACCTGAATTTCACCCACTATCCTGCAAATCCTAAATCCCGACAATGAATAGTTCAGTTCTAATAGGGGTGGATACTTATATTACACCCCTCAATCTGCCCGCTGCCTGTCATTAGCCGTCGCAGCCAACCTTCTCCGAGACGACTTCCACCATGACTGTGAAGATGCCCACCGCAGGTGTGAAGGAAACCTCTGGAGCCTGTCTCCATCAGACCACGGCATAACAGCCGGAGATACTTCCAGTGATAAGGACTACAGCTGCAAAAGCCTTTATTCTCTCGTGGATATCTATTATGGCCATGCAGAGTCACGCAAACATTAATGTATGCCAAAAAGTAAATTTATAATTTAACTTCTAGCATTTATTTTGTGAAGAAAGTACTTGCTTACTTGGACTTACTATATGCCAGAGCGTTGGGGCGTATTGACCTTCATTGACGAGCGCAGTAGTCGCTTGTTACTTTGTTTACTAGAAGAGCAAAATATGAATAACTTCTAGTACAGTAGGTGACAAAAGACACATAAAGCACTTGGTAGTATAAGTGTGATAATATACACAACTGTAAATGACCATTGCAGCCTTCCGTTTTTTCGCTTTACACAATAGGATTTTGATTCCTTCTTCTTTCTTCTTGACACAATGTTCAATCATTACGTTGCTGTTCAGAAAACATGATTACATCTGAATAGAGTATACATACACCTACTGGCCTTGAATATGCGACAGGCTCCCGTAAACATTTCCTTGTTCACATATTTTTCGATACGCTTTGCCATATAGCAATTATACGGACATGATTCATTTGACATTGTACTTATTATAACGTTTATCTGCCGGTTGTTTCTGATACTTACAGTGATTTATCCGAATAAAGAGTAAATGAAACCTGATGGTGGAAAACATTGCTGTTATTTAAACTATTTCTAACATATTTTATTCAAAAGTAGAGTACTACACGCTATACTTCTGTATTTGATGAAGATGAAATGACAAGAAGTGTTAATATGCTCAGTTCTTAGGTTGGTGCATTAAGCGATGAGGTATTTGCTGCAGGACAGGGTATATGGTGTGACTAGTGCCGTTTGTCGACTGTATGCCTTAAATTAACACATTTCCTTTTCTCAATAGCATTGTTCTTAAGATGGAATTCACAACCAAAAGTGGCTGCTATAATCGAGCAAAAAAGTTTGACAGCAGCAGGTGGCTATGAGATATAGGAGAGGGCTGAGCATTATCAACACCGGGGAACAACCTGAAACTAGCACTCAGATTCAGAAGTTGTTAAGTCAGTGTTTTTGAGAAATCCTGTTAAAACACACGATAAGCACTCTGAATACCAGTTCTGTAATAGTGCTAAATGATTTGCGGATCAGAAGATGTTAGGTCGAGCATATTATGTTGTATGAGCATCAATTTCAGAAATAAAATTTATACCAATACCAGGGCACTCTTTCACGCCTATTTACAGAATTCTTGGCAATATTGTGGAGAAGAAGAAGAAGAAGATGATGATGATGATGATGATGATGGTGATGGTGATGGTGATGGTGATGGTGATGGTGATGGTGATGGTGATGATGAGAATGATGATGATGAGGATGATGATGATGAGGATGATGATGATGATGATGATTATGATGATGATGAAGAAGACGATCAATGGATAAAGCCTTAGCGTCTTTCACATGGATGAAACTGATCAAAAATTCACTACAGAAGAAGCCCATTGATGTTGTCCATGTCAAACGTCCACTGACCGATAACGGGGAACATGATAGTACTCCAGTTGTTGAAGTTTTTGACTTCAAATGTGCCCTCGACCATGTCCTTGTAAGAAGTATTCCTGAATTCACTTTAATCCGGCGCGTGTATTTCCAAAGAGGATGTGTACCAGAAGTTCGTCACACAATGTCTTCCTCACTTTATCGCCGTCAGTCTCTTTTGAGGAGAGTAGTGAGATTACAAGTCTTGCACAACACACGTGATAGTGCGACAAATATACCAGATAGCCTTCGGAAGATTAAGAAGAAAAAATATTACGATGTTCGTTCATTACTGGAACATACCAATCTACCAGAAGGTACCACATTTTATGACACAATGACACATGGAAGTGAGGTAGAAGATGATGTAGTAGAGATGGAGTGATGTTTTGATGACAATGTTGTGTGTCAATCCATGAAGTGCAAACTGGATTATTCCATAGTAGAGATGTATTAGTGACAATAAAGTAATAGTTTATCCATGGCTACATATTATAATATTGTATAATGGAAAAACTGTAACATTAAGAATCAGAAGCTGTTAAATCAACTGACTTAGCAACTTTTCATCAATTTTAAATTAAAAGTTGTTAAGTCCTAATAATAAAATATCCTGAAACAGGTGCTACATGTGTCAAACCGTGAGAAACACTTCAACACAGTACTGTGTACCTCCAAACGGACTCATCATATAAAATTCTTTCATTTGTGTTGCTATTTTGGTATTTAAAATTTCTTTTGAAAACTTTGAGCAGCTCTCCTGCACAATTTTGAAACAGTGATTTAGCAAGTTCTGCTTCTGACCGCTTCAATTGCTGCAAAGAGCCCGATGAAAAAAGATGGATATATCCCTGATCCGAGTGAAGCGCCCGCTGTTCCTTATCTCACAACTGGAGCCCTTAATAATTCAATGTGCGGTAAAACGAAAGATTGTGACTAAACATTAAATTAAGTGTTTCTTTTTTATTTAAATTATGAATCATTATCAATGATCATATAAGTTATATAATGGTGTTATCTTAATTATTTGTGCCTTAGAAATAGGTATTTGTCTTTATTCTATATCAAGCAGCATAACTTTCCGTGAATGTTTTGAAATGCCTTTAGTTTCAAAAGTAATATATTTAATATAACTAGTAGTTAATATCCATTATTCAAGATAAGGCGATGCTACAGGAGGCAGATGGGCGTACATGGTGGTAAATAAAAACGGCAGTGGTAGTTAAAACATGGAAACGGTCACGCCTCCCCCCCCCCCCCTCCTCACCAGCCGCGTAGTTCTATTTCTGTGTATTCCCTCTGCTCTAACTTTACCATTTGGACAGTAACCAAAAAGATCACGATAAAAGAATATTTACTCCTTCAGTCATTATAGACCACGCAACAATACAGGAACAGTGGTTCATTGTTTATACTATAACACTGCTAACGTTTATAAATTCATTAAATGTAAACCGAAGTTTTCATTTTCTGAACCTAGTATTATTCGCCAGAAACAATGTGAAGTTGGAAATACGTGATGCTCAAGTTTTTCCAGGTATAGTTTTCTGATACAGTGATACTTCAAGAACTGCCAATCCTAAGTGTAAGACTGTTATCGCCGAACGGGATGGTTCAGCTGGTTCCGTTTGTGGCCCGGGTTCGATTCCCGTGGCCGACCTACCTGGCCCATGGATTTTTTCGGGGATTTTCCCGGGTCGCTAGACGAATGCTAGGTAGGTTAATTACATCCCCCGAATTTCCTGTCCCTCAAATTCATCTCCATTATCATTTCACTTCATCTCTCATCTGGTGGTCTCTTTCAGAGGAGAACGGAGGGTGTCTCGGCGTTACATGGCAGGATGATACCGAAAATTCCCTCTAGAACTATGAGTGGAGGTATAAAAGGAAGCCGCAGTCGTAATTGGACTCGATAATTGTGCGCGTGCAGCTGTGATCTGAAAGTGGACTCTTGTATATTTACGAGTGCAGAGAAGCCACGAGAGATTGTCTTGGTATATTCCGTCATCCTGCTGCCAAGGGTGTACAAATTATCTTCCTTCGGAAGTAAAGAGCATTTTTCAATTTCCGCAACCTAGACTTTTAATTTTACGAACCTTCAAAGTCACAATATGCTCTCATTAATACCTTCTCGCCGCTATGACGGTATCCGAGCCTGATCTCAGGGGACCGTTCCGTGCATTGTTGTGGCTCCTTTGCAATGGACACACTTGTCTCCTTCCACCTCAACCTTTCTCCAAAGTATGACGGTCCCCGAGCCTGATCTCAGGGGACCGTTCCGTGCATTGTTGTGGCTCCCTTGTAATGGACACCCTTGTCTCCATCCAGCTCATTATTTCTCCCCGGTATGACGGTCCCCGAGCCTGATCTCAGGGGACCGTTCCGTGTATTGTTGTGGCTCCTTGCAATGGACACCCTTGTCTCCATCCACCTCATTATTTCTCCCCGGTATGACGGTCCCCGAGCCTGATCTCAGGGGACCGTTCCGTGTATTGTTGTGGCTCCTTGCAATGGACACCCTTTTCACCATCCACCACAATATTTCTCCCTGGTATGACGGTCTCCGAGCCTGATCTCGGAGGCCGTTTCCGTGCATGTCGTGGCTCCTTGCAATGGACACCCTTGTCTCCTCCCTCCGCATCCTTTCTCCCCGGTATGACGGTCTCCGAGCCTGGGCTCAGGGGGCCATTTCCGTGCATTGTCGTGGCTCCCTGCAATGGACACCCTTGTCTCCTCCTTCGGCTTCCTTTCTCCCCTGTATGACGGTCTCGGAGCCTGATCTCAGGGGGCCGTTTCCGTGCATTGTCGTGGCTCCTTGCAATGGACACCCTTGTCTCCTCCTTCGGCTTCCTTTCTCCCCGGTATGACGGTCTCCGAGCCTGATCTCGGAGGCCGTTTTCGTGCATTGTCGTGGCTCCTTGCAATGGACACCCTTGTCTCTTCCCTTCGGCTTCCTTTCTCCCCTGTATGACGGTCTCCGAGCCTGATCTCGGAGGCTCTTTTCGTGCATTGTCGTGGCTCCTTGCAATGGACACCCTTGTCTCTTCCCTTCGGCTTCCTTTCTCCCCTGTATGACGGTCTCGGAGCCTGATCTCGGGGGCCATTTCCGTGCATTGTCGTGGCTCCCTGCAATGGACACCCTTGTCTCTTCCCTCCTCATCCTTTCTCCCCTGTATGACGGTCTCCGAGCCTGATCTCAGAGGGCTGTTTCCGTGCATTGTCGTGGCTCCCTGCAATGGACACCCTTGTCTCCTCCTTCGGCTTCCTTTCTCCCCTGTATGACGGTCTCGGAGCCTGATCTCAGGGGGCCGTTTCCGTGCATTGTCGTGGCTCCCTGCAATGGACACCCTTGTCTCTTCCCTTCGGCTTCCTTTCTCCCCTGTATGACGGTCTCGGAGCCTGATCTCAGGGGGCCGTTTCCGTGCATTGTCGTGGCTCCCTGCAATGGACACCCTTGTCTCCTCCTTCGGCTTCCTTTCTCCCCTGTATGACGGTCTCGGAGCCTGATCTCAGGGGGCCGTTTCCGTGCATTGTCGTGACTCCCTGCAATGGACACCCTTGTCTCTTCCCTTCGGCTTTCTTTCTCCCCTGTATGACGGTCTCGGAGCCTGATCTCGGGGGCCATTTCCGTGCATTGTCGTGGCTCCCTGCAATGGACACCCTTGTCTCCTCCTTCGGCTTCCCTTCTCCCCTGTATGACGGTCTCGGAGCCTGATCTCGGAGGCCGTTTTCGTGCATTGTCGTGGCTCCTTGCAATGGACACCCTTGTCTCCTTCCTCCTCATTCTTTCTCCCCGGTATGACGAACTCCGAGCCTGATCTCGGGGGCCATTTCCGTGCATTGTCGTAGCTCCCTGCAATGGACACCCTTGTCTCTTCCCTTCGGCTTCCTTTCTCCCCTGTATGACGGTCTCGGAGCCTGATCTCGGGGGCCATTTCCGTGCATTGTCGTGGCTCCCTGCAATGGACACCCTTGTCTCCTCCTTCGCCTTCCTTTCTCCCCTGTATGACGGTCTCGGAGCCTGATCTCAGGGGGCCGTTTCCGTGCATTGTCGTGGCTCCTTGCAATGGCCACACTTTTCTCCTACCTCCTCATCCTTTCTCCCCAGTATGACGATCTCTGAGCCTGATCTCAGGGGGCTGTTTCCGTGCATTTTCGAGGTTCCTTGCAATGGACACCCTTGTCTCTTCATTCCTCATCCTTTCTCCCCGGTATGACGATCTCCGAGGCTGGTCTCGGGGGCTGTTTCCGTGCATTTTCGAGGCTCCTTGCAATGGCCACCCTTGTCTCTTCATTCCTCATCCTTTCTCCCCGGTATGACGATCTCCGAGGCTGGTCTCGGGGGCTGTTTCCGTGCATTTTCGTGGTTCCTTGCAATGGACACCCTTGTCTCTTCATTCCTCATCCTTTCTCCCCGGTATGACGGTCTCGGAGCCTGATCCCAGGGGGCCGTTTCCGTGCATTGTCGTGGCTCCTTGCAATGGCCACACTTTTCTCTTCATTCCTCATCCTTTCTCCCCGGTATGACGATCTCCGAGGCTGGTCTCGGGGGCTGTTTCCGTGCATTTTCGAGGTTCCTTGCAATGGACACCCTTGTCTCTTCATTCCTCATCCTTTCTCCCCGGTATGACGATCTCCGGGGCTGGTCTCGGGGGCTGTTTCCTTGCAGTTTTCGAGGTTCCTTGCAATGGACACCCTTGTCTCTTCATTCCTCATCCTTTCTCCCCGGTATGACGATCTCCGAGGCTGGTCTCGGGGGCTGTTTCCGTGCATTTTTGTGGCTCCTTGCAATGGCCACCCTTGTCTCTTCATTCCTCATCCTTTCTCCCCGGTATGACGATCTCCGAGCCTGGTCTCGGGGGCTGTTTCCGTGCATTTTTGTGGCTCCTTGCAATGGCCACCCTTGTCTCTTCATTCCTCATCCTTTCTCCCCGGTATGACGATCTCCGAGGCTGGTCTCGGGGGCTGTTTCCGTGCATTTTCGAGGTTCCTTGCAATGGACACCCTTGTCTCTTCCCTCCTCATCCTTTCTCCCCGGTATGACGATCTCCGAGCCTGATCTCGGGGGCTGTTCCCGTACATCGTCGTGGTTCCCTGCAATGGACACCCTTGTCTCTTCCCTCCTCATCCTTTCTCCCCGGTATGACGATCTCCGAGCCTGGTCTCGGGGGCTGTTTCCGTGCATTCTCGAGGTTCCTTGCAATGGACACCCTTGTCTCTTCCCTCCTCATCCTTTCTCCCCGATATGACGATCTCCGAGCCTGATCTCGGGGGCTGTTTCCGTACATCGTCGTGGCTCCCTGCAATGGACACCCTTGTCTCTTCCCTCCTCATCCTTTCTCCCCGGTATGACGATCTCCGAGCCTGATCTCGGGGGCTGTTTCCGTACATCGTCGTGGCTCCCTGCAATGGACACCCTTGTCTCTTCCCTCCTCATCCTTTCTCCCCGGTATGACGATCTCCGAGCCTGATCTCGGGGGCTGTTTCCGTACATCGTCGTGGCTCCCTGCAATGGACACCCTTGTCTCTTCCCTTCGGCTTCCTTTCTCCCCAGTATGACGATCTCCGAGCCTGATCTCGGGGGCTGTTTCCGTACATCGTCGTGGCTCCCTGCAATGGACACCCTTGTCTCTTCCCTCCTCATCCTTTCTCCCCGGTATGACGATCTCCGAGCCTGATCTCGGGGGCTGTTTCCGTACATCGTCGTGGCTCCCTGCAATGGACACCCTTGTCTCTTCCCTTCTCATCCTTTCTCCCCGGTATGACGATCTCCGAGCATGATCTCGGGGGCTGTTTCCGTACATCGTCGTGGCTCCCTGCAATGGACACCCTTGTCTCTTCCCTTCTCATCCTTTCTCCCCGGTATGACGATCTCCGAGCCTGATCTCGGGGGCTGTTTCCGTGTATTGTCGTGGCTCCTTGCAATGGACACCCTTGTCTCTTCCCTTCTCATCCTTTCTCCCCGGTATGACGATCTCCGAGCCTGATCTCGGGGGCTGTTTCCGTACATCGTCGTGGCTCCCTGCAATGGACACCCTTGTCTCTTCCCTTCTCATCCTTTCTCCCCGGTATGACGATCTCCGAGCCTGGTCTCGGGGGCTGTTTCCGTGCATTTTCGAGGTTCCTTGCAATGGACACCCTTGTCTCTTCCCTCCTCATCCTTTCTCCCCGGTATGACGATCTCCGAGCCTGATCTCAGGGGCCGTTTCCGTACATCGTCGTGGCTCCCTGCAATGGACACCCTTGTCTCTTCCCTCCTCATCCTTTCTCCCCGGTATGACGATCTCCGAGCCTGATCTCGGGGGCTGTTTCCGTACATCGTCGTGGCTCCCTGCAATGGACACCCTTGTCTCTTCCCTCCTCATCCTTTCTCCCCGGTATGACGATCTCCGAGCCTGATCTCAGGGTCTGTTTCCGTGTATAGTCGTGGCTCCTTGCAATGGACACCCTTGTCTCTTCCCTCCTCATCCTTTCTCCCCGGTATGACGATCTCCGAGCCTGATCTCGGGGGCTGTTTCCGTACATCGCCGTGGCTCCCTGCAATGGACACCCTTGTCTCTTCCCTCCTCATCCTTTCTCCCCGGTATGACGATCTCCGAGCCTGATCTCGGGGGCTGTTTCCGTACATCGTCCTGGCTCCCTGCAATGGACACCCTTGTCTCTTCCCTCCTCATCCTTTCTCCCCGGTATGACGATCTCCGAGCCTGATCTCAGGGTCTGTTTCCGTGTATTGTCGTGGCTCCTTGCAATGGACACCCTTGTCTCTTCCCTCCTCATCCTTTCTCCCCGGTATGACGATCTCCGAGCCTGATCTCAGGGTCTGTTTCCGTACATCGTCGTGGCTCCCTGCAATGGACACCCTTGTCTCTTCCCTCCTCATCCTTTCTCCCCGGGATGACGATCTCCGAGCCTGATCTCGGGGCTGTTTCCGTACATCGTCGTGGCTCCCTGCAATGGACACCCTTGTCTCTTCCCTTCTCATCCTTTCTCCCCGGTATGACGATCTCCGAGCCTGATCTCATGGGCTGTTTCCGTACATCGTCGTGGCTCCCTGCAATGGACACCCTTGTCTCTTCCCTTCTCATCCTTTCTCCCCGGTATGACGATCTCCGAGCCTGGTCTCGGGGGCTGTTTCCGTGCATTTTCGAGGTTCCTTGCAATGGACACCCTTGTCTCTTCCCTCCTCATCCTTTCTCCCCGGTATGACGATCTCCGAGCCTGATCTCAGGGGCCGTTTCCGTACATCGTCGTGGCTCCCTGCAATGGACACCCTTGTCTCTTCCCTCCTCATCCTTTCTCCCCGGTATGACGATCTCCGAGTCTGATCTCGGGGGCTGTTTCCGTACATCGTTGTGGCTCCCTGCAATGGACACCCTTGTCTCTTCCCTCCTCATCCTTTCTCCCCGGTATGACGATCTCCGAGCCTGATCTCGGGGGCTGTTTCCGTACATCGCCATGGCTCCCTGCAATGGACACCCTTGTCTCTTCCCTCCTCATCCTTTCTCCCCGGTATGACGATCTCCGAGCATGATCTCGGGGGCTGTTTCCGTACATCGTCGTGGCTTCCTGCAATGGACACCCTTGTCTCTTCCCTCCTCATCCTTTCTCCCCGGTATGACGATCTCCGAGCCTGATCTCAGGGTCTGTTTCCGTGTATTGTCGTGGCTCCTTGCAATGGACACCCTTGTCTCTTCCCTCCTCATCCTTTCTCCTCGGTATGACGATCTCCGAGCCTGATCTCAGGGTCTGTTTCCGTACATCGTCGTGGCTCCCTGCAATGGACACCCTTGTCTCTTCCCTCCTCATCCTTTCTCCCCGGTATGACGATCTCCGAGCCTGATCTCGGGGCTGTTTCCGTACATCGTCGTGGCTCCCTGCAATGGACACCCTTGTCTCTTCCCTTCTCATCCTTTCTCCCCGGTATGACGATCTCCGAGCCTGATCTCATGGGCTGTTTCCGTACATCGTCGTGGCTCCCTGCAATGGACACCCTTGTCTCTTCCCTTCTCATCCTTTCTCCCCGGTATGACGATCTCCGAGCCTGGTCTCGGGGGCTGTTTCCGTGCATTTTCGAGGTTCCTTGCAATGGACACCCTTGTCTCTTCCCTCCTCATCCTTTCTCCCCGGTATGACGATCTCCGAGCCTGATCTCAGGGGCTGTTTTCGTACATCGTCGTGGCTCCCTGCAATGGACACCCTTGTCTCTTCCCTCCTCATCCTTTCTCCCCGGTATGACGATCTCCGAGCCTGATCTCGGGGGCTGTTTCCGTACATCGTCGTGGCTCCCTGCAATGGACACCCTTGTCTCTTCCCTCCTCATCCTTTCTCCCCGGTATGACGATCTCCGAGCCTGATCTCAGGGTCTGTTTCCGTGTATTGTCGTGGCTCCTTGCAATGGACACCCTTGTCTCTTCCCTCCTCATCCTTTCTCCCCGGTATGACGATCTCCGAGCCTGATCTCGGGGGCTGTTTCCGTACATCGCCGTGGCTCCCTGCAAAGGACACCCTTGTCTCTTCCCTCCTCATCCTTTCTCCCCGGTATGACAATCTCCGAGCCTGATCTCGGGGGCGGTTTCCGTACATCGTCGTAGCTCCCTGCAATGGACACCCTTGTCTCTTCCCTCCTCATCCTTTCTCCCCGGTATGACGATCTCCGAGCCTGATCTCAGGGTCTGTTTCCGTGTATTGTCGTGGCTCCTTGCAATGGACACCCTTGTCTCTTCCCTCCTCATCCTTTCTCCCCGGTATGACGATCTCCGAGCCTGATCTCAGGGTCTGTTTCCGTACATCGTCGTGGCTCCCTGCAATGGACACCCTTGTCTCTTCCCTCCTCATCCTTTCTCCCCGGTATGACGATCTCCGAGCCTGATCTCGGGGGCTGTTTCCGTACATCGTCGTGGCTCCCTGCAATGGAAACCCTTGTCTCTTCCCTTCTCATCCTTTCTCCCCGGTATGACGATCTCCGAGCCTGATCTCGGGGGCTGTTTCCGTGTATTGTCGTGGCTCCCTGCAATGGACACCCTTGTCTCTTCCCTTCGGCTTCCTTTCTCCCCTGTATGACGGTCTCGGAGCCTGATCTCGGGGGCCATTTCCGTGCATTGTCGTGGCTCCCTGCAATGGAAACCCTTGTCTCCTCCTTCGGCTTCCTTTCTCCCCTGTATGACGGTCTCGGAGCCTGATCTCGGAGGCCGTTTTCGTGCATTGTCGTGGCTCCTTGCAATGGACACCCTTGTCTCCTTCCTCCTCATTCTTTCTCCCCGGTATGACGAACTCCGAGCCTGATCTCGGGGGCCATTTCCGTGCATTGTCGTAGCTCCCTGCAATGGACACCCTTGTCTCTTCCCTTCGGCTTCCTTTCTCCCCTGTATGACGGTCTCGGAGCCTGATCTCGGGGGCCATTTCCGTGCATTGTCGTGGCTCCCTGCAATGGACACCCTTGTCTCCTCCTTCGGCTTCCTTTCTCCCCTGTATGACGGTCTCGGAGCCTGATCTCAGGGGGCCGTTTCCGTGCATTGTCGTGGCTCCTTGCAATGGCCACACTTTTCTCCTACCTCCTCATCCTTTCTCCCCAGTATGACGATCTCTGAGCCTGATCTCAGGGGGCTGTTTCCGTGCATTTTCGAGGTTCCTTGCAATGGACACCCTTGTCTCTTCATTCCTCATCCTTTCTCCCCGGTATGACGATCTCCGAGGCTGGTCTCGGGGGCTGTTTCCGTGCATTTTCGAGGCTCCTTGCAATGGCCACCCTTGTCTCTTCATTCCTCATCCTTTCTCCCCGGTATGACGATCTCCGAGGCTGGTCTCGGGGGCTGTTTCCGTGCATTTTTGTGGCTCCTTGCAATGGCCACCCTTGTCTCTTCATTCCTCATCCTTTCTCCCCGGTATGACGATCTCCGAGCCTGGTCTCGGGGGCTGTTTCCGTGCATTTTTGTGGCTCCTTGCAATGGCCACCCTTGTCTCTTCATTCCTCATCCATTCTCCCCGGTATGACGATCTCCGAGGCTGGTCTCGGGGGCTGTTTCCGTGCATTTTCGAGGTTCCTTGCAATGGACACCCTTGTCTCTTCCCTCCTCATCCTTTCTCCCCGGTATGACGATCTCCGAGCCTGATCTCGGGGGCTGTTACCGTACATCGTCGTGGTTCCCTGCAATGGACACCCTTGTCTCTTCCCTCCTCATCCTTTCTCCCCGGTATGACGATCTCCGAGCCTGGTCTCGGGGGCTGTTTCCGTGCATTCTCGAGGTTCCTTGCAATGGACACCCTTGTCTCTTCTCTCCTCATCCTTTCTCCCCGGTATGACGATCTCCGAGCCTGATCTCGGGGGCTGTTTCCGTACATCGTCGTGGCTCCCTGCAATGGACACCCTTGTCTCTTCCCTCCTCATCCTTTCTCCCCGGTATGACGATCTCCGAGCCTGATCTCGGGGGCTGTTTCCGTACATCGTCGTGGCTCCCTGCAATGGACACCCTTGTCTCTTCCCTCCTCATCCTTTCTCCCCGGTATGACGATCTCCGAGCCTGATCTCGGGGGCTGTTTCCGTACATCGTCGTGGCTCCCTGCAATGGACACCCTTGTCTCTTCCCTTCGGCTTCCTTTCTCCCCAGTATGACGATCTCCGAGCCTGATCTCGGGGGCTGTTTCCGTACATCGTCGTGGCTCCCTGCAATGGACACCCTTGTCTCTTCCCTCCTCATCCTTTCTCCCCGGTATGACGATCTCCGAGCCTGATCTCGGGGGCTGTTTCCGTACATCGTCGTGGCTCCCTGCAATGGACACCCTTGTCTCTTCCCTTCTCATCCTTTCTCCCCGGTATGACGATCTCCGAGCATGATCTCGGGGGCTGTTTCCGTACATCGTCGTGGCTCCCTGCAATGGACACCCTTGTCTCTTCCCTTCTCATCCTTTCTCCCCGGTATGACGATCTCCGAGCCTGATCTCGGGGGCTGTTTCCGTGTATTGTCGTGGCTCCTTGCAATGGACACCCTTGTCTCTTCCCTTCTCATCCTTTCTCCCCGGTATGACGATCTCCGAGCCTGATCTCGGGGGCTGTTTCCGTACATCGTCGTGGCTCCCTGCAATGGACACCCTTGTCTCTTCCCTTCTCATCCTTTCTCCCCGGTATGACGATCTCCGAGCCTGGTCTCGGGGGCTGTTTCCGTGCATTTTCGAGGTTCCTTGCAATGGACACCCTTGTCTCTTCCCTCCTCATCCTTTCTCCCCGGTATGACGATCTCCGAGCCTGATCTCGGGGGCCGTTTCCGTACATCGTCGTGGCTCCCTGCAATGGACACCCTTGTCTCTTCCCTCCTCATCCTTTCTCCCCGGTATGACGATCTCCGAGCCTGATCTCGGGGGCTGTTTCCGTACATCGTCGTGGCTCCCTGCAATGGACACCCTTGTCTCTTCCCTCCTCATCCTTTCTCCCCGGTATGACGATCTCCGAGCCTGATCTCAGGGTCTGTTTCCGTGTATTGTCGTGGCTCCTTGCAATGGACACCCTTGTCTCTTCCCTCCTCATCCTTTCTCCCCGGTATGACGATCTCCGAGCCTGATCTCGGGGGCTGTTTCCGTACATCGCCGTGGCTCCCTGCAATGGACACCCTTGTCTCTTCCCTCCTCATCCTTTCTCCCCGGTATGACGATCTCCGAGCCTGATCTCGGGGGCTGTTTCCGTACATCGTCGTGGCTCCCTGCAATGGACACCCTTGTCTCTTCCCTCCTCATCCTTTCTCCCCGGTATGACGATCTCCGAGCCTGATCTCAGGGTCTGTTTCCGTGTATTGTCGTGGCTCCTTGCAATGGACACCCTTGTCTCTTCCCTCCTCATCCTTTCTCCCCGGTATGACGATCTCCGAGCCTGATCTCAGGGTCTGTTTCCGTACATCGTCGTGGCTCCCTGCAATGGACACCCTTGTCTCTTCCCTCCTCATCCTTTCTCCCCGGTATGACGATCTCCGAGCCTGATCTCGGGGCTGTTTCCGTACATCGTCGTGGCTCCCTGCAATGGACACCCTTGTCTCTTCCCTTCTCATCCTTTCTCCCCGGTATGACGATCTCCGAGCCTGATCTCATGGGCTGTTTCCGTACATCGTCGTGGCTCCCTGCAATGGACACCCTTGTCTCTTCCCTTCTCATCCTTTCTCCCCGGTATGACGATCTCCGAGCCTGGTCTCGGGGGCTGTTTCCGTGCATTTTCGAGGTTCCTTGCAATGGACACCCTTGTCTCTTCCCTCCTCATCCTTTCTCCCCGGTATGACGATCTCCGAGCCTGATCTCAGGGGCCGTTTCCGTACATCGTCGTGGCTCCCTGCAATGGACACCCTTGTCTCTTCCCTCCTCATCCTTTCTCCCCGGTATGACGATCTCCGAGCCTGATCTCGGGGGCCATTTCCGTGCATTGTCGTAGCTCCCTGCAATGGACACCCTTGTCTCTTCCCTTCGGCTTCCTTTCTCCCCTGTATGACGGTCTCGGAGCCTGATCTCGGGGGCCATTTCCGTGCATTGTCGTGGCTCCCTGCAATGGACACCCTTGTCTCCTCCTTCGGCTTCCTTTCTCCCCTGTATGACGGTCTCGGAGCCTGATCTCAGGGGGCCGTTTCCGTGCATTGTCGTGGCTCCTTGCAATGGCCACACTTTTCTCCTACCTCCTCATCCTTTCTCCCCAGTATGACGATCTCTGAGCCTGATCTCAGGGGGCTGTTTCCGTGCATTTTCGAGGTTCCTTGCAATGGACACCCTTGTCTCTTCATTCCTCATCCTTTCTCCCCGGTATGACGATCTCCGAGGCTGGTCTCGGGGGCTGTTTCCGTGCATTTTCGAGGCTCCTTGCAATGGCCACCCTTGTCTCTTCATTCCTCATCCTTTCTCCCCGGTATGACGATCTCCGAGGCTGGTCTCGGGGGCTGTTTCCGTGCATTTTTGTGGCTCCTTGCAATGGCCACCCTTGTCTCTTCATTCCTCATCCTTTCTCCCCGGTATGACGATCTCCGAGCCTGGTCTCGGGGGCTGTTTCCGTGCATTTTTGTGGCTCCTTGCAATGGCCACCCTTGTCTCTTCATTCCTCATCCATTCTCCCCGGTATGACGATCTCCGAGGCTGGTCTCGGGGGCTGTTTCCGTGCATTTTCGAGGTTCCTTGCAATGGACACCCTTGTCTCTTCCCTCCTCATCCTTTCTCCCCGGTATGACGATCTCCGAGCCTGATCTCGGGGGCTGTTACCGTACATCGTCGTGGTTCCCTGCAATGGACACCCTTGTCTCTTCCCTCCTCATCCTTTCTCCCCGGTATGACGATCTCCGAGCCTGGTCTCGGGGGCTGTTTCCGTGCATTCTCGAGGTTCCTTGCAATGGACACCCTTGTCTCTTCTCTCCTCATCCTTTCTCCCCGGTATGACGATCTCCGAGCCTGATCTCGGGGGCTGTTTCCGTACATCGTCGTGGCTCCCTGCAATGGACACCCTTGTCTCTTCCCTCCTCATTCTTTCTCCCCGGTATGACGATCTCCGAGCCTGATCTCGGGGGCTGTTTCCGTACATCGTCGTGGCTCCCTGCAATGGACACCCTTGTCTCTTCCCTCCTCATCCTTTCTCCCCGGTATGACGATCTCCGAGCCTGATCTCGGGGGCTGTTTCCGTACATCGTCGTGGCTCCCTGCAATGGACACCCTTGTCTCTTCCCTTCGGCTTCCTTTCTCCCCAGTATGACGATCTCCGAGCCTGATCTCGGGGGCTGTTTCCGTACATCGTCGTGGCTCCCTGCAATGGACACCCTTGTCTCTTCCCTCCTCATCCTTTCTCCCCGGTATGACGATCTCCGAGCCTGATCTCGGGGGCTGTTTCCGTACATCGTCGTGGCTCCCTGCAATGGACACCCTTGTCTCTTCCCTTCTCATCCTTTCTCCCCGGTATGACGATCTCCGAGCATGATCTCGGGGGCTGTTTCCGTACATCGTCGTGGCTCCCTGCAATGGACACCCTTGTCTCTTCCCTTCTCATCCTTTCTCCCCGGTATGACGATCTCCGAGCCTGATCTCGGGGGCTGTTTCCGTGTATTGTCGTGGCTCCTTGCAATGGACACCCTTGTCTCTTCCCTTCTCATCCTTTCTCCCCGGTATGACGATCTCCGAGCCTGATCTCGGGGGCTGTTTCCGTACATCGTCGTGGCTCCCTGCAATGGACACCCTTGTCTCTTCCCTTCTCATCCTTTCTCCCCGGTATGACGATCTCCGAGCCTGGTCTCGGGGGCTGTTTCCGTGCATTTTCGAGGTTCCTTGCAATGGACACCCTTGTCTCTTCCCTCCTCATCCTTTCTCCCCGGTATGACGATCTCCGAGCCTGATCTCGGGGGCCGTTTCCGTACATCGTCGTGGCTCCCTGCAATGGACACCCTTGTCTCTTCCCTCCTCATCCTTTCTCCCCGGTATGACGATCTCCGAGCCTGATCTCGGGGGCTGTTTCCGTACATCGTCGTGGCTCCCTGCAATGGACACCCTTGTCTCTTCCCTCCTCATCCTTTCTCCCCGGTATGACGATCTCCGAGCCTGATCTCAGGGTCTGTTTCCGTGTATTGTCGTGGCTCCTTGCAATGGACACCCTTGTCTCTTCCCTCCTCATCCTTTCTCCCCGGTATGACGATCTCCGAGCCTGATCTCGGGGGCTGTTTCCGTACATCGCCGTGGCTCCCTGCAATGGACACCCTTGTCTCTTCCCTCCTCATCCTTTCTCCCCGGTATGACGATCTCCGAGCCTGATCTCGGGGGCTGTTTCCGTACATCGTCGTGGCTCCCTGCAATGGACACCCTTGTCTCTTCCCTCCTCATCCTTTCTCCCCGGTATGACGATCTCCGAGCCTGATCTCAGGGTCTGTTTCCGTGTATTGTCGTGGCTCCTTGCAATGGACACCCTTGTCTCTTCCCTCCTCATCCTTTCTCCCCGGTATGACGATCTCCGAGCCTGATCTCAGGGTCTGTTTCCGTACATCGTCGTGGCTCCCTGCAATGGACACCCTTGTCTCTTCCCTCCTCATCCTTTCTCCCCGGTATGACGATCTCCGAGCCTGATCTCGGGGCTGTTTCCGTACATCGTCGTGGCTCCCTGCAATGGACACCCTTGTCTCTTCCCTTCTCATCCTTTCTCCCCGGTATGACGATCTCCGAGCCTGATCTCATGGGCTGTTTCCGTACATCGTCGTGGCTCCCTGCAATGGACACCCTTGTCTCTTCCCTTCTCATCCTTTCTCCCCGGTATGACGATCTCCGAGCCTGGTCTCGGGGGCTGTTTCCGTGCATTTTCGAGGTTCCTTGCAATGGACACCCTTGTCTCTTCCCTCCTCATCCTTTCTCCCCGGTATGACGATCTCCGAGCCTGATCTCAGGGGCCGTTTCCGTACATCGTCGTGGCTCCCTGCAATGGACACCCTTGTCTCTTCCCTCCTCATCCTTTCTCCCCGGTATGACGATCTCCGAGCCTGATCTCGGGGGCTGTTTCCGTACATCGTCGTGGCTCCCTGCAATGGACACCCTTGTCTCTTCCCTCCTCATCCTTTCTCCCCGGTATGACGATCTCCGAGCCTGATCTCAGGGTCTGTTTCCGTGTATTGTCGTGGCTCCTTGCAATGGACACCCTTGTCTCTTCCCTCCTCATCCTTTCTCCCCGGTATGACGATCTCCGAGCCTGATCTCGGGGGCTGTTTCCGTACATCGCCGTGGCTCCCTGCAATGGACACCCTTGTCTCTTCCCTCCTCATCCTTTCTCCCCGGTATGACGATCTCCGAGCCTGATCTCGGGGGCTGTTTCCGTACATCGTCGTGGCTCCCTGCAATGGACACCCTTGTCTCTTCCCTCCTCATCCTTTCTCCCCGGTATGACGATCTCCGAGCCTGATCTCAGGGTCTGTTTCCGTGTATTGTCGTGGCTCCTTGCAATGGACACCCTTGTCTCTTCCCTCCTCATCCTTTCTCCCCGGTATGACGATCTCCGAGCCTGATCTCAGGGTCTGTTTCCGTACATCGTCGTGGCTCCCTGCAATGGACACCCTTGTCTCTTCCCTCCTCATCCTTTCTCCCCGGTATGACGATCTCCGAGCCTGATCTCGGGGCTGTTTCCGTACATCGTCGTGGCTCCCTGCAATGGACACCCTTGTCTCTTCCCTTCTCATCCTTTCTCCCCGGTATGACGATCTCCGAGCCTGATCTCATGGGCTGTTTCCGTACATCGTCGTGGCTCCCTGCAATGGACACCCTTGTCTCTTCCCTTCTCATCCTTTCTCCCCGGTATGACGATCTCCGAGCCTGGTCTCGGGGGCTGTTTCCGTGTATTTTCGAGGTTCCTTGCAATGGACACCCTTGTCTCTTCCCTCCTCATCCTTTCTCCCCGGTATGACGATCTCCGAGCCTGATCTCAGGGGCTGTTTCCGTACATCGTCGTGGCTCCCTGCAATGGACACCCTTGTCTCTTCCCTCCTCATCCTTTCTCCCCGGTATGACGATCTCCGAGCCTGATATCGGGGGCTGTTTCCGTACATCGTCGTGGCTCCCTGCAATGGACACCCTTGTCTCTTCCCTCCTCATCCTTTCTCCCCGGTATGACGATCTCCGAGCCTGATCTCAGGGTCTGTTTCCGTGTATTGTCGTGGCTCCTTGCAATGGACACCCTTGTCTCTTCCCTCCTCATCCTTTCTCCCCGGTATGACGATCTCCGAGCCTGATCTCGGGGGCTGTTTCCGTACATCGCCGTGGCTCCCTGCAATGGACACCCTTGTCTCTTCCCTCCTCATCCTTTCTCCCCGGTATGACGATCTCCGAGCCTGATCTCGGGGGCTGTTTCCGTACATCGTCGTGGCTCCCTGCAATGGACACCCTTGTCTCTTCCCTCCTCATCCTTTCTCCCCGGTATGACGATCTCCGAGCCTGATCTCAGGGTCTGTTTCCGTGTATTGTCGTGGCTCCTTGCAATGGACACCCTTGTCTCTTCCCTCCTCATCCTTTCTCCCCGGTATGACGATCTCCGAGCCTGATCTCAGGGTCTGTTTCCGTACATCGTCGTGGCTCCCTGCAATGGACACCTTTGTCTCTTCCCTCCTCATCCTTTCTCCCCGGTATGACGATCTCCGAGCCTGATCTCGGGGGCTGTTTCCGTACATCGTCGTGGCTCCCTGCAATGGAAACCCTTGTCTCTTCCCTTCTCATCCTTTCTCCCCGGTATGACGACCTCCGAGCCTGATCTCGGGGGCTGTTTCCGTGTATTGTCGTGGCTCCCTGCAATGGACACCCTTGTCTCTTCCCTTCGGCTTCCTTTCTCCCCTGTATGACGGTCTCGGAGCCTGATCTCGGGGGCCATTTCCGTGCATTGTCGTGGCTCCCTGCAATGGAAACCCTTGTCTCCTCCTTCGGCTTCCTTTCTCCCCTGTATGACGGTCTCGGAGCCTGATCTCGGAGGCCGTTTTCGTGCATTGTCGTGGCTCCTTGCAATGGACACCCTTGTCTCCTTCCTCCTCATTCTTTCTCCCCGGTATGACGAACTCCGAGCCTGATCTCGGGGGCCATTTCCGTGCATTGTCGTAGCTCCCTGCAATGGACACCCTTGTCTCTTCCCTTCGGCTTCCTTTCTCCCCTGTATGACGGTCTCGGAGCCTGATCTCGGGGGCCATTTCCGTGCATTGTCGTGGCTCCCTGCAATGGACACCCTTGTCTCCTCCTTCGGCTTCCTTTCTCCCCTGTATGACGGTCTCGGAGCCTGATCTCAGGGGGCCGTTTCCGTGCATTGTCGTGGCTCCTTGCAATGGCAACACTTTTCTCCTACCTCCTCATCCTTTCTCCCCAGTATGACGATCTCTGAGCCTGATCTCAGGGGGCTGTTTCCGTGCATTTTCGAGGTTCCTTGCAATGGACACCCTTGTCTCTTCATTCCTCATCCTTTCTCCCCGGTATGACGATCTCCGAGGCTGGTCTCGGGGGCTGTTTCCGTGCATTTTCGAGGCTCCTTGCAATGGCCACCCTTGTCTCTTCATTCCTCATCCTTTCTCCCCGGTATGACGATCTCCGAGGCTGGTCTCGGGGGCTGTTTCCGTGCATTTTCGAGGTTCCTTGCAATGGACACCCTTGTCTCTTCATTCCTCATCCTTTCTCCCCGGTATGACGGTCTCGGAGCCTGATCCCAGGGGGCCGTTTCCGTGCATTGTCGTGGCTCCTTGCAATGGCCACACTTTTCTCTTCATTCCTCATCCTTTCTCCCCGGTATGACGATCTCCGAGGCTGGTCTCGGGGGCTGTTTCCGTGCATTTTCGAGGTTCCTTGCAATGGACACCCTTGTCTCTTCATTCCTCATCCTTTCTCCCCGGTATGACGATCTCCGAGGCTGGTCTCGGGGGCTGTTTCCGTGCAGTTTTCGAGGTTCCTTGCAATGGACACCCTTGTCTCTTCATTCCTCATCCTTTCTCCCCGGTATGACGATCTCCGAGGCTGGTCTCGGGGGCTGTTTCCGTGCATTTTTGTGGCTCCTTGCAATGGCCACCCTTGTCTCTTCATTCCTCATCCTTTCTCCCCGGTATGACGATCTCCGAGCCTGGTCTCGGGGGCTGTTTCCGTGCATTTTTGTGGCTCCTTGCAATGGCCACCCTTGTCTCTTCATTCCTCATCCTTTCTCCCCGGTATGACGATCTCCGAGGCTGGTCTCGGGGGCTGTTTCCGTGCATTTTCGAGGTTCCTTGCAATGGACACCCTTGTCTCTTCCCTCCTCATCCTTTCTCCCCGGTATGACGATCTCCGAGCCTGATCTCGGGGGCTGTTCCCGTACATCGTCGTGGTTCCCTGCAATGGACACCCTTGTCTCTTCCCTCCTCATCCTTTCTCCCCGGTATGACGATCTCCGAGCCTGGTCTCGGGGGCTGTTTCCGTGCATTCTCGAGGTTCCTTGCAATGGACACCCTTGTCTCTTCCCTCCTCATCCTTTCTCCCCGGTATGACGATCTCCGAGCCTGATCTCGGGGGCTGTTTCCGTACATCGTCGTGGCTCCCTGCAATGGACACCCTTGTCTCTTCCCTCCTCATCCTTTCTCCCCGGTATGACGATCTCCGAGCCTGATCTCGGGGGCTGTTTCCGTACATCGTCGTGGCTCCCTGCAATGGACACCCTTGTCTCTTCCCTCCTCATCCTTTCTCCCCGGTATGACGATCTCCGAGCCTGATCTCGGGGGCTGTTTCCGTACATCGTCGTGGCTCCCTGCAATGGACACCCTTGTCTCTTCCCTTCGGCTTCCTTTCTCCCCAGTATGACGATCTCCGAGCCTGATCTCGGGGGCTGTTTCCGTACATCGTCGTGGCTCCCTGCAATGGACACCCTTGTCTCTTCCCTCCTCATCCTTTCTCCCCGGTATGACGATCTCCGAGCCTGATCTCGGGGGCTGTTTCCGTACATCGTCGTGGCTCCCTGCAATGGACACCCTTGTCTCTTCCCTTCTCATCCTTTCTCCCCGGTATGACGATCTCCGAGCATGATCTCGGGGGCTGTTTCCGTACATCGTCGTGGCTCCCTGCAATGGACACCCTTGTCTCTTCCCTTCTCATCCTTTCTCCCCGGTATGACGATCTCCGAGCCTGATCTCGGGGGCTGTTTCCGTGTATTGTCGTGGCTCCTTGCAATGGACACCCTTGTCTCTTCCCTTCTCATCCTTTCTCCCCGGTATGACGATCTCCGAGCCTGATCTCGGGGGCTGTTTCCGTACATCGTCGTGGCTCCCTGCAATGGACACCCTTGTCTCTTCCCTTCTCATCCTTTCTCCCCGGTATGACGATCTCCGAGCCTGGTCTCGGGGGCTGTTTCCGTGCATTTTCGAGGTTCCTTGCAATGGACACCCTTGTCTCTTCCCTCCTCATCCTTTCTCCCCGGTATGACGATCTCCGAGCCTGATCTCAGGGGCCGTTTCCGTACATCGTCGTGGCTCCCTGCAATGGACACCCTTGTCTCTTCCCTCCTCATCCTTTCTCCCCGGTATGACGATCTCCGAGCCTGATCTCGGGGGCTGTTTCCGTACATCGTCGTGGCTCCCTGCAATGGACACCCTTGTCTCTTCCCTCCTCATCCTTTCTCCCCGGTATGACGATCTCCGAGCCTGATCTCAGGGTCTGTTTCCGTGTATTGTCGTGGCTCCTTGCAATGGACACCCTTGTCTCTTCCCTCCTCATCCTTTCTCCCCGGTATGACGATCTCCGAGCCTGATCTCGGGGGCTGTTTCCGTACATCGCCGTGGCTCCCTGCAATGGACACCCTTGTCTCTTCCCTCCTCATCCTTTCTCCCCGGTATGACGATCTCCGAGCCTGATCTCGGGGGCTGTTTCCGTACATCGTCGTGGCTCCCTGCAATGGACACCCTTGTCTCTTCCCTCCTCATCCTTTCTCCCCGGTATGACGATCTCCGAGCCTGATCTCAGGGTCTGTTTCCGTGTATTGTCGTGGCTCCTTGCAATGGACACCCTTGTCTCTTCCCTCCTCATCCTTTCTCCCCGGTATGACGATCTCCGAGCCTGATCTCAGGGTCTGTTTCCATACATCGTCGTGGCTCCCTGCAATGGACACCCTTGTCTCTTCCCTCCTCATCCTTTCTCCCCGGTATGACGATCTCCGAGCCTGATCTCGGGGCTGTTTCCGTACATCGTCGTGGCTCCCTGCAATGGACACCCTTGTCTCTTCCCTTCTCATCCTTTCTCCCCGGTATGACGATCTCCGAGCCTGATCTCATGGGCTGTTTCCGTACATCGTCGTGGCTCCCTGCAATGGACACCCTTGTCTCTTCCCTTCTCATCCTTTCTCCCCGGTATGACGATCTCCGAGCCTGGTCTCGGGGGCTGTTTCCGTGCATTTTCGAGGTTCCTTGCAATGGACACCCTTGTCTCTTCCCTCCTCATCCTTTCTCCCCGGTATGACGATCTCCGAGCCTGATCTCAGGGGCTGTTTCCGTACATCGTCGTGGCTCCCTGCAATGGACACCCTTGTCTCTTCCCTCCTCATCCTTTCTCCCCGGTATGACGATCTCCGAGCCTGATCTCGGGGGCTGTTTCTGTACATCGTCGTGGCTCCCTGCAATGGACACCCTTGTCTCTTCCCTCCTCATCCTTTCTCCCCGGTATGACGATCTCCGAGCCTGATCTCAGGGTCTGTTTCCGTGTATTGTCGTGGCTCCTTGCAATGGACACCCTTGTCTCTTCCCTCCTCATCCTTTCTCCCCGGTATGACGATCTCCGAGCCTGATCTCGGGGGCTGTTTCCGTACATCGCCGTGGCTCCCTGCAATGGACACCCTTGTCTCTTCCCTCCTCATCCTTTCTCCCCGGTATGACGATCTCCGAGCCTGATCTCAGGGTCTGTTTCCGTACATCGTCGTGGCTCCCTGCAATGGACACCCTTGTCTCTTCCCTCCTCATCCTTTCTCCCCGGTATGACGATCTCCGAGCCTGATCTCGGGGGCTGTTTCCGTACATCGTCGTGGCTCCCTGCAATGGACACCCTTGTCTCTTCCCTTCTCATCCTTTCTCCCCGGTATGACGATCTCCGAGCCTGATCTCGGGGGCTGTTTCCGTGTATTGTCGTGGCTCCCTGCAATGGACAGCCTTGTCTCTTCCCTCCTCATCCTTTCTCCCCGGTATGACGATCTCCGAGCCTGGTCTCGGGGGCTGTTTCCGTACATCATCGTGGCTCCCTGCAATGGACACCCTTGTCTCTTCCCTTCTCATCCTTTCTCCCCGGTATGACGATCTCCGAGCCTGATCTCAGGGTCTGTTTCCGTGTATTGTTGTGGCTCCTTGAAATGGCCACCCTTGTCTCTTCCCTCCTCATCCTTTCTCCCCGGTATGACGATCTCCGAGCCTGGTCTCGGGGGCTGTTTCCGTACATCGTCGTGGCTCCCTGCAATGGACACCCTTGTCTCTTCCCTTCTCATCCTTTCTCCCCGGTATGACGATCTCCGAGACTGGTCTCGGGGGCTGTTTCCGTACATCGTCGTGGCTCCCTGCAATGGACACCCTTGTCTCTTCCCTCCTCATCCTTTCTCCCCGGTATGACGATCTCCGAGCCTGATCTCAGGGTCTGTTTCCGTACATCGTCGTGGCTCCCTGCAATGGACACCCTTGTCTCTTCCCTTCTCATCCTTTCTCCCCGGTATGACGATCTCCGAGCCTGATCTCAGGGTCTGTTTCCGTGTATTGTTGTGGCTCCTTGAAATGGCCACCCTTGTCTCTTCCCTCCTCATCCTTTCTCCCCGGTATGACGATCTCCGAGCCTGGTGTCGGGGGCTGTTTCCGTACATCGTCATGGCTCCCTGCAATGGACACCCTTGTCTCTTCCCTTCTCATCCTTTCTCCCCGGTATGACGATCTCCGAGCCTGATCTCAGGGTCTGTTTCCGTGTATTGTTGTGGCTCCTTGAAATGGCCACCCTTGTCTCTTCCCTCCTCATCCTTTCTCCCCGGTATGACGATCTCCGAGCCTGATCTCGGGGGCTGTTTCCGTACATCGTCGTGGCTCCCTGCAATGGAAACCCTTGTCTCTTCCCTCCTCATCCTTTCTCCCCGGTATGATGATCTCCGAGCCTGATCTCAGGGTCTGTTTCCGTATATCGTCGTGGCTCCTTGCAATGGCCACCCTTGTCTCTTCCCTCCTCATCCTTTCTCCCCGGTATGACGATCTCCGAGCCTGATCTCGGGGGCTGTTTCCGTACATCGTCGTGGCTCCCTGCAATGGACACCCTTGTCTCTTCCCTCCTCATCCTTTCTCCCCGGTATGACGATCTCCGAGCCTGATCTCGGGGGCTGTTTCCGTACATCGTCGTGGCTCCCTGCAATGGACACCCTTGTCTCTTCCCTCCTCATCCTTTCTCCCCGGTATGACGATCTCCGAGCCTGATCTCGGGGGCTGTTTCCGTACATCGTCGTGGCTCCCTGCAATGGACACCCTTGTCTCTTCCCTTCGGCTTCCTTTCTCCCCAGTATGACGATCTCCGAGCCTGATCTCGGGGGCTGTTTCCGTACATCGTCGTGGCTCCCTGCAATGGACACCCTTGTCTCTTCCCTCCTCATCCTTTCTCCCCGGTATGACGATCTCCGAGCCTGATCTCGGGGGCTGTTTCCGTACATCGTCGTGGCTCCCTGCAATGGACACCCTTGTCTCTTCCCTTCTCATCCTTTCTCCCCGGTATGACGATCTCCGAGCATGATCTCGGGGGCTGTTTCCGTACATCGTCGTGGCTCCCTGCAATGGACACCCTTGTCTCTTCCCTTCTCATCCTTTCTCCCCGGTATGACGATCTCCGAGCCTGATCTCGGGGGCTGTTTCCGTGTATTTTCGTGGCTCCTTGCAATGGACACCCTTGTCTCTTCCCTTCTCATCCTTTCTCCCCGGTATGACGATCTCCGAGCCTGATCTCGGGGGCTGTTTCCGTACATCGTCGTGGCTCCCTGCAATGGACACCCTTGTCTCTTCCCTTCTCATCCTTTCTCCCCGGTATGACGATCTCCGAGCCTGGTCTCGGGGGCTGTTTCCGTGCATTTTCGAGGTTCCTTGCAATGGACACCCTTGTCTCTTCCCTCCTCATCCTTTCTCCCCGGTATGACGATCTCCGAGCCTGATCTCAGGGGCCGTTTCCGTACATCGTCGTGGCTCCCTGCAATGGACACCCTTGTCTCTTCCCTCCTCATCCTTTCTCCCCGGTATGACGATCTCCGAGCCTGATCTCGGGGGCTGTTTCCGTACATCGTCGTGGCTCCCTGCAATGGACACCCTTGTCTCTTCCCTCCTCATCCTTTCTCCCCGGTATGACGATCTCCGAGCCTGATCTCAGGGTCTGTTTCCGTGTATTGTCGTGGCTCCTTGCAATGGACACCCTTGTCTCTTCCCTCCTCATCCTTTCTCCCCGGTATGACGATCTCCGAGCCTGATCTCGGGGGCTGTTTCCGTACATCGCCGTGGCTCCCTGCAATGGACACCCTTGTCTCTTCCCTCCTCATCCTTTCTCCCCGGTATGACGATCTCCGAGCCTGATCTCGGGGGCTGTTTCCGTACATCGTCGTGGCTCCCTGCAATGGACACCCTTGTCTCTTCCCTCCTCATCCTTTCTCCCCGGTATGACGATCTCCGAGCCTGATCTCAGGGTCTGTTTCCGTGTATTGTTGTGGCTCCTTGCAATGGACACCCTTGTCTCTTCCCTCCTCATCCTTTCTCCCCGGTATGACGATCTCCGAGCCTGATCTCAGGGTCTGTTTCCGTACATCGTCGTGGCTCCCTGCAATGGACACCCTTGTCTCTTCCCTCCTCATCCTTTCTCCCCGGTATGACGATCTCCGAGCCTGATCTCGGGGCTGTTTCCGTACATCGTCGTGGCTCCCTGCAATGGACACCCTTGTCTCTTCCCTTCTCATCCTTTCTCCCCGGTATGACGATCTCCGAGCCTGATCTCATGGGCTGTTTCCGTACATCGTCGTGGCTCCCTGCAATGGACACCCTTGTCTCTTCCCTTCTCATCCTTTCTCCCCGGTATGACGATCTCCGAGCCTGGTCTCGGGGGCTGTTTCCGTGCATTTTCGAGGTTCCTTGCAATGGACACCCTTGTCTCTTCCCTCCTCATCCTTTCTCCCCGGTATGACGATCTCCGAGCCTGATCTCAGGGGCTGTTTCCGTACATCGTCGTGGCTCCCTGCAATGGACACCCTTGTCTCTTCCCTCCTCATCCTTTCTCCCCGGTATGACGATCTCCGAGCCTGATCTCGGGGGCTGTTTCTGTACATCGTCGTGGCTCCCTGCAATGGACACCCTTGTCTCTTCCCTCCTCATCCTTTCTCCCCGGTATGACGATCTCCGAGCCTGATCTCAGGGTCTGTTTCCGTGTATTGTCGTGGCTCCTTGCAATGGACACCCTTGTCTCTTCCCTCCTCATCCTTTCTCCCCGGTATGACGATCTCCGAGCCTGATCTCGGGGGCTGTTTCCGTACATCGCCGTGGCTCCCTGCAATGGACACCCTTGTCTCTTCCCTCCTCATCCTTTCTCCCCGGTATGACGATCTCCGAGCCTGATCTCAGGGTCTGTTTCCGTACATCGTCGTGGCTCCCTGCAATGGACACCCTTGTCTCTTCCCTCCTCATCCTTTCTCCCCGGTATGACGATCTCCGAGCCTGATCTCGGGGGCTGTTTCCGTACATCGTCGTGGCTCCCTGCAATGGACACCCTTGTCTCTTCCCTTCTCATCCTTTCTCCCCGGTTTGACGATCTCCGAGCCTGATCTCGGGGGCTGTTTCCGTGTATTGTCGTGGCTCCCTGCAATGGACAGCCTTGTCTCTTCCCTCCTCATCCTTTCTCCCCGGTATGACGATCTCCGAGCCTGGTCTCGGGGGCTGTTTCCGTACATCATCGTGGCTCCCTGCAATGGACACCCTTGTCTCTTCCCTTCTCATCCTTTCTCCCCGGTATGACGATCTCCGAGCCTGATCTCAGGGTCTGTTTCCGTGTATTGTTGTGGCTCCTTGAAATGGCCACCCTTGTCTCTTCCCTCCTCATCCTTTCTCCCCGGTATGACGATCTCCGAGCCTGGTCTCGGGGGCTGTTTCCGTACATCGTCGTGGCTCCCTGCAATGGACACCCTTGTCTCTTCCCTTCTCATCCTTTCTCCCCGGTATGACGATCTCCGAGACTGGTCTCGGGGGCTGTTTCCGTACATCGTCGTGGCTCCCTGCAATGGACACCCTTGTCTCTTCCCTCCTCATCCTTTCTCCCCGGTATGACGATCTCCGAGCCTGATCTCAGGGTCTGTTTCCGTACATCGTCGTGGCTCCCTGCAATGGACACCCTTGTCTCTTCCCTTCTCATCCTTTCTCCCCGGTATGACGATCTCCGAGCCTGATCTCAGGGTCTGTTTCCGTGTATTGTTGTGGCTCCTTGAAATGGCCACCCTTGTCTCTTCCCTCCTCATCCTTTCTCCCCGGTATGACGATCTCCGAGCCTGGTGTCGGGGGCTGTTTCCGTACATCGTCATGGCTCCCTGCAATGGACACCCTTGTCTCTTCCCTTCTCATCCTTTCTCCCCGGTATGACGATCTCCGAGCCTGATCTCAGGGTCTGTTTCCGTGTATTGTTGTGGCTCCTTGAAATGGCCACCCTTGTCTCTTCCCTCCTCATCCTTTCTCCCCGGTATGACGATCTCCGAGCCTGATCTCGGGGGCTGTTTCCGTACATCGTCGTGGCTCCCTGCAATGGAAACCCTTGTCTCTTCCCTCCTCATCCTTTCTCCCCGGTATGATGATCTCCGAGCCTGATCTCAGGGTCTGTTTCCGTATATCGTCGTGGCTCCTTGCAATGGCCACCCTTGTCTCTTCCCTCCTCATCCTTTCTCCCCGGTATGACGATCTCCGAGCCTGATCTCGGGGGCTGTTTCCGTACATCGTCGTGGCTCCCTGCAATGGACACCATTGTCTCTTCCCTCCTCATCCTTTCTCCCCGGTATGACGATCTCCGAGCCTGATCTCAGGGTCTGTTTCCGTACATCGTCGTGGCTCCCTGCAATGGACACCCTTGTCTCTTCCCTCCTCATCCTTTCTCCCCGGTATGACGATCTCCGAGCCTGATCTCGGGGGCTGTTTCCGTACATCGTCGTGGCTCCCTGCAATGGACACCCTTGTCTCTTCCCTCCTCATCCTTTCTCCCCGGTATGACGATCTCCGAGCCTGATCTCAGTGTCTGTTTCCGTACGTCGTCGTGGCTCCCTGCAATGGACACCCTTGTCTCTTCCCTCCTCATCCTTTCTCCCCGGTATGACGATCTCCGAGCCTGATCTCAGGGTCTGTTTCCGTATATTGTTGTGGCTCCTTGAAATGGCCACCCTTGTCTCCTCCCTCCTCATTCTTTCTCCCCGGTATGACGATCTCCGAGCCTGATCTCAGGGTCTGTTTCCGTGTATTGTTGTGGCTCCTTGAAATGGCCACCCTTGTCTCCTCCCTCCTCATCCTTTCTCCCCGGGGTGCCCCACTTGGGGCATAGGTACAATAGGTCCAATCCAATCTAAGACTTGCATCACAAAGAATTTGTCACATTCTAGAAATACTAAGTGAATGGTTACGCCAATATCCCATTTATTGCATATTAATAAAACAATTACCAAATTTATGCATGGTAATGAGGAATTACAAAGTGAGGCATGTACACATCACGGTTATACGAAATGTTAACTTGTTAATGCAATATTAGAATTGATCATGCCATATCTCAATTTTCAAATGTTAGGGATTCGTGTCTCCAAAGCACAAGCTTTAGCCTTCATTTGAAACCTTATGAGATATTATCTTCCGGGTCACTTGCTAACATTTCCGTCCGTCTGGTCCTGACGATGAGATTGAATTGTGTTTTGTTAGAAAGTCTGAAAAAGAAAAGCCACCATTAGACACTTGATGGAGCTTTAAAGAAGATTATTGCAGAGATGGCAGAAAGTCGCTCACACAGATAAGGCAATGGAAAACAGCGGAATACCAAGATGAAGTACGGATAGAGTGCCCAAGGGAAGATAATAAAAGAAGTTTAGAGAGAAGCAGTATGACAAGAGATTGAGGGAAGAGCAAACGGGAAGGAAAGTGAATTGAGAAATAAGATTGTTTTGGGGAAACCCATAGAGGAAGAAAACCTAAGTGAACAGTTTTTCATCAGATGGAGGAAAATGGGATAAAGGGAATAACAAAAGAAGTTAAACTCCAATAGAATAAGTTATAGGATATGGGGCCAAATTTACAGTTTACTATAATGAAAGTGCACTTAATGGAATGTCGTAAACGAATAACAAAAAAGCATCGTGCAACGACTAGAAGTAAACACGGTGTTAAATTATGCTTAACCTCTGCTGAACTATCTTCCTGTTCCTTTACCCTTTTCCAAATTTCTTTATAGTATCATTATGAGGAAAGATGTATCTAATCATTGACTCGAGGCAGCATTGATTGTAGCCGTATATTAACCTAATTACAAAAAGTAATGGTAGTGGGTCAGTAAGCCCTTAAACCGCACCCCTCCAAGTGGGTAGAGACAAGAAAGGATAAATCTGTAGGTAGAACATTAAGGATCGATACGGTTAGTGTATTACTGTTGAACTTTTGGAACGTATCCAAAAATTCAGAATCTCTTGGAATTACTGTCCCTAAAGTTCTCCATATTTCAGTAAGTTTGAAATGAACCAATTTTCCTCAGTTTTTATTCCTTATTTCAAAATATTGAATTCGTTGGTAGATAATGCCACGGAGATGGACAAACCAACTCAAATGGGTGTTTGGTAGTACAGAAATATTTATTAGTTATCCTTTTATGATGAAATATCTCCAGCACAAATTATGACATGGTTCTAGCATTGCAAAATTTGAATTTCCTAATAATTGTTAAGCTCAATAATGGAAACATTAATTTTATTTTAAAATTTGACTAACAACCACTTGAAGTATTCATGACTGAAGTAAATCAAGTCTATAATGTTTGCAATTTGCCACAGTAGGTATTCAGTTTCAGGGACTAATATTTATTTCAATGTATAATTGGCTCAAAGGATTTGTCTTGAGACAAGTAAAAAATGTTCTACAAAGTGAACAAAATAAGTGAACAAAATTTTCATAAAACAAAATAATGTTAATGGATATTTGGATCCTTTTTATGATACTTCTTAGCAGTGCCCAACACCGTTTTACTAAACGCACTTTATTTGTGACTGGAATAGTTGGTCTAATGCTAACTTACAATCACTTTCACATTTTACTCAGAGTATATAGTTAAGTATTTTTCCGTAGCACTATCTTGTTTAAGCCTCTGTTATATCAACTCGCACTGTTTGTAGCTTCTCGACGCCCATTAAACGTTCTCTTAGTCTATTGACATTTATGCTCAGTACTTGGTGATTTTCAGACAACTAACTCTTCAATTTAACATCCCTTTGGTTGGCTGATTCGCTCACAAGTAAACAACTGAGCTACAAATGGCTGTTAGATGGCGTTTGCGCTCCCTTTTATTGCAACTGGGAGTCGCGGAAGAAATGTTCCGGAAACAGAAGTCTCCTGAAATGCTTGGATGAAACCTTCCAGAAGTCGATTCTTCTAGATTTCCCAAAATCGAATAATCTGGTACGGCAAAGGGGCACGTAGTTCCAGCTCCTGTGTTAACCAGTAACTGCCCTTCAGTGTACCCTGACTTGGGTAACTGACACTTAATCCCTCTACGGTAGGTATTCGCTGCCGCCGTCACAATGTTCTGGTTGGTCAACTTTAACGCTGACATAGCACTTATAGCTTTTTATCATATAATGCAGGCTCCAGTGAAAACATTAATCAGTAACTTCTACCTCCCTTTACACTTTAACATTCTTTAAACAGTACTCGAACATTTTCAATAAAAGCAGAGTCTAAAACTGTAGAGAAGTACAACCGAAGAGGTATTCACTCATTAGACAGATCTTGTTGACTGGGAGTATGGTGCAAGTTAAACATCGAAGGTGGATATCTCCCATTTATGGGATGTGTCGGTGGTGCATAACAAGTATATGTCTTAATGACTTGAGGAATTACGGGGGAATAACGGTAAAGACTATTTACACACCTTAGTTGGTGAGTAACAGGCGTCTTGGACCATATGTGCTGTAATGCAGCGAATACCAGAAGCGATAAAAAATACCTACTTAAGGCGAGACACCTAAAATCTAAGAAGGTTTACATTGGGTAGGGGGTTTAGCGAGAGCTAAACATTGGGGCCTTAAAATGTTACGTAATTTTTCAGCTGTTACTGTGAGTTGTGTTTAAATATTGTCTTAACTGATCATTTGGTAGGTCGCATATTTGAATACCTTTGTTTTAATTTCTTATTGCTCAAAGGTGTGTGCTTGCAGTGGTATCTATTTCTTTCTCTTTAGTCGTTTCCGTGGAACACACAGGAAGCATTCACGGGTTAGTAATTGCTGCACTTAGCGAGGGATCGCCGTGCTGTGGAACCGGTAGCGATACAGGTTACGTGTGAATATCGAAGCTGAGTTCACAATTGGTATATAACTTCGTGTTAGAGGTTGACTTGTGTGTAGGAAGAAAGATAACAGCACAAATTTGGTCCGCCTCGGTAGTGTACATGGTAGCGTGTCTGCCTCACGTTCAAGAGGTCCCGAGATCGAATCTCGGTCAGGGTGAGTTACCTAGATAAGGTTTTCCCGGAGTTTTCCTTATCCAGATAGACGAATGTCGGGTAACACTAAGTTCCATGGACCCCGGGCAGGACGTAAATTAAAAAAGAGAAGAAGAAAAGAAAGAAATGGACAAAGACTTAAGGAAACATTGTAGAGACTTTCGAAGTGTCAAATTTATGTAAAAGAAAGACTGGAAGTGCGTTAGCATTGAGCAAACGGTTTTAGTGAAACAAAGCAGTGTAAGGAGAAAGTTTGTCTTCTTTTGTCACAAGATTTATACCTTTATTTATTACGTTCTTTCATTCACACTCCAAAAGCAATCAAGTGTATGGGTAACACTTACTACGTCAATCGCATTATGAATGAAAAGGGATGTGGCCGCCCCGTCAGTTTACAGAGCAGCCGATCCACTCCCGTTTGGCCGGAGTGTGAGTGTGTGACTTGCTTGACACCGATGATTCAATTACTGAGAAAGCCTCACAAAACGTGTACGATAATTCAAAACAAAGTAAACAACAGGTCGGATATTAAAACGTGAAAATGACAAACAAGCTCGCAAATAAATGGAGTGCTCAACAAATCGTTCTTGAAAATTCACATGACACTTGACCTCACATGTTTATTGTGCCACTTTCGTCACCATCCCACTCACACTGTCATACTAGCAGTAGGACAGGTATAAAAATTCCCTTTGTTTATCATATTGAGGAATAGGTAGCGATGATATGAATCTGTTAACGAGAAATCCCTAAAAATGTTTTCCGTTGTTCCTTTCAAATAACCGGTTCGTGTGGTTTCACCTACGGCACGCATTCGGGAGGTCCAGGTTCGAACACCACTGTTCGTTATTGGTTATTTCGGGGGTTTCTCAAGTTTCCAGTTGACTATTGGATAGGTTAATTACATCCCCGAATTACCTGTGCATCTGGCCTGATAATGACTGCCGGCACCGGTATATTGGTACCTGACAATACAACTGCTTAAACATACGAATAGATAACTATTATATGTTTCAATGGCTTTAGCGAATCAGAAGCGTTAGAGCCTTCAGCATTGCCACCTTGTTATCCCCAATCTTTTATATTTCCCTCTCTCTCTCTCGCACACTTGCGAGTGTTCGTGGCGCTAGACGTTAGGGAACGCAAACTGAATTTTCCAAAGTTTTATAACAATTTACTTGTTGAAATCACAATTGCAACATGGATATTCGTATATTATGCAAATGGTTTAAATATTTATTTTAAAATTAATTATAGTTTATGAATTACTTATTCTTCTAATCCAACGAAAATACTTTTTCGTCATTGTCATTGTCTTCAACGTCTGAGTATTGCAAATTTATGACGATAGCTTCCAAAATCTCGTCTTTCCCAGTCTTGTTGTGTTCCTTGTCAATTTCTTCGTGAATAAGTCATTCAGCGTCAGTCAGTTTAAAATTATTATTTCTGTTTACAACATAATTTGAGCCCACATTAACTCAATTGAATTGTTCTGGCAGTGGTAAGGGGAAAGGTGGATCGTGTCTTATTAATCCAGCTGATGCACTTCTTCATGGAAGAGTAACTGAATAATGCCGCTTCGAACTCTAGAGTAAATAGAGATTACGAACCATTCATAAATAAAGATATAATGTGATCAGACACGTTCTGCCAGACTAGCAAGAAGTGTATCGTTTCCTCTCATCGAATTTAACAATCACCTTGGCTTGTTCAAAGTACATATTTCTTTTATCATGTCACGCCATGTCAAATTCCTTCGTATAAATACACGCATATATGGCAACCAATAATGGTATTCATTACAGTGCTTAAGTCACAATGCATTGTTATAATATAATGGTATCTACATTATTTCCTTGTATTAAGAAAACTATTTAAGCTAAAAGTTTGGAGGTTTTAAATACATTACTCTCTCCTTCCTCATGGATCAGTTTTTGCCAAATCTGAATTTTTGTCTTAGCGCGAATAGTATTTATTAGTGATTGATTAGGTTTGGCACTCGTCACATAACACTTAGGGGGAATGTAATACGACAACACCGCAGGACTCCGATTGGTTGCTCATCTAGCAACGCTCAAGGACAAACATCATTCCATTTGAAACATACCTAATAATCCGTTTGTTCATACATGTGTAGTGTTTAACGCCCGCTTTTACTACATACGGCACCGCAGGCGATGACACTGATGATACATGAGATGAAGATGGAGCACCGGTAGAATGAGATGGCGGGAGAAACCGGAGGTCCCAGAGAAAACCCGCCCCAGCGCCATGTTGTCCACCACAAATCTCACTATGCGGTCGCCCGGGATCGAACCCGGGCCGCCTTGATGAGAGCCAAGCGGTCTAACCACCGAGCCACGGCGTGGCCTGTTCATACATGGTATATCACAATTTCAGTAAACTCCTTTCGCAGTGATTTTTTTATATAATTTACGTCCTCCAACGTTAAGTCATATCGGACGATGAATGGAATGGGTGAAATGATGCTCAAATGAAGCCAGGGTCCATGGAGCTTACAGTTACCTGACATTCGGCTTTCCGGATAAGGGAAAACCCCGGAGAAAGCCGTATCCAGGTAACTCACCCTGACCAAGATTCGCACTCGGGACCTCTTGAGCGTGAGGCAGACACGCTACCACCACGCTACGAGATGAAGGTGCATAGTCTTCTTTATCTGTGATTGGCTTAATTTCCTCTACAGATATAGATGAGGGAATTCAAGGCAGAGATGTTATAGACCGATGGAGGTTTTTTACGAGTCTTTAACGCCCGCTTTTACTACATGTGGCCCTGCAGGCGGTGACACTGATGATGCAGGAAATGAAGGTGGAGCACCAGTGGAATGAGATGGTGGGGAAACCGGAGCACCCGGAGGAAACCCGCCCCACCACAAATCTCACATGAGGTCGCCTGGGATCGAACCTGGGCCGCAACGGACTGATGTATAAGTAACAGAATTTTTAGCAGCATGTTATTTTATTTTCGTTAGAACTACGGTTGCTGTGGTACCTTATACAAACAGTTCCTTGCTCTCAACAATGCTAGACTGGAAGCAGCAACGCACATAAAATTTAATTCTCCGTGAGGACCGCTCTGCCAGTAGCTTTTCTTTGTCTTGCCAGCTCCATTGAGAGGAAACAGTGTATATAAAGAAATAAAAAATAAAAGAAAACGGAAGGGATGGTTTCGCGGTTTCAAGAAGACGTCTCATCAAAGCTTTGTTGTGTTGCATGTAACGCTTTTCATTTCTTTTTTGCCCAAGCTTTTGTTTTGCGAAAGAAGCGCAGAACAACAGATTTCCGAATCAGGTTGGCGGTGATCGACCACGTATTCGTTAGGGCCATTGTCCGCACGCATTACATATGGATCGCCGTTTGTGCTGCGCATTGTAAAGAGTTCGCGGTATCGCATTAACGGAAATACTGCGTGCACTACGCCGCTTCCCCAACAATTTCAGGACAAAAACAAAAAGAGCAAGAAAATTCCTCACAAAATATTTTATTTCCTCTGGATACGTTTCCGGAATTCATTCGCCAACATCGGCTGTGCTGCAGATAATTTAGCAGCTATTTAGTTTCGAGTGACCAGTTTCGCCAGCTCATTCAATACTGAATATTTACGCATTCGTGACCTTGAATACCATATTTCGTAGAAAGCACTGGCAGACTTTGTCACGTGAAGTCTCTGCAGCGTGTGAAGAAAAGTTTATTTTTCTTCTGTTATGTGGCGCTTTTGAATCAATTTTCAATAGCATTAACAATAGTATTTTACGTACATTGGTTCTTAGTACTGACAAATAAGAAATTCTTGTAGAGTTTTAACTTATTAGCAAAAGAGTGTTTTCTCCATTTTATGCTAACAGTCCATGCGATGTGGGCCAGGGAACATCTGCGTGAACAGGGAAAGCTGGAATATGTCTGTTTGTAGTGTGAACAATCTTGCAACGTGTGACTGTTTAATAGAAAGAGTACTAAAGAGTGGCCTCAGTTCTTGAGTCATTATTCTCTTTTATTTTAATGAAAATTATTATTTGGAACTTCTCTCGCTTTGAAAGTCCCACCTCGCTACTGGACCTACGCGTGACTGTTTAACAGAAAGAGTACTAAAGATTAGCCTTAGTTCTTTGAGTCATTATTCTCTTTTATTTCAATAAACATTATTTTTGGGGCTTTCCTCGCTTTGAAAGTCACGCCTCGCTACTGATTATATGTGGAGCCATACGTCCTTGTTTGTACTCACCTGGAGAACAGCACCAGAGATACACCTTTTAGCTCACCTGATAACCCTCCGTGTGACATGCCAGCTTGTCCTGGACACATGTTCTGGCGGCGGGGGATGGAAAATTTCAGAGGACTCACAACCATTAAGTTATTAACACCATTGGAAGATATAAGTGTTCCTTTTCAATAGAAGCAGACTAGATATTCAGAATACCAGAACTATACTAAATATACCAAGCTCCATGACTCAGGCGGTTTCGTCTGCGGCCTGCATTCTGGAGGTCCAGGTTCGATTCCCGTGGGATTTTTCGGAACTTTCCCGGGTCCTGTTCCTCCATCTCATCTCCATTATCATTTCACATCATCTCTCATCTGGTGGTCTCTTTCAGGGTAGACGTGTCGGTGGGAGTCTCGGAGCTGCATAGCAGGATGATATGTTCCTGGTAAACACTTCCTTCTGCGGTAGGAAGGTTTCCGGTCTCCGGGCCGATTTGGTGGGCCATTTCCGGACCACGACGGGTGGAATGCCGGTTGTACTGACCTGCCGGGGAGTTTCCAACTGGTAAATATAAGTATATGTATTGTCGTGACTCCTTGGATCGACCGCCATCTGTCTCCTCTCACCTCATCCTTCCTCCCGGGGATGCTCCACTAGGGGCTTAGGTGCCATAAGCCACAGGTTTCGGTGACGAATCCCCTCCTTTGTAATCTCAATCGTTTTGCTAAACATACTGCAAATTTAGAAAAGTACACTCCGAAAATATAGATAACTTGTGGATTATAAAACGTAAAATACAATAGTGATAAAATTATGTAATTGAATTTCGAATAAGAGCGAATATCTAGGGTAATGACAGCCCAGGAGTACTTGGGCACCATGACACCTGTTGCCTTTCATACCTTACTCTACAACTAGAGCCCTAGAAAGCAAGGGTGAATGGAAAGAGGGGGCCGGGTGACTCAAGGGCAGCTTCAAATCTGGGGGTCACTTAGAATCTGGAGACAGATTTACTAACAACATCCTTTCTCCCTGACATACAGCGTCGAGAAACGTATAGTCAGTGGCAGTTCGTTGGTTGTTGGAGTAGAGTTTGTAACTGCCCTACTTCCACTGAGCATGAATCGATTCATATCTAACTTTAACCAGATCTTCCCTACGTATACTAAATCACGTGGTATTGTTGCGACGTTAGCCTGATTGCTCCACTGTTAAAGCACTGTGAAAACACGTGTAACTAACAAAGGGGATTTGGCACATGAGTTCAGCTGACCCTCGGCTTATTCTACCCCATGTTGTCTCTTCAGCCTTGACTTCATTTTTATCTTCAGATTGCCACAAATGCCACTTTTTTGCTTTCCTTTTTTTTTACATTTTGTTGTACATTTTGTACAATTCTAATATTTTTACGTTTTTATTTTTTATTATTTCTCTTTCTTTCCTTTCTTATTATATTTATAATAAATACGAGATGCGTTCAAGTTGTAATGTCTATTTTTTTTTTCAAGACTGGAATCAGACAGGAACTTCTGGCTTTGTATAAAATACACGTGGACGTTTCGTGAATGAAGGACAGAGATGGCAACTGTACAGTGCATACGACTCTAGTGGTAGCGACGAGAGCTAGGACTGTTTTTGATACTTAAAATGGAAAAGTTTTCATTGCAAGAACATCGTGTAATCATTCGTTTTCTCCATTTTCGTGGTGTGACACCAACTGAAATTTATCGCCAGTTGAGTGAGACATGTGGTGATGGTACCATGGATGTGATGGTGTGTTCCTGAGTGCGGCAGTTCAATACAGGCAGAACACCGTGTGATAAACCAAGATCTTCATTTCGGATTGTGTGCACAGATCCCACGGAAATGCCAATTTTGGAGGCGATGTCTGCAACGCTCAATTGGCGATCCTCCAAAACAACGTTCTTCACTCGCTGGATCATGTCGTTAGACCGGCTGGTGCGAGGCCGGGACTGTCTTGGTAGCAACTCACTCAACTGAAACATTGCGAGGCTTTTTATACCTCTAGCAATTGTTCTAGAACTCATTGGATCGTTCCACAACAATCACGATGGCAGCGGGAAATTCCAGACTATCTAAAATAAGACGTGAATAAGACGTGAAGCTTTCCTGGCGAACAATACGCTCACTTTCTTCTCGGCAGCCAGCCAGGTTAAAACATGATTAGATATCAACGTTTCGGGAGTGTGCATCTCTCTCATCATCAGGATATTTATAAAATGTTATAGCCACAAATAAAATACTGGATATAACAGAACCATAAACAAAGACAAAACACTATCAAAATTCGCATTACTGAACAAAAGACTGTTTTGATTAAATTAAATGCCAGGTCGGGAGCTGAGTGAGTATAGAAAATTGTGTCAAAGAAACGTAACTACTTAGCTTGATTATCAAGCTGTATTGATCTTTGCTTCTTAATTCGACGGATTTCCATTTTTATGGCCAGTTCCCAAGAGGACCTGAAGTGAAATCCATCATCACGATTAAGCGTGCTCCTTTCGGAGGAAATGGCCAAAGCCTCCTTAAATCTCCGCTCCCAGTAACTCTTGCATTTTACCAAGATGGTCGTCTCCCGAAAGTTGGCTCTATGGTCGTTATCAATACAATGCTTCACCAGCCCAGACTTCTCAGGTTGCATTAAACGAATGCTCCGTTCACGTTCGATTATTCTAGTAGCGATGGTCCTTCCGGTTTGTCTAATATAGTGTGTCCCACATTCACAGGAAATGCGGTACGCTCCCGGAACTTGGAAGTCCAGTTTGTCTTTCACTGGTCTCTACAGATGCTTAATCTTCGGAGGTGGCCTGTGGATGGCCCTGATGTATTCGGCGAGAGTTCTGCTGATTCTGCCGGATAGGTTGCCGGTAAACGAGATGCAGGCTATCTGTCTCTTTCTCTCTGTTTCTCTCTCTCTCGGCAAGCGCCCAGCTCCAAGCCTACGTGCCCGCCGCGGCCCGCCGCACAACAATGCGTCGGCGACAATATTAAGATAGTTCCTTAACATAGGAATTTATGTCATACTTGCTAATATGCCAAGTACTGCCTATTGGTTTGGACTGTTTGGAGCTTTCCACCGCGTAGAGGGTCGCGGGTTTGAGTCCTGCCTTGGGCATGGATGTCTATGTGCATAGTGTATATTGTGAAACTAAGGTAAACAGTTAATAAAGTAAACCGTAATAGTGAAAAAGCGGTTAAATAAGAAAAAAGAAAAGAAAATATATATCTATATACATATATATTAGATAAAAAATGAAGAACTTTGCGTATCTCATCATTTTTCTACATAACTAGATAGCAAAATTTAGAAATCTAGGGTTTGTTCCTTTAGAAGGAAATCCCAATAGCTAAAACCATACTCCCATCACTTGATTCTGGATTAATAATGAAATTTCTATTCAATTATACAGCTGATGACACTTGTTTGATATGGACAGAATAATAATTTCCTTGCTCTTAAAACGGGATCTTGTTGTAACGAAATACTGTTGAATGCATATCCTGATTCACCACAATCCCTTAATTCTGGAGTTAATAATCTCACAACAAATGTTAGGTAAAGCTTGTCTGCCCGGTTTAATATCAAACCGCTCGGCTCGTAAAGCATTTAGAAATACATAACTAAATTGTAGTTCTGGAACCTAGGCGGGAGCTTTAGCAACGTTCAGTGCGGCCGTTTGTTTTGATTTTATCGCCACACCACGTCGCGGTGCAGTTTGTCCATACATAATATATGCTGCAGAACTGAGAACAGTGAGCGTTTCACTATGTGCTTCAAATTTCAACATCCATCATGCGTGTTGTTCTGAACACTAATAGGAACACAGTCGTGTAGAGTGATGACTTAGGAAGCCTCTAATACTGCTGTACTTCCCAAAGTCCTCTTACATCATGTGTGTTGTTGTGAACACTAATAGGAACACAGTCGTGTAGAGTAATGACTTAGGGAGCCTCTAATACTGCTGTAATTCCCAAAGTCCTCTTACATCATGTGTGTTATTGTGAACACTAATAGGAACACAGTCGTGTAGAGTGATGACTTAGGGAACCTCTAATACTGCTGTACTTCCCAAAGTCCTCTTACATCATGTGTGTTATTGTGAACACTAATAGGAACACAGTCGTGTAGAGTGATGACTTAGGGAACCTCTAATACTGCTGTAATTCCCAAAGTCCTCTTACATCATGTGTGTTATTGTGAACACTAATAGGAACACAGTCGTGTAGAGTAATGACTTAGGGAGCCTCTAATACTGCTGTAATTCCCAAAGTCCTCTTACATCATGTGTGTTATTGTGAACACTAATAGGAACACAGTCGTGTAGAGTGATGACTTAGGGAACCTCTAATACTGCTGTACTTCCCAAAGTCCTCTTACATCATGTGTGTTATTGTGAACACTAATAGGAACACAGTCGTGTAGAGTAGACTTAGGGAGCCTCTAATACTGCTGTAATTCCCAAAGTCCTCTTACATCATGTGTGTTATTGTGAACACTAATAGGAACACAGTCGTGTAGAGTGATGACTTAGGGAACCTCTAATACTGCTGTACTTCCCAAAGTCCTCTTACATCATGCGTGTTGTTGTGAACACTAATAGGGACACGGTCGCGTAGAGTGATGACTTGGGGAGCCTCTAATACTATTGTACTTCCCAAAGTCCTCTTACATCATGTGTGTTGTTGTGAACACTAATAGGAACACGGTCGTGTAGAGTGATGAATTGGGGAACCTCAAATACTATTGTACTTCCCAAAATCCTCTTACATCATGTGTGTTGTTGTGAACATTAATAGGAACACGGTCGTGTAGAGTGATGACTTGGGGAACCTCAAATAGTGCTGTACTTCCCAAAGTCCTCTTACATCATGCGTGTTGTTGTGAACACTAATAGGAACACGGTCGTGTAGAGTGATGACTTAGGGAACCTCAAATAGTGCTGTACTTCCCAAAGTCCTCTTACATCATGCGTGTTGTTGTGAACACTAATAGGAACACGGTCGTGTAGAGTGATGACTTGGGGAGCCTCTAAAACTATTGTACTTCCCAAAGTCCTCTTACATCATGCGTGTTGTTCTGAACATTAATAGGAACACGGTCGTGTAGAGTGATGACTTGGGGAACCTCAAATAGTGCTGTACTTCCCAAAGTCCTCTTACATCATGCGTGTTGTTGTGAACACTAATAGGAACACGGTCGTGTAGAGTGATGACTTGGGGAGCCTCTAATGCTATTGTACTTCCCAAAGTCCTCTTACATCATGCGTGTTGTTGTGAACACTAATAGGAACACAAGTCGTGTAGAGTGATGACTTATGGAACCTCTAATACTGCTGTACTTCCCAAAGTCCTCTTACATCATGCGTGTTGTTCTGAACACTAATAGGAACACAGTCGTGTAGAGTGATGACTTAGGGAACCTCTACTACTGCTGTACTTCCCAAAGTCCTCTTACATCATGTGTGTTCTTGTGAACACTAATAGGAACACAGTCGTGTAAAGTGATGACTTAGGGAACCTCTAATACTGCTGTACTTCCCAAAGTCCTCTTACATCATGCGTGTTGTTGTGAACACTAATAGGAACACAGTCGTGTAGAGTGATGACTTAGGGAGCCTCTAATACTGCTGTACTTCCCAAAGTCCTCTTACATCATGTGTGTTATTGTGAACACTAATAGGAACACAGTCGTGTAGAGTAGACTTAGGGAGCCTCTAATACTGCTGTACTTCCCAAAGTCCTCTTACATCATGTGTGTTGTTGTGAACACTAATAGGAACACAGTCGTGTAGAGTAATGACTTAGGGAGCCTCTAATACTGCTGTAATTCCCAAAGTCCTCTTACATCATGTGTGTTATTGTGAACACTAATAGGAACACAGTCGTGTAGAGTGATGACTTAGGGAACCTCTAATACTGCTGTAATTCCCAAAGTCCTCTTACATCATGTGTGTTATTGTGAACACTAATAGGAACACAGTCGTGTAGAGTGATGACTTAGGGAACCTCTAATACTGCTGTACTTCCCAAAGTCCTCTTACATCATGTGTGTTATTGTGAACACTAATAGGAACACAGTCGTGTAGAGTAATGACTTAGGGAGCCTCTAATACTGCTGTAATTCCCAAAGTCCTCTTACATCATGTGTGTTATTGTGAACACTAATAGGAACACAGTCGTGTAGAGTGATGACTTAGGGAACCTCTAATACTGCTGTACTTCCCAAAGTCCTCTTACATCATGTGTGTTATTGTGAACACTAATAGGAACACAGTCGTGTAGAGTAGACTTAGGGAGCCTCTAATACTGCTGTAATTCCCAAAGTCCTCTTACATCATGTGTGTTATTGTGAACACTAATAGGAACACAGTCGTGTAGAGTGATGACTTAGGGAACCTCTAATACTGCTGTACTTCCCAAAGTCCTCTTACATCATGCGTGTTGTTATGAACACTAATAGGAACACAGTCGTGTAGAGTGATGACTTAGGGAACCTCTAATACTGCTGTACTTCCCAAAGTCCTCTTACATCATGCGTGTTGTTGTGAACACTAATAGGAACACAGTCGTGTAGAGTGATGACTTAGGGAACCTCTAATACTGCTGTACTTCCCAAAGTGCTCTTACATCATGTGTGTTGTTGTGAACACTATAGGAACACAGTCGTTTAGAAGTGATGACTTAGGGAACGGCTAGTACTATTGTACTTCCCAAAGTCCTCTTAAGTTATGCCCTTAAATATGTTTATTTTGCTCAAAGGACTCTTTTTATTAGGTTTGTTCTTTCATGTGCCGTAGACATATGACACTGTACCATCGGGTTCAATTCGCTTCGATGGAAGCATTACTATGGATTTTTACGTCCAAAAAATATTTCACCCTCCACTGGGATTGAACTTGATACGTTAGGAACTAGGGACCCTTAGACCATACAGGACGACAGTAGCTTAAACGTGTTCTTTTTGTATGTTGAAATATAAGGGTTTCTTTTAACTAAATTTCGATTCCATTAAAATAAAGACTGTACGTTTTATCATGTTATTTTCTTCCGAGCGAGAGGGCTCAGGCGGTTTTGTCTGTAGCTGCCATTCGGAGGATCCGAGTTCGCTTCCTTTGGTCCGCCTACGGTTTTCTTGGGGTTTTCTCTGGTCGCCAGGCGAATGCTGGGTAGGTTAATTACATCGCCCGAATTTCTTGTCCCTCCATTTCAGCTCCATTATAATTTCATATCATCTTTCATCTTGTGGTCTCCTTCAGGATGGAGTTGTCGGAGAGTATCTTGGCGCTGCATGGCAGGGTGATATATTCCTGGTCAACACCTCCTACTCCATTAGGACGGTCTCAGGGCCGGCCTAGTGGTCCGTTACAGAACCACGTTGGATGGTTCTGGCCTGTAATGTGCTGTCGGGGAATTTCCAACCAGTCAATAGTAGGGAGCCTGCACTCTGCACTGCCGTGACTCCTTTAATATGCTTCCCTCTGTCTTCTTTAGCCTCATCCTTCCTCCCTGGGATTCCCCACTTGAGGCATAGGCGATTCTGATTGACGTAACGAAACCCCTCCTTAAAATTCTATCCTATCTTACAATCATTTTAGTTTAATTTTACTTATCCGTTTCATTCCCGATCTACCCTTTACCATAAATCAATTTGTTTGTTTGTTTGTTTGTTTTCTAAAACTCCCATCACTAGGAACTGTTGATTACAGCACAAGGAGTAATTACCACCTCTACGCGGATTTATGTCTCAATTACATAAATCACTGAATATTCCTGATATTGGCAAAGACTGTAGTGCTGCATAACTCCTAGGTTCGAATCCTCACTGGGCTAATAGCAAGGAAGGAAGGGATAACGTAAAATAGGCAATGATTGCTTGCGTAGACGGGATTTGGCTGCACTGTAGTGGACAACTTGCAGTGTATTTATCTTATAGAAACATATTCCCATTATTTTATTTTCATATTTTATTCAATTTTCGACATTTTAGAAGTCATAAATAGATTGCAACCACCAAACCATGACATTTTTTCAGTTTTCAAAGCCTCTTGCAGGCGTCTTTTCTTACCGCAAATATAACGCAACGAAATTATCAGACGTGGTAGCCTTCCACGGTATAAATATTGAACCAACTTTGTTACATGACGTCATGCCCTGAACGTGAAGAAAATACGGTAACGTTAACACGTGTTGGTTGATTAATAATAGCACTGGTTGACGCAGAAGTGATGTCTGCCAAAACACACAGTGATTGGTAATGAAGCTGTCGAACAAGAATTGCAAAATGCCTTTTACCATTTTATACCATTTCGGTTTTACTACAAATATGGTTAGTGGTACGTTGCACATTGTTTCAAATGTTAACGGAATGGCATATTAAACGACTATGTTTGCCTCAATATCTACAGAAGCCTTTTTTTTTTTTTTTTTTAATTTACGTCCTACAATATTAAGTCATATCGGACGATCAATGGAATGAGCGAAATGATGCTCAAATGACTCCAAGGTCCATAGAGCTTAGAGTTAACCGACATTCGTCTTTCAGGCTAAGGGGAAACCCTGGATAAAACGTTATCCAGGTAATTCACTCTACGCTACCGAGGCGGGCGAAGAAGCAGTTGGTGAACGCAAACTTAAAATATTTACTAATATTTAACTTCTTCGATAAATTTTCGATTTAAAACCTAGCTCAAGCTTATCAAATAACGATAATTACCTGAATTTTCTATTTATAGTGACATTTCTACTGTTTAATATGCACTTTTCAGTAATGGTTTATTCCATTTCTATTCCATAGCTTTAGTGACAAAATTTCAGAGACTTGCATTTCTATTTTAAGTTGTTCCTATTTCCTACTAAAGAGTACGGCATTACTTAAGTCTTTACGAAAGACAATGATGGATAATGTAGGTATTCCACGGAAGTATGAAGCTAATTGTGATTTGTCAGTTTCAGAGCCACATGCTGCAATACGTTTCTATATTATGACTTCATGCATTTCACTCATTTTTCAATGTTACCAGTAATCCAGTTCAGCTTTCACTGACATTTCGTTTTATACACACTTTCACTTTACTAATACGAACTAGTTCCAATTTTAATCATCAGTTCAGTTTGTTCGCTCTTAATGAAGTACGCATAACGCGGCCTCTTCTTCCGGGCAGTTTACTAACTGGTAAATTGATCACAAGACCTCTCGAATCCTTTGGAGTAACAGCATTCAAGGAAAATGTCTACAGGTGGTATAATATCGTTCGGTCAACAGCGATTTTCGTCACATCAGAAACAAACTCCTTAACTGTCTCACGTAGTCACTTCACGAGACTGACGGAGTCAACTTACGACAGAGCTAACCTATATGGCCGTTGGAAATCTATACACATTTCTGCAATGTTCGAGATGGTAAACTTCTAGAACTTTCCAGTTATCTGGCCATAACGGTACCGATGTTTACCTGGCCAAGCGCGCGGCTTATGTGTTTACGTTCCAACTGCCCGGCGCCTACAATCTTGTGTCACAATATCTTCAAGAAATGGAATGGAATGGGTACTTTACTGCTCCGGAAAAAGTCCAGCAGTCATTGTTTTAGTTTCCCTTTCATGAACAACTGTGTTCCTTCAGCAGCATATGCCTACGCCAAATTGCATTAAGGGAATATCATAAATATTAACATTTAGTTTTACAAGCGAAGCAATTCTGGCACATTTATACTGCATAACTTATCTCTGCAAATATTTTAAAGTGGTATCAGATGCTTAATAAGCGGATGAGCCATGTAACTAATAGCTTTTTGAAATATTTAATCATCTCCCCTTACATAGACAGGAACGCTGGTAAATTGTATAAATTACATCAACTCTGCACTCATGCGGCTGCTGGGCATGTGTGCACTCAGGAGAAACTTTTCAGAAGCTACCCAAAAGTATGTTTTATACACTAAGACAAAAAACAATCAATGAAGGCAAGACAACAGGCAGTATGGCGCTCTAAGCATCCAAAGTGCCTTTTGGCAAGTTTTGTGGTGCGGATTGCGTGTCGTGAATGTAAAAGGAGATGACCACCACGCATTGTGTCATTGTCAGAATACCACAGCACGCATCAACTTGTCCAAAAGTTCATTGTTGTCAACTAGCTTTGTTGTAGTCTGGATAGTGTGAAACATTGTTTCTTGATAATGAAAGGTAAGATAAGGTTTTACCAAGCCCAGATAATGAAGCAAAATAAGCTTCCATCACTGTCTTAGAAGATAGGAGGGGGAGCCGGATCAAGCGAGAATGGCGATTACAGCTTTCGTTTTGACTGCAAGAGGAATTTTTCTGTACTCATAATCGTATACTAACACAGGATACAAAAGAACAAGAGATTAAATTATTTTATATATCTCCACTAGGTATCTAGTGGGTAATGAAGGACTCATTTCACCTAAAATTGGATTTCGAAATTTCATCGGAAGTAGTTAATCTTATCTCCCCTGAATCAAAATAAAACTTTATTTTAAAAAAGGTCCGTATATGTGTTAACTGCATCAATCAAAAACTAAAGCTTAGATACAGACAAAGCTTGGAATTTAAATTCAAATTTTGGGCCCTCCACATATGGGACACGAAGGTTTGCAGGAAAATCTCCTCCCTGAGTTGGAAATCTGTGGTTCCTTTGATTTCCTCATAAGTAGCAAAAACAATTTTCATTAAATTGTTTTTAATACATTTACATTTAAAATGAAATGCATATCTTTAATTTTCTGGAAAAATTTCGTGAGAATATCTTAATTCAGAGAGAATTTTATGTAACCTTGTATAACTGTTAAACCTAAAGTATAGACGAAAACTTATACATTGAAAATGTAGAACTGCCTCAAAAACACAATTTATTTCAAACAATATTTCTGAGGGATGGTACATTTTCAATATGTTCTTATTGCTTTAAATTTATGAATACTTGGTGAATTTTTAATGGGTCATTATTGTCATACTTCTCGCAATGCCGTGGTAAGTACTATTTTGTTTCTAAGAATGCTGGAGAGTCACTTTACTTCCTGTTACCCTCCTCGAGTATAGCCTCATCATTACATTTAGACCACCTTGTGCTATGCGTATTAGCTGCAGAGGATTAATTAAGTCATTAAGGTGTCTCATCCCTATTACCCACGTAATCCACTACCCCACAAATGACCAGATTAGCTTATGGTATATTTAGCAGGGAGGGTATAACGCACTGTAACCCTGACTGGGTAATATTGTTACACATATCCTATGATAGAAGACCCTAAGAGGAAGTTGGCATTGTTAAGTGTAACAAATTACTCTCTGTAGCTTTGAAGAGGTGACTTGTGGTGCTCAGTGTACTGGTCGATGTGTAGGGAGTGTCGGTCACGCATTTTGGGTAGAATTTGATCTAACGAGTGTGTTATCTTCCCCAGACTATTTGTCTTGCCACTTGTTCTTGTTCTGGAAGCCTTACAGCCACCAAGACTAACAAGTGAGAGGCTGGGTTAGACGCCTGTTGAGGAGCACTGGCAGTCTAAGACATAGAAAATATCCGCGATACCTTCTACAATAGTGAAGAATGGGGTGACATGAAGTGGATTAAAGAAAGGCGATGATAAAAGATAATTATGGGAGAACCCGGAGAAAACCCGCCCAGACACCGTTTTGTCCATCACAATATCCTACATACGGTCCTCGTGAATCAAACCCTGGACGTCTTGCTGAGAAGCTAGGAGTCTAACCACTCGGTCATACCGCCGCCTTAATCACCAACATAAATAAAGAAGTACTTCTGCCGAGTAAACAATCATCGAATAGATCAAGGACATAACGACCCACTTGTAGACACTTGTTGCTTCGATTTCCAGTAACCATTTTGTACAAGAATGAAATTTGTAATGAAACTGTTTCTGCAAAGTTTTATCTCATTTAATATGAAGTCTATATAAAAAGGCTTTTGAAACAATATTTGATAGGTATTTCATAAGATGTGAAAGCTGCGAGATCATTTGACTCAGTACAAATTCTTGATCCCCTCGAAAGGGAATTGCCGGAATAGTGGCTTATTAGCTAATACAGGGGCATGAGTAACCATATTTATCACAACTATACTTCCAGTTAAAATGAATGGACACAGGTTATACAAATATTACATAGTTGTTTAGATCTATGTTAGACTGGCGCATTTCCTGCAATAATCCTGTCTACGACATCTACCACAAGCCCCGTGTAAGTATACTTCAGGTTTACAAGGACTTTCACTTGTCTTTCTCTCTGGTCTTCTACTTCGCTAGGGGTCTTCCTCGGCATCACATGCAGTCACATCCATTCCTCATACAATTGTGTCTTCCAGAACATTATGTACATAGCTGGAAACTTTGGTCAATTCCACAAAAAAAGGACTTTCGCTGAAATTAATTATGAACGCTATTTCCTGTCCTTTGGAGTGCTCATTAATTTTATTACTTACCAAGTTATTATTACCTCTAGTGATTTTATGTTCCATTTTACCGCCTTTTCACACGAAAAGATTAATTTGTTTCACTTTTTATTAATATTGTACGGCCACTGGATGTTCCAGTTTTCCTGGAATATAAGAAATGAGATTAAAATAAACGAAAAGGTGGCGCTTTAATTACATTTTCCTCTTATAACTGGAAACTGCTTGCGCTGGTAAGCACTTCATAACTCTGTTGGGAAAAAAAAGATAAAAAGCAATGAGTGGTGTTTGTATGATGGTAATTAAGTAATTTTGATTTGTACTATTCAACTATTTCTCCTCTGACAGTGGAAACATTTTGCAACCTTTTTTAACAGTATCAGGCTTTGAATCCATACTACTGCAATAAATGGCAAAGTCCCTCGCCAGCACATTTGTAGCAACATTTACTGTGCGTGAAGGGTTAACATTTTTGTTCCTCAATTATGAATAAAATAAAAAGGTACAGCTCAACACAGATCACAACATAGGTTTACATAGATTCCTTGTCTGTTAGCAAATGAAAACAAATGAATAGTTTTTGAAAGTCAGATGGAGCAATGGTGTGTTTATGCAGGAATTACGACAAATAGAAAATTGCGTTATTTGCAAAAATTCAGATTTGCACCAGGAGTAACACTGTGAATCTTACACTCATTTGGTTACATAAATAACACAGGATTTTCAGTCCGCAATGTTTCGCTTGTGTGTGGACCATTTAGTTTGATAATTAATAATGTGAGTCCACATTACGGTTTATTCCTTAATCGTGGGAATTTACATTATATAAGGTGCGTTCAAAAAGAAACGAACCAGAGACATAATTACAGAAACCAATAGCTGCATGTTAGAAGTATTGGCCATGGCTGTTGAGACACTTGTCTCACTGTGACACAAGGCAGTGAATGGCTGTCTCATTAAAGTCCTGAGACTGCGATGTGAGCCTGTTCCGCACGTACAGCTGGACGTCGTCATCCGAGGTGAATCGTTTGCCCCTCAAAGCTTTTTTAAGGGGAACAAAAATGGCGTAATCACAGGGAGAGAGGTCTGGACGGAATGGAGGGTGGCCAAGAACCTCCCATTTGAATTTCTGCAGGATTGCCGTGACAGTGTTGGCTGTGTGAGGCTTTGCACTGTCGTGGAGCAGTATGACCCCACGGGTAAGATTGCCTGGTCGTTTTGATTTGATTGCTTGGCGAAGGTTGGTCAAGGATTGCGAGTAGCACTGGGCATTCACTGTTGCCCCGTGCTGCAGGAAGTGTATCAGAAGGGGGCCATCTTGGTCAAAGAAGAACGTTAACATAACATTTCCTACACTTGTGTGGATGGCCTTGGCTTTTTTTGGTAGTGGTGACCCTGATGCTTCCACTGGAGACTGTCGTTTTGATTCTGGTTCTAAGTGATGACACCATGACTCATCTCCACCCAACACTCGTGCCAGGAACTCATTCACTTCCATTAGTATAGCGCTGCAGATGACCAAGACAGTGGGCCATTCGACATGCTTCTTGATGTGGTTCAAGACTGTGGGATATTCATTGGGCACACACTTTGCGCAAGAGTAATCGTTCCTTCACGATAGTGTGAACACTTCCAACGCTTAATAGGACCTCAGCGGCTATGGCGTTCACTGTCACTCGGCGATCCTGGACGATGTCATCGCTAATGCAGTGCGGTGCTCCAGACCGTGCATCTTCGGCTAACGACACCCGTCCTTCCCTGAAGCGCTTGTGCCAGGCCTTGACCCTTGCAAGAGACATGCAGTGTTCGTCGTACACTTGCGATATTTGTCGATGAATGTCCATGCCCCATACTCCTTCCGCTGTCAGAAAACGAACAACACCTCTTTGCTCTTCTTTGACGCCTCCATTTCACTGCTTGCAATGCGACTGGCAGCGTTTGACGATTGATGCATGCTGCTGCTAGCTTTGTATAGTCACGTGACGTGCATGCGTGCCCCCTAGCGACGGGCTGTGAACTTCCACGCTCTGGTCGGAACAACACTTAGTTCCACACGCCACGATATTACCATCCTGTCACAGGTTTGCGCATACCAGATTCCGGCTCGTTTCTTTTTGAACGATCCTTATAGATTAGTTATTTCGGGGGTGACTGTCAGTATCTTTCACGGGAAACTTTTTTTATGTTCACGGCTCCTGTCAGATCGGATAGGGACAATGCAAAGAAACTGAGAATAATATCATAGAACTAGGAAAGAAGCTCGTGATTGGAAAGCGCAGTCAGTTGAAAGTTCCAACCAAGATGTTCGATCTGTTTATATTAGTTTCTAAGGCAGTAACTAACCTGATTTATTCAGTGCCGCATGCCTTAAGAGCTTATGAAAGTAATCGTCGAATTCTCTCTTCATTGAAGACATGTACGTTTTTAAAGTTTGAAGATATTTTAAAAAGTTTAGATCTAAATTTTGATTCGTTTTCTGCACATAAAACAATAAATACTGTTGGCAACTTAATTCAGTGTTTGAAGCAGAAAATCTTCGTAAGTAGTAAAAATCGTTGGTCCCTGCTTCATATTGTTTCTGAGAAGAAGGAAGCTCAATACATAACACTTTTGACCAATATCTTGCAAACACTTAGAAATTAATGCTTTCTTCTGCTTAGGACACTAACAATACAGTATGTTCTTGCATGTATCTGTCCTGTATATGACAGTCAGGTATTTCTTGGGTTACGTGCATGTCCATCTAATGCTGACATTTCCCAGTCCTCTTAAGACATTTTTGTGATAACCAAATACGAGAGAAGTGGCCAGTTTATGAAGCATGTGGAACATATTTAACGGAGTTTCTGGAAATTGTAACATATTTTCATGTTCAAGAACCTCTAAGTGTACGTATTGATGTGGAGTCTGTTTCTCAGAATTGCAACCATGCCTTTAGTAATAACGTAGACACGGAGCAAACGGTGAGTTAGTAGAACGCATTTTAGTTACCTTACTTTTAATTATAATAAAATGTGCCTTTGTGATGTTTAAGTGTCATTCATTAGTAGTACAAAGGACATTAGATACTACTAAACAACAAAAGGGGTATTCCGTGAAAAGCGTGTTTAGATTGGAGAGGAATTAAAAGTCACAACGCTGCTTTATCAACAGGTACACAATATAAGATTTTATCTCCAGAGGATATCTGTTGTACCCGATGAGTGATGACAGAGGGCCATCTAAACCGGTGATCTGTATACCAGAATAATCTATTGTGGTTTAACCATCAATCTGGGTACAACTTGAAGACAGACATTGACCATATTATGAGTTTCGTCTTAAATTTCCATGTTGGTGTTCTGAGGTATACTCTCAAATTTTGCGTAAAAATGTATATCTAATTGAAAACAACCTAGATTGCATTATTGTAGCATAAAAATAGTAGCATTTTTATGAAATAACCTCAGTAAGTTGTCTAAATGTTCATTTATCTACTAAATATTTTAATTTTGAACCTTGGAAGCAATGCTGCATGATACTGCAGATAGGATCCAATCTGGGAAACAGAGATAGTGACGTGTTATAGCTGCTTGGATCCCAAAATCATACAATCAAGTTGCAGGGCCTGAAAACTTCTAACTCTGGCGCATTGCTTCAGGGAGCTCTATGGAATTCCTACTCCTCTGCCTGGTTTTCTCGACAAGTGTAGAAAGTTTGTGCGGTATGTCAGTGCACGTCTTTCTGAGAAGGCTGCCATTTGTACACGTAGCTTGCACGTGTAGTGTGAACCGCACAACCAGTGTAGCGGTGCTGCAGAAGTTTGGACGTGTCTCACTTGCATGTTGAACAGTAAAACGAAAGCCGAGAGGGCATAAACAGCATCATTGATTGAAGCATGAACTTCGAGAAATAAATGTAGTCATATTGTTAAAGTTAAGCAGCTTATACATTCGAAGCAATCCTCAGGAGACTTGTTTTGTTGCGTCTATTTCCCCATTCCGCTTTCAGTCATGTGCAGTTGATTTAATCCTATACCTCCCAATATATTTTGCCCATATCTTCATTATATTCGATGTAGGGGTTGTCAGAAAGTAGTTTATGTTTAGTCTAAGGAACTTCGCCACTAGCGTTTAACAACAATATGTAAATATAGTGAGTGACTGTAAAATACTGCAACCAACGCCCGAGAGGATGTATTAATTCCACACAGGCGTTAGTGAAGAATAACAATTTTATACCCAGCGACAACTTGCCAAAGCTCTACCGTAATTATATCGGGGTACAGCTGTATTCTACTTGTGCTGTGATGCAATTTTTTGAATCAAGCTTCTGTCGTTTAAGATTTTTTAAGATATTTCATTGACTGCGTTTCGACATGCAATGAACTAAAGAGCCATTCTATAAGTGTCTCTTTGGCGACTATTGTCTTAGCAGTGAATCAAAGCTATGTAGTCTGTGTAAGTTGGGGATTTCTTTTGTGTTCTGGGAAGATAGAAGTGCTTCTAGCAAGCTCCATCTTGTTCTATATTCAGTTTTACCTGTTATTGCTCTGATATCCAAGACAAAAGAGTCACGCGGGATTGTTGTCATTGTACATATTAGGTGTTGATAAGCCAAAAATGGCAGCGAGGACCTCTCGGCAGAGCCACGCTCCTTCGGACAGCATTATGATTGGTACCTATGTCCTCGTGGTGTTAGGGATGTCTCCCAAATTGCGGCGACGTGCCTGGCATAGTGAGGCACCACTGTAGCTAAATTAAAGACGAGGTGGGGGAGGGGCGCCCACGCTCTCCCACACTTGCACTGGGGAAGGGCAATCAGGAAGTGGGCCTGTGTTGCTGCTGTTCAAGGTAAGGCCTACTTTCTTTAAATCAAACAACGTGCATTATGACTGAACTTGTTCCTAAGGCTAATTAGCCGATACTCTGGAAAGGTAGCTTAGATTGAAAAGTTCAATGCCATGTACTTGAATAGGATTTGAACCAGGGATCTCTCGGCCTCCGTCCGGTTACACTAACTACTGAGCTACCATGCCAACGTAGTAGCACTACGTTAAATTCTACAACTGACTGTAACGAACAGAAGTTCTTACATACTTTAGTGGCGACTTACAACATGTAAGTACTTTAATTCCAGGACATTATTGTTCACACCCTAATAGGCCAATTAATGTAAATTAGTCATTCTTTAAAACGTCCGTGTGTACGACACAGTTTGGAAAGGTAGAGCCAGACTGAAAAGTTCAATGCCATAGCTGGGATTTGAACCACAGATCTTCCGATACTCTCCCGAGCACTAGGACTCGCATGCCTGTACATCACTGAGTTCATTGTTTTGTGTATCTGCTCTTGTACATTCTCCAGCACATGCAGGAAGTATCGCATCCATTTCAAGAATTCCATATCGAGATTTCACCGGAAATTTGCATGTTTTAAGGTCCCCTTAACACAAAACAGAAAAACATCAGAGCAAGATTAAAAAAAGTAGATTAACTGAAGTTGATATTTGTGTTCACTGTATTCTAAAGGTAGATCCGAAGATTTCCATGCAAGTTTCCTAGGCAGTAGGATTTACATGCAACTTTCTTCAAAATATTTGCTTCCTGCCTAAAACGGCTAGGTCAATATTTTATTAAAATACGATATATTTAAGATTCTTAGATCAAAAATAGAAATGTAGGTATATTCTGCGCTTAATGGTAACAGCATAGAGAGGACTCCTGTTTTGGAAGTAATTTTGTATGATTATGTTAGTGTTAAGCCATGACTACAGTCGGAAACTGAAAACATCTACAGACAGACGTCTGAAGCTGGTATAATCATCCTTCATTTTACATATTCAGCGTATAGTACACATTCTTCACAATAGCTCCTTCAGTTATATGCTTCACAGTGTCTTTCCCAATTATACTGTTTCTGTGCCTACTTTTTCGTCATTTATTAAAGCTAAACAACTAAACTTAAAATATTATAGACGCTGTTCAGCTGCGACGATTAGAAGTTTACTCGGTATATAAACAATGAAACAAGCCCAAATTAACTATCAGGACTCCACGTGTGTTTCTGAAATAATTTGTACTTAGTTTCATCAGAGAGATGAGAAATATTTACGCGTAGCACTGATTCTATCGAAGTATTAGAAATTTCTTCGCTTTCTGAAAATTAGAAGCATGAGTTGCAATAAATGAATGGCTTAGGACAGGCGGTGAAATGATGTAAGTGAAGTCGCAAATAGAACAACATATAATCATAACCGTATTCCACAAAAATACCTAATTCTGTCACTGGTCACGAAAGCAAGATTGACAGCAAGTACATGAGCGTGATACTTTGATTGTGTTTTGTGCTGGCGGTTGCAGAAATACCGTGCTACAAACTCTGGGTAGAGGAATGTTTCTATGTGACCTACTTAGCGCTACCCCTCCCTGTGACAAGAGAGGGGTGAAAAGTTTTGTAAACACATTGCCACTGCTATCCACGACTGCCTAGTCTTCGTCAGACAGCGACAGATGCTGCAACCAATGCAGGGCTTGCTTATTTACAAACAGTGCTTTATATTGACAGTGAAATATGGAAATAATGAAAACATGGTATCAAAACCAGTATCGTACGAGATAATTAAGAGAAATAAAGATTACTTCAATCTGTTAACAGGTTGTAAGCGTATCGTCTAAATTCGTAAACCGATCGTTAGAATTAAAGACAAAATAATGTTTATTGATTGTCCTTAGCACTAGACTGGAAGGGGAACAGCGTTTATATTAGCCATAAAGTTTCTTAGCTATATTAATTAGATCTTCCGCGCTTGTGGGCCGTGGTCGAGTTGGTTTAACTTCCTCCGACGTTTCGCCGAAAACTGCGATCGGCATCCTCAGGGTAATCCGACAAGTGAACTCACCCTATATATAGTCGCGCGAGGAGAGAGGGCGTGGCCTGTAGAGAGCAGCATGGCAGCTATTGGCTGCCTATCGGCAAGTGGGACGTCTGTGATCTTGCTAAAAAAGAGAAGGCTTCCTGTGTCTCAGGTTTCTTGGTATAATAATGAAGAGTCAGTAGGAACGAATGGCAATTCATAAGTGACTTTTGGTGAGCACCTCATAAACTTGCTTCCAGCTTGGTGAGTACCACCTAATTTATTTCCAGTTTGGTAAGTACCATCTAAACTTTTTTCCAGCTTGGTGAGTACCACCTTAACTTTTTTCCAGCTTAGTGAGTACCACCTAAATTTATTTCCAGCTTGGTGAGCACCACATAAACATTTTTCCAGCTTGGTGAGTACCACCTAAACTTTTTTCCAGCTTGGTGAATACTATCTAAACTTTTTCTCCAGTTTGGTGAGTACCACCTAAACATTTTCTCCTGCTTGGTGATTAACACCTAAACTTTTTCTCCAGTTTGGTGAGTACCACCTAAACTTTTTCTCCAGTTTGGTGAGTACCACCTATACCTTTTCTCCAGCTTGGTGATTACAACTAAACCTTTTCTCCAGTTTGGTGAGTACCACCTAAACTTTTTCTCCAGTTTGGTGATTACAACTAAACTTTTTCTCCAGTTTGGTGAGTACCACCTAAACCTTTTCTCCAGTTTGGTGAGTACCACCTAAACTTTTTCTCCAGTTTGGTGATTACAACTAAACATTTTCTCCAGTTTGGTGAGTACTACCTAAACTTTTTCTCCAGTTTGGTGAGTACCACCTAAACTTTTTCTCCAGTTTTGTGCTTACAACTAAACATTTTCTCCAGTTTTGTGATTACAACTAAACATTTTCTCCAGTTTGGTGAGTACCACCTAAACTTTTTCTCCAGTTTGGTGAGTACCACCTAAAATTTTCTCCAGTTTGGTGAGTACCACCTATACTTTTTCTCCAGTTTAGTGAGTACCACCTAAACTTTTTCTCCAGCTTGGTGAGTACCACCTAAACTTTTTCTCCAGCTTGGTGAGTACCACCTAAACTTTTTCTCCAGCTTGGTGAGTACCACCTAAACTTTTTCTCCAGTTTGGTGAGTACCACCTAAACTTTTTCTCCAGTTTGGTGAGTACCACCTAAACTTTTTCTCCAGTATGCTGAGTACCACCTAAACTTTTTCTCCAGTTTGGTGATTACAACTAAATTTTTTCTCCAGCTTGGTGAGTACCACCTTAACTTTTTCTCCAGTTTGGTGAGTACCACCTAAACTTTTTCTCCAGCTTGGTGAGTACCACCTAAACTTTTTCTCCAGTTTGGTGAGTACCACCTAAACTTTTTCTCCAGTTTGGTGAGTACCACCTAAACATTTTTTCCAACTACAACTCTGACTTATTGTCGAAAAATTACAGAAAACTGATGTCAAGAAGAAAGAGGAAACCAAACTGAATCCAAACGACCACGAAAAATGATATCGCCCAACGAATTGGTAGTTGTTAGAATTGAAAGTATTAAATACACTTGTACGAGAGGGTTTCAAATTAAAGCAGTAAATAGTTTTTTAATGTAGTTTTTAGACATAAACTTCATGGGGTTCATGTCCTCCAGTACGTCTGGAAAAAAAACCTTGCGTTGTGAGCCGTCACTCGTGCATCGCCTGGGGCACCATCTCTTCATCGAAACGAAATGTTTTCCTCCCATCATCTCTTTGAGTCATCTAAGTATGTGGTAATCACTTGGGGTGAGGACTGGTGAGTAAGGTGGAATGTGGAATTATTGCACCACCTTACAGACACCTTGGCATGGCATGAATAACGTGGTGTGTTGAGCGATGCCTAATGTTCAGATGCGCAGCTGCTTCGTCCACCGACACACAGCAGTTGTCCAACCAATGGCTTCAGCATCATGCTACAGCTTCAATTTCCAATGGGATTCAATAGGTTTCTACTTTCAAGATAGAGCATTGTTCTTCGTTGGTGTCTGGCGCAAGCGGGGCAATCACTTTATCCTGATATTGTGACAGCGGTTTGTCTGTTTGTAATAATCTGTCACCTTTTGTCTATTTTTAAACTATTGGTAACAATACTGCCAACTTACAGAACAATGGCACGAATGTCCGAATCCTTACTGCATTTTTAAGGATTTTCTTTGGCTCTCCTCGTACTAATCTTATTTAATTTCAGAATAAAGTAGCAACTTCTAACAAATGTAACCGAAAGCGACGGCTCAGGTGGCCCGTGTCCGGGAGGTCCGTGTTTGATTCCCGCGGCCGGCCTCCCTGAACCACGGGATTTTACGGGAGTTTTCCCAGGTCGCCAGGCAAATGCTGAGTGGGTTCCTGATATCCCCCGAATATCCTGCCCCTCCAGTTCATCTTCATTATCATTTCACATCATCTCTCTACTGGTGAGATTTGGCGGCTGTCTAGGCGTAGGATGACAGGATGATATGATCTGAGTAAAGCTTCCTCCTCCGGTAGGATTGTCTCTGGTCGCCGAACTCGATCTTGTTGGGTCGTTTGTGGACCATAGTCGGGTGGGATTGCTGTTTTACTGGCATGCCAAGGAGTTTCTAACTAGCAAATATAGGAACCCTGCCCACTGCACTGTCGTGACTGCCTCTATCTCCTATCGCCTTACTGGGTACCACATTTGTGGTCATGGGTACAATAGACCAAGATTGTACCACCGTGCAGAGTCCCGAGTCTAAAAAATGTCCTCATATTACATGTTTCAAATGTTCCTTAAACGCAAACCTAAGAATAGAAATTCCATTTAACCTAATCGTTTTCCTCGAGGTTAAATGGATAAAAGTGATGAAAATAAACAGAATGAGTTACGATATTTTGATTATTCTTCAGAACTCAGCGATGCAAGTAATACACACTTCGGCTGTAAATACACAAATAAAGATTTCCAGTTTTCCCTAAACGTAAAGTAGTTCTTGTTTCTTATAAGTTACGCATGTTAAAATAAAAGAAATACCTCGTGTTTTTTGCTGGTGACGCTTAGAATCAAAAATCTCTCGCTGCTGAATTCGCTGTATTACAAGGTTAAGCTACTTTTTTACTTGTACATTCTTTGGATGCGTGACTACTTTTGACGTTTAACTCTTGGAAAGTTTCCAACGCTCCATTTCCATGTTAAACTAAAATATCGCTATCGATACCGTGCTACACAAACACACGCGAAGTATCGGTGGACAAAAGTAATGGTTTGGTAATTGCAGTCTCTTAGCGTGTTTCTTTGTTGCACAATGACTCCCGATGGATCGTTACATAAACCTTCTGGTAAACAGGGAATATAGCTGCACAAGAGAACATTTAGTTATCTTTTAATGTGCGTGTAAGCAAATGTTTACACAAACGCACTGAGACCATGGTTTAATGTTCTATTGACGTTCATGTCGGCCATTTTTCTTAATTATAATGTACATAATCTGCAGTCTTATGAGTAAATGGAATGTTAATGTTAGTTGAAGACATAACAACACGTCGATCAAGATGAGCGTACCAATAGTGTGGACTGTAAACCAACGTCTGCCGTCGACTACGTTAATTGTATGCCCGTTCTTGTATTGTGAGTTTCCTTGTCCCTTCTTCCAGAAAGTCAACAGAAACTATTATGCTAGTAACAAATGAAACCACACAATTTTGGCAAAGGACCCGAGCAATCTGATGCGTCACTGTGTGTAACCGGCTGGATGTAAGAGAAAGTATATTGTCAAGGTTACGGTGTTTAACTCATATATGGAAGTATAATCGTTTATCCTGTACGTGCTGTTTACATCTCGTATAGAACTGGCCTTCCCTAGGCAAATTTCGTCTTCGGATCTCAACCAAACTTTATGGAGAAACTTGTCTGTAAAATGTAGAGGATCGAAAGTTATTGAAATTTCATCTAAAAAAACATATCTTAGTATATTAATTACAATTATAACCACCGTTTTTCTGTATCACGGAATGATTTTCCAAATTTTATGTGGGGATTGGGATTGGGGATTTCATTACGGAGGGGGTTCGATACGTAGGCCACCATGCTGGGCCCATTGTTCCTATGCCCGCAAGTGGGGCACCACCGGGAAGAAGGAAGAGGCGAAGGAGACAGAGGGCGGCCGACCCAAGGAGCCAGGACAGTGCAGAGGACAGGGTCCCTACAGTTTACTTGGATAGAAACTTCCCCCGACAGGCCAGGACAACGAACTCGCTCCGCCACAGCGGGACGGCAACGAGCCCAGCAGCCGAGTCCTAATGGTCCCAAGACAGTCGATCCGAGCCCCAGAGGTCCCTGGCTGGTGGTCCCGAAATAGTCCCATCAGAGGAGTGGAGGCCGGCAACCAACCTACCGGAGGAGGAAGTAGTTTTCCTCAGAGCATATCATCCTGCCATGCACCGCCGAGACACCCGCCGACACTTCTAACCTGAAAGAGATGTGAGATGATATGAAATTATAATGGAGATGAAATGGAGGGACAGGAAATTCGGGGGATGTAATTATCCTACCCAGGATTCGCCTAGCGACCCGGGAAAACCCCCGAAAATACCATGGGTCAGGAAGGTCGGTCACGGGAATCGAACCCGTGCCTCCCGTATGCGGGCCTCAGATGAAACCGCCTGAGCCATCCTACTCGGTAAGTTTATGTGAATATGTGGAACAAGAATAAATAAGTCCACATTATGATAGAAACATACCTATGCTTCCGAATGAACATTCAGAATGACATCGTATGCGAACTTTCATAAGCAGAACGTTACCTCAAGGGTTTTGTTATGTTCTGTACATTCTTGTGTTGTGTTGTTTGTCGTTTGTCCTCAAAGTCGCATCTGCCACTTGTCCTTTTTCACTTCTCTATACAGCATTCAACAATACTCCGCAATCATATTGGCGTTCCATCTACTCTGGTATCCGCGTTCCATTTCTTGCCCTCGGTTCTTTGCTAGCAGCACCAAGATTTTCGGGACAGATGCCCAGATGAGAAGGTAGAAAATGAACCCATATCTTTGAACTTCATTAACATGCAATCCATCATGAATTTAAAATTCCAAGTTTGTAGCCCTTAAGAAAATTTGTGCTCCATTTTTTATGTTACCCAAGAACCTTTCTGAACTTTTCCAATTTTTGTTTTCAATGCCTCATTTCTAAAGACTTTCTGAATGTCTGGGCAGACATTGTCTTTTACTTTTGCTTCGGAGTCAATGAAATTTTTTCAAAGTATTCAAAACACTCTCCTTCGAGGGGCACGGCCTTCACAAGTTACTGTTTCATTAGTCCGGACTTTCTATGAAGTCGTGGAAGGAGGACCTTCCTTCGATCCAATAAACTTTCTCGTGAAATATTTTCGCTTTCACGTTCTAAATTTATACTAGAGGGTGAATACCTTTCGGTCAATTGCTGAACCCTATCTCGACTCTTCTGTTAACACAAGTATCAGGACAATTTACTGTACTCTCCCTACTGTCCATAGAACATATCACTTTTAAATAGCCGCGAATCATCCATTGCATTTAGTTTGCGGAAGATTACTGTTAAGTTCTCATAGGATTATTTCAAATGCACAGAACTCTTTACTTGATTTACTTAATTAAATTAAATTTACATTTACTTAATTTACTTAATTCTTTATTTAAACGTACTAAAGTGTCATGAAGTACATTATTTAGTTTCTCAAGGGGAGAAACATTAACATTGGGTTGCCAATTTTCCTACCTTCATACTACCCACACAGATGCGGCATAATCCTCCCCAAGTATGTACAACAGATATGTTTACAAAGTCAGTAGGTAATTCTTATTGATTATTTCTTTACATCTTGTTCAAAAAACTGTAACAAAGCTTATTAGGTGAACTATGACAGCACCTTGAGGACATTTTATATACTCATTTCTTACTAACCTTAAAAATATAACTCGCTACAACAGTTGCACAACTGTACTTGTGGTAAATACACACTAGGGCAACAATCCCACTCAAAGCATTTTATTTTGATTCATTTACGTCCTCCGACGTTAAGTCATATCCGACGGTGAATGAAATGGGTGAAATGATGTTCAAATGAGCCCAGTGTCCATAGAGCTTATTTTCCCGACGTTCATCTTTCAGGATAAGGGAAAATCCCGGAAAGAAGCTTATTCAGATAACTCACCCTGATCGATATTCGAACTCAGAACCTCTTGAACATCTTCAACATGAAGCTAAACGGGGACCCTATCATGGTGGACAAGTTACTCAGTATTCTAGTAACTACTGGATTCAGAAGTCAACAACAGTAGAAATGGATTTGTATAACAATGCGTTCTGAATTAAGTTAACATTCGTTCATTGTTGTAAAATAATTAAGTCCACACAGGCATGACAAAAGTGTATACTTTCTACATACTCTTTTCTGAATTCAACATCCAAAATCTGTGTTAATCAGCAACTATTTTTCAGACTTTATCTCTCTGCAGGTTTAGAGCCATCCCGCACCCTGAACTTCACCATTTGTGGAAAGATATAAGATAACGAGTGTGCATATAAAAACCTTAGACCAACGAAGAACTGCAACAAAACATTGGCCATCCACTCTGAGGATATACTGCGCAAAGCCAACTGCAGCTGTCAGATGTGCATACAAGCCGAAAAAAAAAGACTTTTTATTACTTGTTGTGAAAGGCGCGTACCACACAATTCATTATATGCTTGTTTGATGACGGCCCACCTGCCCAGGGCCGGTAAGCAGCTGCCTCTGAGTGCCCTCTCAAATCTCTGGGGTGCTTGAAAAAAATTTGAGCCTCTGTAAGCGTATCAGCAAGGAAAACATTGGGCAGTTACAGCGTTAGTGGTGTGTCCCATATCATTTGCAGTAAAAGTTTATCTGTTTCATGTAATTAAGGAAGTAACGTATTTCATCCAAGACTTTATCGCAAATACACTTTTTCACCTACAAAGTATTCTAACATATATTTTAATACTCTTTATTACGTATCAGGTAGTTCGGGAAGTTATGGAACCTCACCGAAGCATGCATACAGGCATTTCAGTAGCAATACGTGTATTGAAGCTTTCTCCTTCTTCTTCTTCTTCTTCTTCTTCTTCTTCTTCTTCTTCTTCTTCTTCTTCTTCTTCTTCTTCTTCTTCTTCTTCTTCTTCTTCTTCTTCTTCTTCTTCTTCTTCTTCTTCTTCTTCTTCTTCTTCTTCTTCTTCTTCTTCTTCTTCTTCTTCTTCTTCTTCTTCTTCTTCTTCTTCTTCTTCTTCTTCTTCTTCTTCTTCTTCTTCTTCTTCTTCTTCTTCTTCTTCTTCTTCTTCTTCTTCTTCTTCTTCTTCTTCTTCTTCAACTTCCCTAGTTTTACCACTGTCCTAGTGTTAGGGGATTCTTGTTCCTCTGTGCCTTATGCTTTTAGGCGTCGGTTTGAGGAACAGAAACTCCGGATCACATAAGGAACCCAGGATGAGTGATCAGCCCGATGCCTGGTATGAGAGTGAAACAAGTAGTTGATAGAAATTAATTGATCTTTCACACTGGCCGTGTGTAGGCTAAAGTGTGGAAACGCCAGTGTGAAAGAACAATTAATTTCCATTAATTGTATCTAATAGTGGTCTAAAGTCGTCATTAAGGTAGTTGTCTCATATGTTTTTGAGAACTCCTAGTGGTTTACCGGGAAATACGCGAGTCAGTTGGAGAATTTAATGTCATAACCGGACCTTAAAGTACTTACAGCATAGTAAGTCGTCATTAAGGTAGTTGTCTCATGTGTTTATGGGAACTCCTAGTGGTTTACCGGGAAAAACACGAGTCAGTTGGAGAATTTAATGTCATACCCGAACCTTAAAGTACTTACAGCATAGTAAGTCGTCATTAAGGTAGTTGTCTCATGTGTTTATGAGAAGTCCTAGTGATTTACCGGGAAAAACACGAGTCAGTTGGAGAATTTAATGTCATACCCGGACCTTAAAGTACTTACAGCATAGTAAGTCGTCATTAGGGTAGTTGTCTCATGTGTTTATAAGAACTCCTAGTGATTTACCGGGAAAAAACACGAGTCAGTTGGAGAATTTAATGTCATACCCGGACCTTAAAGTACTTACAGCATAGTAAGTCGTCATTAAGGTAGTTGTCTCATGTGTTTATGAGAACTCCTAGTGGTTTACCGGGAAAAACACGAGTTAGTTGGAGAATTTAATGTCATACCCGTACCATAAAGTACTTACAGCATAGTAAGTCGTCATTAAGGTAGTTGTCTAGTGTGTTTATGAGAACTCCTAGTGGTTTACCGGGAAATACACGAGTCAGTTGGACAATTTAATGTCATACCCGGACCTTAAAGTACTTACAGCATAGTAAGTCGCCATTAAGGTAGTTGTCTCATGTGTTTATGAGAACTCCTAGTGGTTTACCGGGATAAACACGAGTCAGTTGGAGAAATTAATGTCATACCCGGACCTTAAAGTACTTACAGCATAGTAAGTCGTCATTAAGGTAGTTGTCTTATGTGTTTATGAGAACTCCTAGTGGTTTACCGGGAAATACGCGAGTCAGTTGGAGAATTTAATGTCATACCCGGACCTTAAAGTACTTACAGCATAGTAAGTCGCCATTAAGGTAGTTGTCTCATGTGTTTATGAGAACTCCTAGTGATTTACCGGGAAAAAACACGAGTCAGTTGGAGAATTTAATGTAATACCCGGACCTTAAAGTACTTACAGCATAGTAAGTCGTCATTAAGGTAGCTGTCTTATGTGTTTATGAGAACTCCTAGTGATTTACCGGGAAAAAACACGAGTCAGTTGGAGAATTTAATGTCATACCCGGACCTTAAAGTACTTACAGCATAGTAAGTCGTCATTAAGGTAGCTGTCTTATGTGTTTATGAGAACTCCTAGTGGTTTACCGGGAAATACGCGAGTCAGTTGGAGAATTTAATGTCATAACCAGACCTTAAAGTACTTACAGCATAGTAAGTCGTCATTAAGGTAGTTGTCTTATGTGTTTATGAGAACTCCTAGTGGTTTACCGGGAAATACGCGAGTCAGTTGGAGAATTTAATGTCATACCCGAACCTTAAAGTACTTACAGCATAGTAAGTCGTCATTAAGGTAGCTGTCTCATGTGTTTATGAGAACTCCTAGTGGTTTACCGGGAAATACACGAGTCAGTTGGAGAATTTAATGTCATACCCGGGCCTTAAAGTACTTACAGCATAGTAAGTCGTCATTAAGGTAGTTGTCGCATGTGTTTATGAGAACTCCTAGTGGTTTACCGGGAAATACGCGAGACAGTTGGAGAATTTAACGTCATACCCGAACCTTAAAGTACTTACAGCATAGTAAGTCGTCATTAAGGTAGCTGTCTCATGTGTTTATGAGAACTCCTAGTGGTTTACTGGGAAATACACGAGTCAGTTGGAGAATTTAATGTCATGCCCGGGTCTTAAAGTACTTACAGCATAGTAAGTCGTCATTAAGGTAGTTGTCTCATGTGTTTATGAGAACTCCTAGTGGTTTACCGGGAAATACGCTAGTCAGTTGGAGAATTTAATGTCATACCCGAACCTTAAAGTACTTACAGCATAGTAAGTCGTCATTAAGGTAGCCGTCTCATGTGTTTATGAGAACTCCTAGTGGTTTACCGGGAAATACACGAGTCAGTTGGAGAATTTAATGTCATACCCGAACCTTAAAGTACTTACAGCATAGTAAGTCGTCATTAAGGTAGCTGTCTCATGTGTTTATGAGAACTCCTAGTGGTGTACCGGGAAATACACGAGTCAGTTGGAGAATTTAATGTCATACCCGGGCCTTAAAGTACTTACAGCATTGCAAGTCGTCATTAAGGTAGTTGTCTCATGTGTTTATGAGAACTCCTAGTGGTTTACCGGGAAATACACGAGTCAGTTGGAGAATTTAATGTCATACCCGGACCTTAAAGTACTTACAGCATAGTAAGTCGTCATTAAGGTAGTGGTCTCATGTGTTTATAAGAACTCCTAGTGATTTACCGGGAAAAAGCACGAGTCAGTTGGAGAATTTAATGTCATACTCGGACCTTAAAGTACTTACAGCATAGTAAGTCGTCATTAAGGTAGTTGTCTCATGTTTTTATGAGAACTCCTAGTGGTTTACCGGGAAAAACACGAGTTAGTTGGAGAATTTAATGTCATACCCGTACTTTAAAGTACTTACAGCATAGTAAGTCGTCATTAAGGTAGTTGTCTAGTGTGTTTATGAGAACTCCTAGTGGTTTACCGGGAAATACACGAGTCAGTTGGAGAATTTAATGTCATACCCGGACCTTAAAGTACTTACAGCATAGTAAGTCGTCATTAAGGTAGCTGTCTCATGTGTTTATGAGAACTCCTAGTGGTTTACCGGGAAATACACGAGTCAGTTGGAGAATTTAATGTCATACCCGGGCCTTAAAGTACTTACAGCATAGTAAGTCGTCATTAAGGTAGTTGTCTCATGTGTTTATGAGAACTCCTAGTGGTTTACCGGGAAATACGCGAGTCATTTGGAGAATTTAATGTCATACCCGAACCTTAAAGTACTTACAGCATAGTAAGTCGTCATTAAGGTAGCTGTCTCATGTGTTTATGAGAACTCCTAGTGGTTTACTGGGAAATACACGAGTCAGTTGGAGAATTTAATGTCATGCCCGGGTCTTAAAGTACTAACAGCATAGTAAGTCGTCATTAAGGTAGTTGTCTCATGTGTTTATGAGAACTCCTAGTGGTTTACCGGGAAATACGCTAGTCAGTTGGAGAATTTAATGTCATACCCGAACCTTAAAGTACTTACAGCATAGTAAGTCGTCATTAAGGTAGCTGTCTCATGTGTTTATCAGAACTCCTAGTGGTTTACCGGGAAATACGCTAGTCAGTTGGAGAATTTAATGTCATACCCGAACCTTAAAGTACTTACAGCATAGTAAGTCGTCATTAAGGTAGCTGTCTCATGTGTTTATGAGAACTCCTAGTGGTTTACCGGGAAATACGCTAGTCAGTTGGAGAATTTAATGTCATACCCGGGCCTTAAAGTACTTACAGCATAGTAAGTCGTCATTAAGGTAGTTGTCTCATGTGTTTATGAGAACTCCTAGTGGTTTACCAGTAAATACACGAATCAGTTGGAGAATTTAATGCCATACACGGACCTTAAAGTACTTACAGCATTGCAAGTCGTCATTAAGGTAGTTGTCTCATAGGTTTATGAGAACTCCTAGTGATTTACCGGGAAAAACACGAGTCAGTTGGAGAATTTAATGTCATACCCGGGCCTTAAAGTACTTACAGCATAGTAAGTCGCCATTAAGGTAGTTGTCTCATGTGTTTATGAGAACTCCTAGTGGTTTACCGGGAGAAACACGAGTCAGTTGGAGAATTTAATGCCATACCCGGACCTTAAAGTACTTACAGCATAGTAAGTCGTCATTAAGGTAGATGTCTCATGTGTTTATGAGAACTCCTACTGGTTTATCGGGAAAAACACGAGTCAGTTGGAGAATTTAATGTCATACCCGAACCTTAAAGTACTTACAGCATAGTAAATCGTCATTAAGGTAGTTGTCTCATAGGTTTATGAGAACTCCTAGTGGTTTACCGGGAGAAACACGAGTCAGTTGGAGAATTTAATGTCATACCCGAACCTTAAAGTACTTACAGCATAGTAAATCGTCATTAAGGTAGTTGTCTCATAGGTTTATGAGAACTCCTAGTGATTTACCGGGAAAAACACGAGTCAGTTGGAGAATTTATTGTCATATCGGCACGTTGGCCATAGTATCTCAATGGTTAGAGCAGCTGGATGGAGACCAGAGGTTCCGTGGTTCAAACCCCGGCTATGGCATTGCATTTTTCAGTCTGACTCTACGTTTCCAAGTAGATGATAGTATGAGGGTGAAATGAATCAAACGAAAGATGATGACAGAGCAGATGGTGGAATGATGGCGGGGGAAACCGGTTTCGGAGAAACAGCCCCCCCCCCCGCCGCCTGCGCCCTGTTGTTCACCACAAATCTCACATGTGGTCACCTGGGAATGTATTCAAGTTTCTTTAGAAAAATATGTATGAACCCGAAAACAAAATGCCTGATGAATAGGAAACAAGGTATTTAGGTTCTAGCATCTTTGAAAACTATTACATGGAAACTTTCAAGGGTTACTCCTGACCTCAAACTAGTACAAAGAAGATCCCTTCGAAATTTTGACTTTTTCAGAAATTGCTTTAAGGTTTTAATTAAAATCCCGGATGATTTGTTCACTTACAGCACGAATGAGCTGTATATATCGCATCTCCTCGGAATGAGCTATGGAGGTCCCTTCATTCAATGGAATATTTTGTATGAATAGTAAACCAAATCCATTATATCAGCCATGTTCAAAATGCTGTCGCAACTCATCTGCTTCTTGTTAGACCAGAGATTTCTAGGCAAGCATATTGTCACCCGAACATCGGAATTCCCGATAGGACCAGCTGGCAGGTAGGGACCAGACGGGAAGCATTCCGGCCACGCCTACCCATTTATCTTGTAGTGCTAACGAGGGGATGGTTGGAAAAACATCACTAGCCATCTCTTTCCCCACCCTGACGTCTGGAACCTTCGGGATGAGTTACTGAACCGCGAGACTTCCAGAAACAGTGATCTTGCTATAAAAAGGGGCTGCAGTTGGCGAGTGAGTTCAGTTGAGTTCTTGGCGCGCAGCCGGAGGAGCGCCGTTCTAGTGAACGGATTGGAAGACTGTGTACGTGCATTGGAGGAGTTGAACGTAATTGCGAGTGCAGAGTGGACCTGTGACAGACGAACTAGTGAATTGTAATTGGGTGCGCTACGTAATTTTATGTAATCGGCAAGTGTTCCAACTGTAACTCGGTGGAAATAAAGAACATTTTGAGTTTGTGCAATTGGACTTTTAATTTCACGAACCCACAAAGTCACAATATACAGACTACTTTCAAACATATTATTCTAAATTCGGCTTCGTCCATCTCTCTTGATTGTCAACAAAGTGTGTCATGAAAGACGGTTTGCAAAGGTCTACGTCGATTGACATGAAGTGAAGTATAATAGTTTAAGTTGTAGTAAAAGTAGCGTGTGACAGTTTATATACAAATAAACGATCATGTGAATATAACACATCATTTGTTTGTATGTGAGCAGTGTTACTCAAAACCTAAAAGTTCTGTTAACTACCAAACTCAGTACTCAAATATTGGATGACTTCTAAGAATGAACCAAGTACATTTTCAAGAAAGTATTCCAATCCCAAATGTTTCTTAACAGAAATATTTCCAGTAACATTTTACCGTCTCAAATACTCTTCTAATGATGTGGAGTATGGCGACTAATAAAATGCACATCCAGAATGTTCTAGGAATAACCTGTGAAATCAAATTAATTCTCAATATATGGATAATTGCCAAACATTAAGAAATACACAAAAGTGTTTATGTATTTTGACAAACATCAAATTTATGAATGAATAGAGTCAGACTGAAAAATTCAATGCCATAGCCGGGATTTGAACCACTGATTTTCCCGGCTATGGCATTGACTTTTTCAGTCTGATTTTATTCATTCAAACCTTAGCCTACACACGGCTAGTGCGGAAGAAATGATTATTTCCATCAATTTATGGCAATTAGAATTTTTCTGTTTAAAAAAATTAGAAAAATAAAATCTGCAACCTAATAGCCTGGTTTACTTTCAAATAAAATTACATAAAATCTTTCACAAATTTTGCAAATAAAATCTACTTGCTACCTTAACTAACTAGCCTACGGCTTACTGGATTCCAGTAACCATACAATTCTACTCAGCTAATCTATTACAGTCTTTCTTCTACTTCACTTCTATCCAACAATATAATTAAGATCTACCTTTACACTATAGCTGTATTGCTTTTATGATAATATAATTCCACTCTACAATGCAAAACCAATCTAACAATTAACTTCTCTACTATAACAAATTACGAAAGATTGTTTTCTATCATTTTAAACTTCCTCTTGTGTACCTGGTATCCAAAGCTTCCTCTCACTGAGAATTTTTCTATTAACTATTACCTATATATTTGTTGTCTTTTTGTTACTTTTAAAGTACTTTATGATTTATTGAAGTGCGGAACGTTATTGAAATACATAGCAAATCTCAGCAGTGATTTAGCCTTCACTACTCCTAGTGCACCTAAAACAAAATATGTACTAAAGGCGTTGTTAAAATGAGCTTTCGTAACCGAACTTTGAAGAAATGTGGACAGAGAATGTCATGTGATGTTCGTGTACATTGTCCATTTTCTCGCCGTTGCTCCACTAATTAGCTTTACGCTCTTACTTTGACTTCTTTGACTGTTTCACCCCATGGGGCGTCGAACACAAGACATATGTAATCCCTCGCAGCAACAGTCCTCACTAGGACAACCAGCTTGAATTTAAATGTTGAGAAATGTTGAATGTGTGATTCACTAAGTTGTGTGGAGCTTGGAGTTTATACGAAGTAGACAAAGTAACCATCGCACCTTTGAACCAAGTACAATTTAAATGACTCGTTAAATTTAATGACAGATTTCCAGTATTTGATGACTAATTACCCATTCAAGGTAGTTCCTTTTGTGTGTAACGTTGCTGAGGTTCTTGTTCTTCCGAACCATATGTGAGGAATTAACAGATGAAAAAGTCGATAAAAGCAGCAAGTTACGTCATTTCTATTCACAATGTATGAAAGAGAGAGAGAGAGAGGATTCCCTGTAAACCGGGGAAAACGGGGAATCAAAGAATCCCAATGGGAGAGAATAAAGAGCTTAAACAGCAAGGACGTGACTTATCTTATTATCGCATCATTCCCATGGGAACGTTTTTACTTCAACAAAGCCAAGTTGGGGCGTTCTCTAACATTTGTCTACTAGTAGCAAAATTACATGTATCCTCTAAACCAATAATATTAAAGGAAAATATGGCGTGACTTGGTAGATGAAACTGGCAATTAACCTACATTGCTACCGTTTCTTGATATTCGATGTCGAAAGCGCTTTTGGATCAACTATAGTTAAAACAAAAATATAATAAAAAAGTAATCACTTTCACTGATTATTATCAAAGCAACATTTTTTGTTTACTGTCTATAAAATCAAGCGAGGTGGTTCAGACAGTTTCATTTGCATTCGGGAGGTCCTGGTTCGAATCCCGTGGCTGGTCTACGTGATCCATGGGCTATTTCGGGAATCTCCTCGTTGCACCAGGCGAATTGTGGGTAGGTTAACTACATCGCCCGAATTTTCTGTCCCTCCATTTCATCTTCATTGTCATTTTACATAATCTCTCATTTTGTGGTCTCGCTCAGGGTAGCCCTGCGGTGGGTGTCTCGGCGCTGCATGGCAGGATGATATGTTCCTAGTAGACAGTCTCCGGTCTCCGAGCCAGCCTGGTGGACCGTCTCGGAGCCGCGGTAGAAGGGACGCCGGTTATACTGGACTGCCGAGGAGTTTCAAGCTGGTAAATGGTAGGGGCCCTGTCCTCTGTACTGTCGTGACTCCTTTGGTCGGCCGCCCTCTGTCTCCTCTCGCGTCATCCTTTCTACCGGGAATGTTCCACTTGGGGTAAGATAAGTCTGGTCGGTGTGTCGACGTGTCAAGTCCCCTTCATAAAATCCAACCCTATCCTATTCTATAGTCTATTGAAAGGAATAGAAATATTTCCATTGCTATAATTCGTCTATACTCGATACCTTCGCTCGAACTCCGATTTTTACTTACAATAGGGGAAGTATTATATTACACCCAAAAATTCGATATCGAGATTACACCAAAAATAAATCTTTTATAGCTTCCTAAATTAGAAAAAGCACTTTTAGAAAAAGGCCTGAGTGTGTGTCAAAGATCGAAAATAGTTAAATCCAAATTTGGTATTTAAGTTCAGCATCTTCAAGACCACGATAACAGGTTTTTCAGGAAAATCTCCGAAATAGAGACTGTACTTTATATAGAACACTTTTTGATAATTTTGATTTTAGCAAAATGTAGCTAGTAAATTTTATTAAACTACCATTTGTTTATGATATTTTTGTGCCAAATAAAATATGTATCTTGAATTTTCGAGGGGTGTGTTTAGCAGTCCTCTTACTTCTGGATGATTTTTGAATAACTGTTAAGAGAGCAGCACAAACAACGTACAGCTCATTAAAGTACACAATTTAGGTCAAATAAATTTTGTTTCGAAGTGAATCATTTGTTTGGATTTTCCGAAACTTTGTCATTTTCAAATGAGAAGTCCCTATTCGTGTATTATGTATGTTGTCCATGTCATCTTTTACAACCAGCTAATAGTGACGACTTCTTCAACAATTCTACTAACCGTTAAAGCTTCCTGTATTACCATATTCCCTTGCAATAAGAAAGGATTTGCCTTGATCAACATGAAGGAAGTAGTGGGACAAGACTAGGAAAAGTGATGTGTGTCAAATACATCAAATTCGTTATACTCATATAGAAGGAGTCTAGAGGTAATCGTTGTTACTGAATCATTGTAGTATTACTTTTCATTTTCAGCGGAAAAATTATTTTATAATATAAACAAATTTGTATCTTAATGCTAATACTACAAACTTAATATTGGCAGCAACCGCCTTTACTCTTTTAGAATTAGGCATAAACATATAATATTGTCGCGAGCCATTGTTACGAGTGGCGCGGCCGGTGCGCGCAAAGGGACAGACAGTGCAGCGCAGAGATAAAAGCTTGCCGAAACAAGGAAAGAAAGAGACAGGTAGCTGACTGGAAGGTTCGTTTTCTTAATTCTTACAGAAAAGTTCACTAATTTCTAGAACAATGAGTGGAGGTATAAAAGGAAGCCGCAGTAAGTTGTCAGGGATAGTCGTAATTGGAAGTGATAATCGTGCGCGTGCAGCTGTGATCTGAAAGTGAACTCTTTTGTTTATTTATGTGTGCAGATGCCACGAGATGTTGTGTTGGTATATGTTACGTCATTCTGCTGGCAAGGGTGTACAAACTGTCTTTCTATGCTAAAGAGCATTTTTTTAATTTCTGCAACCTGGACTTTTAATTTTACGAACCCACAAAGTCACAATATATTACATAATAATAGTATTAAGAACAAAATTTATTTCGAAATTAAATTCTGCGTTGAAGACATTCCTTCTAGGAAATATTATTATAGCCTGGGCTGAGCGTAATCCTTTGCATCACAACGTTCACATGTTCAACTGTGTTTGACCAAAAACAACTGAAATTACAATATTTTGAAGTACTGGCGTATGATTGTGTTCAGTTGGTGTGACGACAACTCTGCGTTCTTCTCTCACCAAGCCGTAAAGTCTAAGACTCTGGTTCGACTCGGGGTTTTCGTGGTTTCCCAGGTTCACGTGATGGTTCCTGGTTTACTATAACCTGCACAGTCATTGCCTGCTTTCTTCAGACTTGTAGAAGACTTGTCATTCTCCAGTCTTGCCTGACGATGGAAACACTTGGAGAGGAAACGTTATGGATTCCGTCCACTCCTGCGCACGTCGTCACCTAGTTCTGGTCATCCTTCGGGTCTCTCCCTCACCCTTCTATCCCTCGGGTCATGTTAGATCCACAAAGGGCTGGATGACTTCCGTTTCGTGCTCTACCCCGGTTGCCGAGACCCCTATGACCTTTTACTTCCAGCTGTTTGTCGTAGAGAGGTATGCAGCTCAATAAAGAGAACAGCAACCTCTTGAATAATTATCAGCTTTATTGCTAATTAAACAAAATGTGTACCGCTTTTACCTATCTCCGAGGAACCTGTTTTCCTAGTTAGCATATCGTTCTATCACTTCCCGGAAACGACTGCACATTTTGAATATTTTGACGACCATAAGACGTCACAACAGGAAAATGTCTGAGACATCCGTGGTAAATGAACCCATATACGAACGGACGTGTTTCGTGTGCAGTGTAGACATTGCAAAGCCAGGCCTAAACGTATCTATCATGGCATTGTGCCAAAGTGTTAAATATCAAATTACTAGATGGCTCTGCAGGTAAGGTTCTAATAGCAGCATTGACATCACATGTAATGAGGTCACTGACACTTTTAGCAAAGTGGTCACCATATTGTCTCATATGTATTACAACAAAGTATATTAGTTATGTTACGAGTAAATGTAAACATTTAATGGAAGGAGATATCTATACTAAATGAAGCTTTGTTGTTATTTATGCATGTTAATGTAAAATATCTGTTTCAAGAGACACTTTTTCGCATTCCAAAGGCGAATTCAAGGTATTTGCAAAGTCCTGCTATAGACATACTCAACTGATTTAAAGTTTATTAAAAATATTCTTCATTTTATAAAAGAAATTGTTTTCCAAGAAGCTTCGAAGAACCACAATCAAATCTGTAAAAAGTAATACTGAGTAACCTCAAAGGTAGACAAATGAAGTATCCAAAACCGCTATTCAAATCATTTGTCGTAGTTTTTTCAACCTAACATTTGGTACGCTAATGTGATAATTATATTTGTTTGGATAATGAGGAAACTCTGGCCTGAAGTGGATCATATGTGGATTCCTTTTCACGTAAGTTAAACATTGGCATAAAAGTATTTACTTATCTATAAGGGTTAATACCTTTTTGCATTATTAAAGGATAGGAAACACCGGACCTATTTCCTCAGAGAGGAATCCCTTATGGCATAATACGGTGTGATCCATATAAAGCTGAACCATTTCAGTAGGCCATAATATTTCAACCAATAATACAACACATGTACAACTTTGGGAGAATATAATACACAGTTGGGATATTACATTACACTATTTACATCTCAGAGAAAATGTTGGAAGTGTCCTCCACCAGCATCTATACATGTTTGTACTCGTCTCATCATATTCTCTGAAGTTTTACGGAGATGATATCGAATTGAGAGAAGGTTATTTCCAGAAATATGGAGCAATGTGCCATACATCTAATGACACCATGGAACTTGTAACCAGTTTCTTTGATAATCGAATAATCTCAAACGGTCTCTGGCCCCCGAAATCGCCTGACCTAACCTCACCGGATTCTTTTCTTGTGGGGGTATCTAACTAGTAGAGTGTACAGGAATAGGCCACGGACAATTGATATTCTCGAGGAATACATTCGAACCGAAATAAGTAACATTGGCGAGGATACTCTCAGTAAAACTTCAGAGAATATGCTGAGACGAGTACAAACATGTATAGATGCTGGTGGAGGACACTTCCAACATTTTCTCTAAGATGTAAATAGTGTAATGTAATCTCCCAATTGTGTATTATATTCTTCCAAAGTTACACGCGTGTCCTATTATTGGTTCAAAGGTTATGTCGTATTGAAGTGGTTCAGATTTATATGAATAGCACTGTACAAAATACATAAATAGCACTGATGTCCATTTTTAAAAAGTTTCTTTGCAGTCAAAATGTTTAGCTATACCAATAAAAATATGGTAGCTAATCTAGTACATATTCTCCAAATATGGCTTTCCCTTGTAAGTCTGGAGTTCAGATTGAAGCTGTACGTCTTTAGGTCTCTTACTGAGAATGGTATATCACTTTACCACTGCAGGATGTAGCACCATGGCTAAACTAAGTAGTAAACAAATTATGAATTAATATATAATACGTGAGCTATAGTGAGCTCTGAAAATGTCAAAATAAATGGATCTGGTGTGAAACAGCAGTTAACATGTCCGGATACTGTAAAACGTAAAATACAACGTAGGAAAACGAACTGAGTTTGATCTTAATTTAGCTAAGAGGAAAAGTGCACCTAAAGCGGTTTCATTACATGTGTACAGACGAGCTTCTGGAACTAAATTGAATTCCCTAATTGATTTTCTCAAAGCTAATTTACCTGAGGTCACTGGTGAAGAACTGAGGTCTAGGAATTACGCTCCTTATTCGTCCTTCAGATGAAACAAACGAGACAAGTAACGTGTACATAGCTTTTTTGAGTGATGCAGAAAATCATAGGCGGGGGAGAAACCGTGACATGAATAAGGACTTATTCCTGTAAACATCCAATCCATGTTATATAAATTACGACAGATGGTGAATTAAACCTTTTGATTCAGACACCCCCCCACTTACACTTTTAGACATCCGAAGTGTACACTTCCTTGTAAAAACTTCGGCACCTATGACAGGAGTTGCGCAAAGTGTGTAACAGGAAAACCTTGATTGCACATTAAATGAAATTACTAATTATATAGGAGATGTTGTAGCATCGCCATTTAAAGAACTCTTAATTAAACAGCTTATGTTTCCACAACCAGAAATGTACACTGGGACAAGTAAATACTGTATATTACGTTAAATTTGCTATCAAGCTCAAATAATTACAAAGAGCTTGGTTGGAAAGATTGCGTAGCTCCTAGCAATATAGTTGTCACACTGTGGGTTTTTTGTAAATGCACACCTGGGCAGTCTCTTAAATAAACTTTTTTTTAACTCTGATAGAATGGCGGTGTAATTGTACCCAACTTCTCTGCATAAACACATTGCTTTAATAATCCTATAGCAAGAAGACATAGATCACCTGAACTGGCTGGCCAGAAGACTGGTCCTTGTCTTCCTATAAAATGACCAGAATGTGGAGCATTCAGAGGATTGCAGAGGATTGCATTGACCTGTGCGGAGGAGCAATAGCATGTTCAAACCACACTATTTGCTGTCGCAGTAACACATTCTCTCTCTAGTGGTAAGGACAAGTTCTAGGTAACATGACCCCTCGAAGAAAAGTTGCCCAAAAATGTTCCAAGGTCCCAGATATTCACTCTGCATTGTTCTTGGAATATTGTCTCCCTCCATCAGAACTTCAGTACTGCATACTTCGGCGATATACGGACCCAATATTTTGACATCTTTATTCGTCGAAAAACATTTGGGATACGAACCCCGTATCAGTTGCTTCTCGCATCAGCATCCATTTGCGGATATTCTCTCATTATCGAAAGCTGCTCCCGTGAAGAGCTTTGTGCAGGTGCAACGGATAAGGACGATCTGCGCTACAGAGGACTGGCAGAATGCGGATTATTCAAGTTGACATTCACTACACATTCTGCACCGGATGTCGTGTCTAACAAAAGGCATTCTTGCAAGTGTGCATTATACACAGACATTCCGGGAAGTTTTGGAGGTTTGTTGTTGTCTATTTGGATATCTCCCTGGTACAGATGCTGCGCTGCTCTCGCCCCTTTAAGGAGCATATCAACGTACTCGTCTGAATGCAGAGCGAAGGACTGAAACCAATTTTGTCTGACAGCACACACGTGAAGTGTGAAGAGAACCGATATTAAAAACATCACTTTGGGGTGTAATACCAGTCACATGGGACGTACTGTTTAGCATATCTAGGCATAAGTAATCAAACGTTACGAAAATTAGACTTAAATTCTATTACAAAATGTAGACAACCAGGAAACATTTACGTTACAAGTCCGTTTAATCTCCGTTATTATTGTTTTTATATTGGTTTTATAAGTAAAGTACAGTAAAAGTACATAAACAGCGCTGATATGATACCATTTTGCCCGCCTCGGTAGCGTAGATGTTTGCGTGTCTTACTCACGTTCAAGAGGTCACGAGTTCGAATCTCGGTCAGGGTGAGTTATCTGGACAAGGTTTTTGCGGGGTTTTCCCTTATCCTAAAAGAACCGTGGACCCCGGACTCACTGGAGCATCACTTCAACCATTTCATTCATCGTTCGATATGACTAAATGTTGGAGGACGTAAATTACAACAACAAAAACAAAAACCTCGCCACTCCCTTGAAATGTTGTCCTTAACATTTCTGGACTAACCCATATTCTTCGCAAACTTATACATACACATATAATCATCAGAGCTGATTCCACGTAAGGAAATTTGGCTGTCCGTAGCTGTGACAAAAAGGATTATAAAGACATAATAGTAATGGTGATCTAACTAGAGAAAACAAAGAAGTGAAGCAAGTGAAGCAAATATAGTGAAATTATTGTTTATGGGCAGGGGAGGGGGATGGACCAAGAATTAATTCAGATTAGGATTTCACTACGGAAGAATCCGGTACCTAGATCAATATGCTGGGCCCATTTTTCTTATGTCCTCAAGTTCGGCACCCCCTGAAGGAGAGGAGACATAGGGCGACGGTACCAAGGAGCCACGAGAGTACAGAGGGCAGGGTCCCAAAAGTTTACTTAGATAGAGACTTCCCTCAACAGCCCAGGACAACGGAGACGCTTCGCTACTGCGGGATGGCAACGAGCCAGCAGCCGAGCCCCCAAGGTCCCAGGTAGGGATCCGAACCCCAAAGGTCCCAGGTTGGTGGTCCCGAAGTAGTCCCAACAGAGGAGCGGAGACCGGTAACCGACCTACCGGAGGAGGAAGTAGTTTACCTCAGAGCATATCATCCTCTCTTGCAACGCCGAGACTTCTACGCTGAAAGAGACCAACAGATGAGAGATGATATGAAATGATAATGGAGATAAAATGGAGGGACAGGAAATTCGGGGGATGTAATTAACCTACCCAGCATTCGCCTAGAGACCCGGGAAAACCCCCGAAAAAACCTATCGGTCAGGTAGGTCGGCCACGGGAATCGAACCCAGGCCTTCCGAATGCGGGCCACAGACGAAACCGCCTGACCCATCCCGCTCAGTATCACGTCAGAGCATAAGTATAGCAGTCGAAAAGCGAATTGCGAAAAAATTCCCTGGGAACAAAGCATTACTCAGAAAAATTGTTACCACCGTTTTACCAAGAAAATGAGCACACCTAATCTCACTAGCAACACCCTGTATAAGCAAAGTTTCCTCTGCTTCCGTTGTAGTTGTCTGCATTAACATAAGTCCGCCGTATACAGCACGGAAGGATCCAGGCAAACTTCACCATCAACGGCGGAATAAAAACAGAGAAGTAAGACGTAGCGGAATTAAGGCAAAAGTAAAAAAAGCAAACAATAATGAGAGAGCTAAGGTAAAAGTGACGTGTGCGGGGAAAGGATTAAGATTAATAGCAAGTACTTGTGGTGGCCCAACAAATACAAAAGTAACACAAAAGGAGGAAAGAAAGAACTGTGTATATATTACCTAAACCATTGTAAATATTTCAAGGAATAGAGCAAATAAAAGACTAGCATAGAAAACTAAACAAAGAATTGCAACAATAAGGGAGCAGTGGGATAATAAAATACCGAAACACAAGTTTCTGTTTAACCTAAAATCAACATGGTACATTTTTGGTTGCTGAGTCAACAGATGTTTGGCCAGATCCGGTAATTGCGTACTGGCGTATTGCTGTGCAAGCAGTTTATGCAAAAATCAACAACAGAAGTGGAGTCAGTATATACACGGCCAGGATACACGTGGTGTCATATATGGCGACACCAAAAATGACAGCTAATTAATTAGAAAATAAACATAGCATAGCTATATGTTATACATCAACTGAAAAAATATTTAAGAACAATTGAACTGGTACACTGTTTCCAAGTTATACAAAGGGAAGCCATCACACCTAAAACACACATTTTCGCACAAAAAAGGAGCCAGCAATGCTCAGATCTCAATAAAACTATTCTAACTGCAGCATTCTCTTTCGTTTAGATCACAACACTCGATATTTGAAAGTTGAGTTTAGAACATCACAACGGTACCGCTGTACTCAAAATCATCTCAAGTACAACACAACAAGAGGCCGGTCGGTTCCAGACAACACGGGCGCTTGATGTTCGTCAGCCAGATCATAATGATACCGTTTCTCCAGATATTAGTGCATTTATTATCAATTTTATTTATCAGGAGGAAGAGTTTTGGTCTTTGAGGTATGAACAATGAATACCTAGGTCCACTTTTGTCTCAGATTCTATTATATACATACCGAAATGCAGGAAAAGCATTGAATAAATTGGCTAGTATAAGGAACATGTAGTAAAGGCTGGTACAGAGCTTCAGACAGATGTGTATGTCGTTTTAACATGATAAACTTGACAAAAAATATATTCATATCATATATCCTCTTATATGTGTATGACATTAAATACCTGATAAATATTGCATAAAAGTGTAAGGTGTGCTCAATGATGCGAAAAATTTCTACAGGTGTATGGTAAATGATGTAATATACGTGAGCAAGATAAAAACACAAATTATGTGAGAAGCTTCAAAATAACGCACTCATAGAAACCTTGTGGTACGACAGACATCCAACTCCCTTCCGTTGAACTATTTGTGAGACTCATACCTGATTGTAAATGTTTGTAGTCTGCGAAATGATAAACCAGAAACAGTAGTATCACCTTTCCGTCACAGGGGAACAACGATCATATCTTACCAGCAACGGCTTTGGGCGAATTGATTCGGTGATTCGCAAAGTTGGTTAAACTAAATTTGCAAAATCAGCATCACAAAAACGTATTTTATACTCGAATAGTGGTTTTGAATTTCGATGGGTCTTCCCTCTGTGTATGGATCCAAAAGTTACCTTTATTTAAAGAGTCCTCGCTTTCATTATGTCCACGAAATGTCATTTCTTGTCTACTTCCCTAATGGGGTATTACATGAAAAGTCTGTTAAACTTAACGTTCTCATTGTATTTTACAATATATAGACGTGAGCTTTCCCGAAGAGCATCTGCAATTTTGTCGGTGTTTTTTCTCAGCTCCTTCAATCCGACACAATTATGTTCTTCATACCAACGAGTCTTGAATGTCCTGGTGTATTTTGAAGATGCTCCGCCACAAAGTTCTTCTAAACATAGCACTGGTGTTGGCCTACTGGTATTTACCATATCACGTTTGTCATCATTTTTACGTAAAGAAAAGGGTTTTTGGAGATACACCAAGTCGTGTGTTGGATTCATTGTAAATCCCTTAAATATGAAAAGTTAAACGCTTCACATATCAAACAATAATCACTGATCGCATAAAAAATTACGTTTTCACACAGGATACAAACTGATAAACAGAAGCACATGACACGTGGGGCTCGCTTCAAGCGGGTTACCACTTCTACCAACAAATTTCTTTTCAAATAAACGAAAGAGCAGGGAGACAGTCCTTATTATGTTGGCAACACGGGTTGGTGTGGAATGTACGGCTTCTATGAATCGAATCCGTAGCCATGGTAACCAGCAATGCATTCCCCCCCTCCAACCTCTCCTCACTCGCCGCAAGTGTTACGGTCATCTTGGCCTTTTAATAACGAATCGCTAGTCGGGAAGTAAGTTAGTTGCACAATCGACATGCGAGTGCCAAGAGAGCAGCTGCATTACAAAATATAATTTGGAGAACTTTTGTAAAGGAAAATTAAATTCTATAACATAAAACATAACCATGTAAGTTATTCAAAAACAAGTAGGTGACTCGGCGATTCAGGCGCATCAAGGATGAACCGCCCCTGTATCCTACACATCAAAACATGAAAGCTAAGAAAGAGAGAATTTCTAAAATCACTGTTTTATGCATTTCCTCAAGGCAGATTACGTTGGAGGTTAGCAACCCTGAGAGGCTTACGGCTATTAATTAGAGAAATGTTTGACATTCAAACTAAAAATATCTATGTAATGTATATAAGCCATTGATGTGTTTGGAATGTATAAACTTGCTTTGGGACAGTAAAATTTGATTTTTTTATTCTTACAACTTTTTATATAACATTTAATTACACTTTGCAAATAATTTATATAATAACATGTAGGTATAAAGTGTACACATAATTTAGAATTGTGTGTATAAGGTTGTAGTAATACTTTTTATTAATATATCTTCAATTCAATGAAGCATATTAAGTAAATACTTTACGTTTATGAAGACAATATAATGGCAAATAAAGTGTTATATCCACAAGATGTTGTAATACTTGAAAGAAAATGTGAATATGAAGGCGTATTATAGGAGCATGTTTCTCCCACACTCATGTGCAAATGTGTCCAACTCCAACTACCTCTAACCCACATGAGTATTTTTCAATTAACTCTGAACAGTAAAGCAGAACTGAAATGCTTCATTTATATATTTTTAAAGCATGTAACATCATTTTATGCCTCTTGGATATAATTATATAGTCCAGAATTAATTTCACATGAAATTTAATAGCAGTTTTGCACACTGGTCGCAGAATAACACAAAAATGTTATGGACAAAAAACAAACAAAAAAAATAGCCAAGTGTTTTAGTGACACTATATTTTAGCGGGTTACACAACACCCATACACACGTGCGTGCGGGTTTCTTGGTCATTATTTTAATTTAGAGCTCCAATATTTTGGTTTATTTACTCATAGGTCTCCAAAATCGTATAGAATTTGAGATATACATTTTGTTTTTCTATTATTATGTAAGAATTTGGCGGGAATGGTTGACTTCAGCAAACAAAAGACGCTGTCACCTTTAGCTTTAGGAAGGTGTTTGAGTAGCAGCTCACATTTGCGCCTCTTGTGTGTATGTGTGCGTGCGTGCGTGTGTGTGTTTGTAAATTAACGATCTTCAACGTTAAATCATATCGAACGATGAATGAAATGATGCTCAAATGAGCCCAGGAGCTATTGAGCTTTGAGTTACCCGACATTCTCTATCAGGATAAAGGGAAGCTCCGGAAAAAGCCTTTTATAGATAACTGGCCTTGATCGAGATTCGAACTCTACGACCACACTATAGAAGTGGGCCATTTGAGCATGTTGTACAGTACAGTTCCATTGAGGATACTTCAGCAATAACTGTATCACTTATGCTCCATGAACGAGTGACCTGCAGATAACCAACACCAACCTGGATCCAAAGTGAACTTTATTCTAACCTCTCTAAATTATACATATTTTGGTAAAAACCACTAACACTAAGAAATAGTTACTAAACATGGTTAAATTCCGCATGTGGTTGAGCATTTCTAGATAGCCGAAGACGCGCTTCAAAAACTGACGTCATAAATTGGAAAGCGAAAACCGCTGTATGCTTCTTAAGAAATCTATAACAAATACCTAACCAAACACAGATATAGTTATACTCTGATTTAATATAGCGTAGTTGACATATGAAAGCTATAGATTTATTCTCTTAGTGGTAATAAATTATTAAATGTTTCAAATGGGAAGGTGTTTCTCCTTGAGCGCTACTAGACGAGCAACCAATGGGAGTCCTGCGGTGTTGTTGTATTACATTCCCGCTAAGTGTGACGAGCGACAACCTAATCAATCTCTATGAAATACTATTCGCGCTAAGACAAAAATTCAGATTTCACCAAAACTAATCCATGTTGAAGGTACAGAGTAACGTATCTAACATAACCATGAAAACCCCATATTTTTATCTCAAATAGGTTTTCTTATACAAATAAATAAAACACTATTGCCTGTAGTATAACAATAAATCGCGACGTAAGCACTGTATGAATATCATTGTTGGTTGGCATGTATGCGTGTACATATATTTGTAATTAATCAGAACTGAAACGTAAATGTTTGACATGTCATGATAAAGGAATTACTTTGAATAAGTCAATTCGAGCGAGAGGAAACAATAAATTTCCCGCTGCCCTGGCAGAACGTGTCTAGTCACATTATATCTTTGTTTATGAATGGTTCGTAATCTCAGTTCAAGGTGGCTGATGTATATGTACACGTACTTTTCATTACTCAGAACTGAAATTTAAACTACTGACATGACGTTATAAAAGAATTATTGCTGTGAATAAATCAAGGTGTTAAATTCGAGAAAGAGCAAACACTTCATTTCCTGTTAGCCTTTGGAATGATGTATGCATATGTTTATGAATGAATGCTGGACAAGAAGTGTTTGTTTACTCTGGAGAGTTCAGATCAATGTCATTCAGTTTTTCTTTACACGACAGTAGAGTAAGAGTTAAATAGTGCAATGGCTTCTTGCGGTGAATTTAGTGGCGATTAAAAGAGGCAATTATTGCGAAGTCAGGCTCGGGGTATTATTTTTAAGGTGTACACGTTCTTCAAAAAATTGGGCAATGAGAAATATAGAAATCAGCTCGATTTCAAAAATGCTCAACGGCTTGCTGCTGAAGCGTGTGTTGTAGGTAAAACAAGTGTGTCCCGCATTTGGATTGGAAAAGCAGGTAATTCATAAACTATAACTGTAGTTATAGTATTTAAAAATATATATAATTTGCGAAAATGCTTCTTCCAATTTTGATTTTGGCAACTGTATCATTGTAAAAGTTTGTAAAATATAATTTGCTTACCTTTACATCTAGCGCCAAACAGACCTGCATGTTGTATGAGTGTGCGAGAGAGGGAAATATAAAAAGAGTGGGGTAACAAGCTGGCAACGCTGAGTGTAATGCGGCATATGATTAGATGGACTGCAGAGCTCTTTCCATTTGAAACACATAATAGGTGAAGTTTTTCAAATGACTTCATACAGTTCACTGTTGTATTCCCTTTTCTTTACTTTATGCTGCAAAATTTTAACTTTATCGTTATACGAAGTACGAAATGGTCTTAATATTTTGAAAAGAACTGAATTATCTATCGTTTAACTCAGTTGTTTTCTATTATCCATAATTTAAATAATTTAATTTGTGTACTCTCACCGGTTTTCTTATGTTAAAAATATAGGACGCGCAATGTGTATTACTTGAAGCAAGATATGTGTTGTCAAATATCATAGCAGATGTGTGTGTGGGGGGCGGGGGCTGATATATCCGATAAGCAGCCAGGAAACATACCAAAGGATTAAACTTAAATACTGGGCCGGATCTGTTATATGTGCCACCCTGGTACAAATAAACGTCCAATTGATTATCGCTACAGGTGCGTCCTCATTTAGCCTTTTGCTACTAACGACTAAAATGGATAGTAAAAGGCCTTCGTTAAAAGCATACCTATGTGTTGTGTAACAGAACCTCGGTAAATGTCACACCAATGTTTGTTTCCCCTAACTTGTGTGCAGAGGAAGTAATGATGTTCCCTATTTTTTATTATTTTTAATACTAAGTGGGTTCCACTATATAATGTTCAACTGAATTCCTCATCTGAAACATAAAAATACATGTCAAAATATATTAAATATAAAAGAGCAGAATTTATCAGCCCACTCTAACAGTTACTTATATAGCTCCGTATATACCGCGGTACGTTTTCCATAAGCCGGATTCTTAATCATGCCCAAAGGACATTTCTAGAACTGCGAACAGAGCACTTGTTTGGACCGCCATTTGCTCTAGAGCTAGCCTAAGGCGCTAACAAAGCAACGGGATAGGTAAAAGGCAGATAGGCACTCACATGTGCGTAATGTAAGTATTCTTTGCTCAGTGCTGGTCTTCCCGACTGCTCTATCGCACCGGGATGGACCAGTACTTCACCTGCATGATCTCTTAGGACAGCCTGTGGGGGGATAATACCACACTAAGTCGTATTGTATACGCAGTTCCCTGCCGAAGACAGCTAGCTGGCGTGAACCTGGTGGTGTGAGTTGACAGCCCAACGAGCACATTGGCAACCACATATCACAGTTTTTCTGGGGATTGATCATAATCTTTCTCAAGTATTTCCATATGGTCTTGATGTATTACTCATCCAGGCCGTCTTACTCCGGGTGGAGTGGTTATGGGCAACTTCTGACAAACAAGTCGCCCAAGTGGTCCTTTTTCAGGTCCGACTGGAAGTTTGTATAACTCTCATCGCCTGCGTAGCTCCAACGGTACACCCAAAGCGGCGGAACAGTTCATTTAATGTAATATAAGTTTGCAGTCGAATAGTATCATTTCAGTTGACTAGCCATTTCTGAAGTTTGTGAGCTGAATGGCGTATTATGAACCTTATGTCAATTCAGCTGTACCTTGGTTCCCGGTGAAGCCGGGATGTTTCTTCTCGTTCACTGTGACCACACTCTGTACTATTAGCAATAGAAATGTTGCTCAGCTTTTTGCTTCGATGCCCAGACTGTGCCACATGGGATGTTTGTAATTTAAATACAGTCCCCACGTGAAATTCGTGCAACATATCCACGCTTGAGAGGTCGCCTTTAATGTCTTCATAACAGTAGATAAGAGGAATTGAATATCAAAGCTACGATTATGCTGTCCGACGTAGTGGGGCTGTAGCCGGAGGGATGGGGTAGGGACCCGTCGAGAGCTGGGTCTTAAGAGCTGTAGAGGAGTGAATTTTTTAGCCTTCTCCGCCTTGATTATGATAAAGACTCCAGGGATCGTATCGTAGATAATAGAGGGGAGTCTAAATAGGGGGCATTAGCCAAGCTGCCCCATTATTTCAGTATAGTTCCTGTTTGCAAAGAAACATTATATATATTGTATTCAGCGCCTTTAACGCTTCGCAGTGTTGAGAATTGAGTGAGTCCACATTTGAAATGCTCCATATTAAAAGTCGGATTTTCTGACCTGCAGTTTTGGACATTCTTTATTTAATGACCTTGTTCCAGATACAGCTTTTCGCTGCTAGTTTTACTGAAAGTGTTAACGTTTATGAATTATGATATACTAGATACATTACGCTGTGATTGAAACGTTATGGACAATGATGGTTCTCTCGCATTTTGAGAATTTTGTTCCTCTGAGCAAAATTGTTTCATGGACTGCTGTAATTGTGTTAGCCAGGGATATGTTGATTAAAATCACAAGAATGTGGTGACGATAAATTTTCAAGACCGCTGCAGCTTTGTGCCCCTCTCAGGAAAAAAATTAAGAAGTATCTATAAAATTACCTTTAAAATGCACTTATTTTTGCGTATGTTTTTGCATGAGGCGTGTACACAACACAGTTCTAAAGGGAATTTTAGATTAATATCACCTTAAATGTATAAATGAAGTACACAAAGATTTTGAAGTAAATTCCCTTGCACCAAGCTGCAATTTCTGTACATAGAAATGTTTTCGAATGTTTTACTGTTAAAATCTCTTAAAAACAATTGAAAATAGAGCGTTACATAAGAAATAAAATGAAATGTTGATTTTCTAGTGTATTTTACTCGTTCGGGAGTTCCAGCAATTGTATATAATTAGTGGATTGTAAGAAATGTTGAAACTAAGGATCATTTTACAATACACAATTTATTTTGGTTTACTTTTTGTAGAATGAAACATATACGTAGTTGCTGATTTTAATTGTTAAACTACTTTTTTCATTTCGTTTTCTAAAGTAAAATTGTTATCAAATATTTTTTGCAATGTCACAGAAAGAGTGTAGAATTTTAAGAGCAGTAGCTATCGATCCGCTTTTAAACTTTTGCCCATTTTCTTGGTACTCACAATGAAATTCGTAAATAAACTATGAATGCATACCCTTCACTCACCTAAATTGTACTTCAGAGAGGAATAACCTATATATATGCAGGTGAATTAAAGAGATTAGAAAATGCCATATGAATGTACTACATTTTTGTCAGGTAGGTTCGAACTGAGAGGTTTGAGGATGACAGGGATGTGAAAGTGATGTAACGTGGTGAACACCGTCTTGTCAGTTATATTCTTTCTTTCTTTCCTTGTGATTTGTGATACATTTATTTGAATTATCTATGCTTAAGATTATTAGAACATTTAGGCTTTGATTTCAGATTCGTACGATATTTTAGATGTATCTATCTATGAAATAAGGTGTCCGTACTTCTCCAAATTAAATTTGGCAGTAACAATGAACAGCGTCATGTCTCAATTTGAGTTTGATGGAACAAACAAAACCTGCCGAATGTGCCTTTGTATTCCCAGTAGGAGTCATATCGACAAGAACTCATCTGGAAACTTAAATAAGAAAAGTAATAAAAGTATGCGGTCTCGGAAAGTATTCAAAAAGGTACGAGTATCTAGCACCGTGAGAGGTGGCGCAGGTACTTTGTTTGACTTCCATAGGTACTTTTGGTGGATCCTTATTTCTTTATTTAACTTTGTGAAGTACGTACAAACAAAACATTGTCAAAATAAGTTAAAATTGAAATAAAGCGTAAAGAAAAGTAATAATAAAAGCAAGTTGTCATGGTGAGGGCGCTGTGGACCCCTAGCACTCGTGGTACCTCTGACGTTACTAGAGGAACCTCGGGCCGAACATCTGAGCCCCTCCCGTCGGGGAGTTGTTCGGATTGGGTTGGACTCGTGGGGGCAGTGTGTTCCCGATACCCGCGGGAGATTATGTACCACCGGCCAGGCTACGGCCGCCCGGAGGGGGTAGAAGGTTGCTTAAGAAGTCACGGATAGTAGCCTGCAGAGCTAGTAGAAGGTGTGCTAGATCACCAGGCGGCCCGACTGAGATTTTCGGTATTCTTCCCTGCGAGGTTGACGCGTGTAAGTGGCGTATCCCCTTCCATCCCGTCTTGCCATTGTTGTCGATGGGGGGGAGCCTTTATAGGAAACCAGGTATTGCCCTAGGAAAGAACCCCGGAGTTTTCCATCACTCCCGGGTTGAAGGACGCTAGGGTCTTCGGACTTTTGGGTAGATCCTCTGCGATAAATAAATAGTCATAATAATATTAGTAACCTCTTATATGTGTTCAGTTAAAGTATGGTATAGTTAACATTGATGTCTACATAATTTACTTATTCACTCTAATTATCATTAATTTTATTGATTATATATTAATTTAGTTCACTTTTATATTGGAAATGGACAAAAGCTTGTTGGACAGACCAACTAACTTGAGACACAATCTTAAATGGTACAATTAATATTATCGCATTCAGAAGCGTCAGTGTAAGAGTAATTGCCGTGCACCCGTGTTCTAGCTTACGGATAGCTAATAACTAACCAAAGCTGTAAACAAGTTTATTTGACAACATCACAGGAGCATCGAGGACATCTCCCAACAGAGCTCAGGGTTCTCTATGCGTCACCTGCTTTTAAAAGCAAAACATCTACGCTTCGACATGTTGTGTACTCAAACTATGGACAAACCACCCAACAACACCTCCAAAAACCTCATGCATAATGACCCAGTATTTTCAGGAACTTAACAACGTCTTCAGACCATACATCTCTCATTAAAATTGATATATATTGTCACCCGAGCGTCGGAACACCCTGTAGACTGGGCAAGCAGCAGACGGGTCGGTGTTCGCCCCGCCCCCTCGTTTGTCTTATAGCGTTAAGAAGGGATGGCTGGGACAAAAAACATCACGACGCCGTCTCTTTCTGTTCCACCTGTGTTCTCGAACTTACAGGATATTTCCTCTAATCTAGAACCTTCCGATCGACCCGGTGGCCCTATATAAGCAGCACGTCGGGCAAGTCAGTCAGTCACAGTTCTTGGTGTAAGAATGCAGTGCTAGTGTACGACGCATCGGAAGATTGTACGTAATTACGAGTGCAAGTGAAATTGTAACAGACGAACTGGTGAATCGTAATTGTGTGCATTACGTAATTCTGTGTAATTGGCAAGAGTTTAACTGTAAGTCGGTGGAAATAAAGAACATTTTTGAGTGGTGAAATTGGACTTTTCATTTCACGAACCCACAAAGTCACAATATATATATATATATATATGGAATGCTATCCCAGATAGTAATCATACACCTTGCTGCTATCCACTAGTTGGCAGTTCGCAACTCTCATTGATGTTATACGGGATGGAGCTATTTATGACCTTGATCACCTTCCTCTCAATATGCTTCAATATCTTTCCCCTTTTCCCGAGTAGACATGTACATTTCAGTGAAATATGTCAATTCTTTCAGGCAACCTCCAATTGACTCATCTCAAGGGAATTACAGCACGCTCCCAGCTAAGGACAACGTGCGCCGCTTCCGAGAGTAGCCTCGCTGTTATCCCGCACCTTTACCTGTTCAAGGATCATTGCAAACCATGGGAACCAGAATCTCAAATAACGATCCCGTGTAGCATCTGTGAGCTTGCTCAAATAAGATCGATAATCTACTCGATGCTCTTCAGTGGAAATTCTTGGTAGATAGGCCATTACAGTAGTGCACAGAATGGGCACTAGCGCAGCGGAGTACGTGAGGACCATTCCATGAAGATCTTCGATATTGGTGCCTCGCTTCATATACCAGCCCTGCTCTTCCCTTTCAACATTCGTGAAAGAACATCATAACTCCAATCCAATACTCATAATATTACGAATTGTTTCTCGCTGAAAGATTTAATCTAAAGGTTTTGTATAGGTGTGTATTTTATATCCTTTCTTTAGTTTTCTGGCCTATGTTAGAGCTACATTTGTGGCAAATGTTGAACTTCACATATATGACTTTATATCAAACACAGTTGATAGCAGAATCCTGTGTGTGAACCGTACTTACAATACGACCGTTATTCACGACCCAGATTCGCCATTAATGGTAAGTGCTATTAGCTTTGAATGGCCCTTTTGCCAGTACTCCCACCAAATCAATTTGCATGCAAATACACTTGGGTTGTGTTCAGTAAAAACTGTTAATCTCTTAACCAATTTGATGACCATCAGTTTTTCAAATGAAGAACACTGATGTAGTTTTACCTTTGGTAAAATATCCTCATCAAGTACCTGACGAAATGGAAAGGAATACTCATTTATCTACCTCTTTCATGGATAAGTAAAACTAAGATAATGAATAAATATTTGATTGCCAGAAAGCTACTTCTGACAAAATGTGTGGGTCTTGAAGCCTGTTCCGGAGAAGTTGATGGGATGATGGCACATGACGTTACACTTTTGACAGAAACTTAGGCTCCAACTCAGAGATATCGTATATATATTTTCGTTTTCAAATAATCGTATTCATTTCTGTTAAAATGCTCTTGAGCCACTTAAGTTGACCCTAGCGACAATAATTTATAAAGATGATGTGAATTAACATATCCAAATACACATATTTCTGCATAGAAATAAGGAGAGATAAACAAAGAAATGCACATTAAGGGAGAGCGTTTTTGTTAAAGCCCTCCAAGGTGAGTCATGTCGAATGATGAATGAAATGTGTAAAATAATACCCATATGAGCCCAGCGTCCATAGAGTTTAGAGTTACTCGTCACACGTCTTACAGGATAAAGCAAACCTCAGGAAAATCCTTATTTAGATAACTCACCCTGACCGAGATTCTTACCCGGGATCTCCAACATGTGATGTAGACACGCTACCCCCACAACATAGAGGCGGGTATTGAGGGGCAGGGTGAAATTTACATTGATATGACATTTACATCAGAACGATGACAACGTATGATATATATCATGCACTGACGAAAACATCCTTGTTTTCATTTGTTTGCAGACAACAGTTAGGACATTCCAGTTACTAGATATCTCACTGAAACTATTTATGTGCTTTAGCTGCAACGATGTACTCGGAGTAATGGAAACAGCTACTGCCTGAGATTAGGTATGAGAAACTGAAAATGTGACGTAATAGATACTCTTTAATGGAAGTATTAATATCGTAAAAGTTAGAAATAGGATATGTGTTATACTTGGTTGAGGAAGGTGAACTCGTAAAAGCACATTTAGGGATGTCGCTACAAAGTCAAAATAACATTAATCTAATGGACATATTAAAGTGCTTCAGGTGATATTGTCACTGTCCAAGTCCTTCCACAACAAAGTGTTCGTCTATTTCGGCGTAGTGTTGCGCTATGATAGTTTACAACTTAAGTAGTTTTGAAAGACCGCAGTGGTGTGTTTTAATGATGGTTGCATGGGCAGGGTGAAAGTATTGAACAAGTTGGGCATTGAGGTGGGCTGCAATACATCTGGTCTAAACACAACGGATCGCGATCGACTCAACGCTGCAGAAACATTTCCTCAACAAGTAATCAGAGAAGCCAAGATTGCCAGAAGAAGCCTGAAGAGGAAAAGAGAAGAGCAAGAACCACTGGAACAAGGGGATTATAGTGGACGAATGTTTTAACTTTTGGTAAGTTAGCTAAAAAGCATGTTTTAGTTTTTGCATTTTCCCCCAAGCTGCAATTTTACATGTTTGGGTATACATTTCTCAGAAACCACTTATGTTGGAGGTCTGAAACTTTTTGTACTGTTATAAACCATTATGTTTAATAAAATGACCGGAAAGATCTTTTCAGGTAAAACATTTTGAATTTTTAAGTAATTTAAAATCTGTGCATTTTATGGAAAATAATAATGGTATCAAACTTAAAAATTTCTTTTTTCTATATACTTCACTATATAAAAATTCTAACACGCACATCTTATGTATCACTAAGTACTTTATTTCTTCTAAAAATTGGATTCTCTGTGAAAACAATTATGGCGGTTATGTGTAACTAAATAATAACACGTGTTCAGAAAATTTCTTTTGTTGACGTCATCTTAGAAAGCTTCTCAGAAAAATTATAAATGTATATTACACGTTTTGTATTATCAAAATATCAATAAATAGTTGTTTATTAGATGGTATGAATTTCATTGCTCTCTGAAAAAGTAAACCCATGAACTTTGATTTTTCAAAGGTGTGTAGTTAAACGCAAGCATTGTGCTTTCCACGCGTCCCTCTCTGCTTAAGAAGATCCTTTCTTCCTGCAAGGAGAAAGTTAAACTAATATATCATTTTATTAATCTATTGAATTGCTGATAAAATCTGGACTCTAGCAGTAACCGGTGTTCCAACATCAGGCATTTCCTTTCAGTGATTTACCAAATCGAACTTTCTACAGATTCCAAATATTTCCTCCTTGGACTGAAAAGTAAATCCAGTGGGACATACTGAGGAATATAATCCAATCTTAGGTTTCGCTTTCCTTTTCTCCTTTTATCTGTTGATCGTTTAACTTGGTCATCACTACGTAAATGGTGCATAATTCGGCCGTAAAAGTCCCAGAGCCACTCTTTCGCTACCGTCAGACCCTTCCATTTTCTTTAAACGCTGTCCGTTGCACCGCCCCAGTAATTTCTATGAGCCCCGCAGTGCGGAAAAATGTGAAGCCTCCGTGAAACTGAGAATGGCTTTTGGCAATGGCAAACTAGAAATGTTATATTAGATTAATGTTGCGTTTAGGACAAAGGCTGGCATTACTTGTTCGGTTTACATTTGCTGAACAACTTCTGAATATTGACATTACGCCCATTGAAAATATGAATGCCATTTTGGTGCTGCTTTTTCTGTTGATTTCAGTTTGCACTCAGAAGGAGGTTAGTAGGATCCATGCCACTTTAGCAGAGCTAGTATGCTTATCGTTAATAGTAAACTACTCAAGTAATACATAACCTCAACACCAGTAATGTACGAAAAAATTAACCTAACATGAACACTCTGAACACACCCAGGTTGATTCCTGCAGGTGATTCTTTAGCCAATCGGTATTGTGGTAGTAGTCCTGTGTCATCAAAACGACGTCATCATGCATGGTTGTGATATTCTCGCACTGAGAGCACACAGGAAACATCGAGTGAACAAGCTCTGAAGCATGCACAACGGTTACAGGTGGGGAAATGTTATTCACTTCCATAATAACGGTGCACTAACCCTAATTTAGTATTACTCCGTATTATAACCGGATCCTATAGTAACAGTATTACAGTGAGAGTAACTCAAAATGCTCCCTGTGAGACATTGGAGCCGCCTCTGCTGAGTGCCCATATATTTCAACAAATTATATATTTACTGCACAAAGGTAATCACCTTCAATAATCAATGTATGAAGTCTGTATATTATTTGAACATATAAAACCAAAATAAACATTCTAACACCAAAATGTGACTGATATACCGTGGGCCAAGTCTCAGAGCTAACGGGCTGGTTGGTTAGAGAGGCTCCTCCGTTACAGAGACACAAGGTGATACTCCTGGTTCCTTCCATATACAGCTATATTATATCGACCGTACTCCCGACGAGCAAGTGATGTGGTTGTCATTGCGATTTAGAGTTTTGGTTATCTTACATGTTCTGCGAGCATTAGTGAGGGATAGAGCGAGAGAGGCATAATTTCCGCTAAAGAGGAAAAAGTTCATGTTCGATATTAATTGTGCTTACGTTTTTAAATGTCATATAATCTACCGTTGTCCTGCTTTCGGGACTGTCTAAGTATTTTTCAATTGCTACTTTTGTTTCAGAGCTGCTTATAGGGGTAGATTTAAGTGGTACACCTATATACTGGCATAAAGATAGCAAGCCTTCCTACGTCTTAGAATTTACTAGAATAAACTATCATAAGCCTTACAGTGTATAGTGGTGCTCTATAACTTCCCTCACTATATTCGTGCATTTAAATAACCTTCTTTTATTTGCATTTTATCTGAAGTGTCCTCTGCGAATCATTTTGTGTTAAATTCGTGTATATATTTGTTTGAAGCTGTACCGAGCAGTAGTTACCGGTTTGTGATAAAAGGTCGTAGAACAATCATAACCACATGAATGTAGAGAAATAAGGTCTACGTCATTTAGTACAACTAGGAATGTACCTAGAAGTAGCATGATCGATATTAGCAGAAGAAGGGAACCGCTTTTCTGCCATATTGTGGCCGAAATTGGAAACAGGGGTTAGCGAACCGAGCCTTGTAGACACTGGGATTCGAGATTAAGAAAAATAGCACTGGTGGTCTCTGAGGTATTTACACACATTGCTATGTTGTCTATGTATGATATACTGTGAGAGTTTGTAATCACTGGGCTCCGGACACCGCCTGCTTTGACTGGAAAATAATTAGGTGCACACAGGCTTTCACTGCGACTTTCCGCTCCCCACGCACTCTCGGTAGCGCACGAGATTGGTGCCTCACCTCTCTCCTCTTCCTTTTTAACAACTTATCCCAAACTCATGTGCGAAACCTGCTAATTACATTAGGGAAATATTAATACTTTGAAAACCTTTGTTTGTGAAAGTAGAAAATGGAAGTGATTCCTATCGCCTGTTTCCAGTGCAATGTGCTTTCTACCAGCTACACGTGCTCGCCATTATAGTCCATCTAAACTATAGCTAAATAAAATATAAAGTGTATCCGTTTGGGAATACAATTAATAGTAATATGTTTTATGTTCCAAATATTGCATCCAGTAGATGTCGTAATACGATATTGGAAGATTTACCTTATCCTGCGATTCTTTCCTTCCAACAATAGATTAACTGTGCTATTGTACATGTTAACCAATATTGCCAATTCTTCCTCTTTTTCTTTCATATGTTTAGGTTTGTGTTTTTATGATTCCTTTTGTAATTAATATTGTGGTGCATTTGTTATTTCACGTATTACGTTTGTAGTAACTTCTGTATTGTAACTTTTAAGGGAGCACAGTAATGTTCACATTATTTCCAGAATACTTATTTGGGCGATATTGTGAAGACCTTGCCATGGATGTTATGAATTAAGATGCTACGCGGCCAGATCAATCACGGGGGACCACTAAAAACCACAATTAAATGTATAATAATATTTAGTACATTAAATAAATACAGAAATGGGCCCGATAAGTGCGGTACAATACGTCCTGCTCTAGTGGAGTCCAAAACACATTAGCCGGCCCTCGTAGCGTATGTGTAGCGTTCCGTCGCGTAGAGGGTCGCGGGTTCGAGTCCCGCCTTGAGCATGGTTGTTTATGTGTATCGTGTATATGTGTGAAACTAAAGAAAATAGAGGATAAATTAAACGGAAATAAAAAACGCTTAAATAAGGAAAAGAAATATACATACGTAGGTATATATTTTTTTAATTTAAAAAAACACAAGAGAGAGCAAGTTCCTGACATGCTTCATAGAGGCAGGAGAGATCACGTGACGTGACGTCACAAAAACCACCGCAGTCAAATGAACTACTTACAAGTCACTATTTCTACTAATCAGAAACAGTCACTGTTGTGACAATGTACAGAAGAAAATCTTGCAGTAGGGAATGTTACTGTTGCAAATTTCCTTAAGCTTAACATTACAATGAGCCTTATCAGTTGTGTTCAAGCCTGTAAATATAATTTAAAAGTTCATAGATCGTTTTTACGATATTCATACGTCCAAAAGATATAAATTTAAATAATAATAGGTCAGATGCACAGATCTTGAACACTAACTCCCCTAGCTATTCATTAATTTACTTCCTACATTATTACAGGAGAATAAAATCCTTAGTGAGGTGTTTCTTTTATAATAGTTATAAGAAGAGAACTTGATTGTTAGTATGAAGTCATTTCTGTCTGCTTCACGATGATGCGCCAAGTTGAAGCTGTAATATTTTGTCGCACTTCAGCAGAGAAACCTATCCAAGGGTATGTGAGGGTATGCAATATTTAAAGAAAGGGTTACAACGGTTCTGGATACCAAACAGTTTAAGTATGTGAAACCACTACCACGCAATGACATGCGGCTCTATCCCTGAGGCAAGAATATCGTCCAGCAATTACGTCTTCTCCCACCAACGGTCAGACCAGGTCTGTTTAAGGTTAGCCCCGAATGCGCTAATAAACTTAAAATTTTCCTAATAATCTCCCCATTGGTAATGACTCTAAGTCTCCTACTACTAGCTTCTAATCTGATGTTGCCACCTCAATTCTACTTTTCTGAAATGTTCTCCTTTACAACCTTAAGACCTATAAATTTCTAAGAGATACCAACTCACATACCAAGAATCCCATACTAGCCCGCCATACTCAATATGGCAACTTTGGATAGACTGCCTGAAAACCAGTTGTCTCTAACTACCGTCATCTTACCGCGAGTCAAAATGTACTGTTTTCAGACCTACAACCGCTTAACGTTTAACACAAATTTACAAAATAGTCATATTTAATATTATTATAAATTCTAATTCATTCAATGGATTTATAGTTTCTGTATTACATGAAGCATTTTGGAGTGTTCTCAAATTTATATAAACGTTGTTAGGTATTTGTATACAAAGTCATTCATGTTGCCTTGCAGTGCTGGTTTTAGGTTAGGTATTTCATATATTTCATTTGCAGTCCTGAGTTAAGATTACTTATATCTACACTTCTCTAGAATTGTGGTATCCCTGGGATTATAATTATGGAAGTTTTGTAATGTACTAAGTAGTATATATTTAATAACTATTGTAAACTAAGTCATGAAAAAGTTGTTCTTTGAAAGCCAAAGTAAAATTTCGTAGTAAAGCTTGTGAATTTAGTAAACATTAGCATTTCGTGTGTCAGCCATTTAGTGTACATGTTGTGTACATAATACTGTACACAGCTTGAGCAGCAATGTAAAAACATTTGTATAGGCTCATTAGCATCACCTGCAATAGCAACATTTGTGTTTAGTTTTGCAAATGCGTCCGTATTGTCGCGAGGCATTGCTTTGTGGCAGGCTGCGGCCCGCACGTCGAGAGAGAGAGAGAGAGAGAGAGAGAGAGAGAGAGAGAGAGAGAGAGAGAGAGAGAGAGAGAGAGAGATAGCGCCCAAGCCACACCGACGGTGTCAATGAGTGGTTGGCACTTGCTGAGAGAGAGCAACAGGGAGAGACAGAGATAGTTCCATTGTGTTCTCGCTATGCCACGAAAGATCATGTGGCTTCGGTAACTTTTGAGAAACGATGGTTCAGTTATAAAAGCGACGCGGCTAGTCGAACAGTTCAGTTGTGTAGAGGAGCTCCTAGTCAGTTGTGAGTTGTCAACGGTCAGTTTTCCTGTAGTGTCTGAGTTGAGTGGATATTAGAACTGTACCGAGTTGCAAGTTGACGACTGGTAATCCTGTAGTGATTTGAAAGTGGATTCTTTAGTTTCTTTGCGTGTGGTGAAGCCACGAGAGACTTTTGGTGTATGTTACGTCATCCTGCTGTAAATGGTTGTACAAACTTCCTTTCTACGGAAATAAGGAGCATTTTGAATTGCTGCAAACTGGACTTTAAATTTTACGAACCCACAAAGTCACAATATTGTATGTAAACTAATGAGGGGCCACTCCGTGGTGGAGTAATTAGACCGCTCATCTCTCATCAAGGCGACCCGCGTTCGATCCCAGGCGACCGTAAAGTGAAATTTGTACTCTAAAGCACGGGGCTGGGGCGGGTCTTCTCCGGTTTCCCCCTACCATCATTCCACCAATTGCTCCAGCATTACCGTTCCTATCATTCATCTTGTCCTCATACTATCATCTACTTCTCTCACCTCATACCAGGGAGTGGGCTGATCGCACATCCTGGTTCTCTATCAGATCCAAAGCTTTGGTTTCTCAGACCAGAAGTTAAAGGACAGAGGAACGAGAAACCCCCAACAACACGATAAGTGGTATACTAGTGATAAGGTAAAAGAGAACTCACACACCAAAATTTCTTTGAGAAATAAATACCTTCTTGCGAGAGTTACTGTTTTCCTAAATAAACACAAAGTGTGGATATCCATCACCTAACATAAACACAACTCACACATATTCGCTCTTTACCGTCCAATATACTTTAAGTTTGACACCTGTTTGGCCTGAGTTTCACTGATATATATTTAATTTAAAGTGAAAATCTACAACGATGTGTTTTTTTTCTAAAATGGAATACTATATGGAAGTTTACTGTATTAGGATCCTACTTTTTGTTAGGTTTGTATAACATAGAGAACTTCGGTCCATTTATTCTGCGGGTCGCTATTTTCCTACAAGTTTGCTTCACGAAGCCTCGGGTCTTCCATACATGGAGCACGAAATTAGGTGTCGGACATCAAAATTCTACGTTAAATTACCATCTCATAAAAGCGCCCTAGTTAGATCTTTGAGAGATTAGACCCCACTAGTCGCCGATTTAAGCTGTTCCAGGTACCGCGCTTAGTTTGCGGGTACCCGAGTTAACAGCGAAGATAATCCTAACAGCAGCTAAAGCTGAGCTCCACATAATCATTCCAAGCTGCTTGGTATCAAATTGTTACCCAAAATTAACATTTGTAAAACAAAACACTAGTGTGCATAGGTGTTGCATCCTTTCCTCCATCCCGAAGAACTTTACAGTTACCTAATAAATCAATTTATCCTAGAAAAAGCCTTCCGAAAATTCCAAATAAAAAACCTCTACCTGCAGTCAAACCCTTAATGGGTGGGCACGCAGCAAAACCCCTCAAGCTGTATATAGCTCGCTAGCATCCGACAGGACTGGATATTTTGTAGGTGAAGCACTGCTTCTTATTTTGTCTGGAAGTGGACTTAGATAAGCACGAAACTGTTAATGTTCTATGTACACCTAAACAAGCTAGATGAGGGAAGGATATATAGACATATGTAATAAGTTAGGGCGAGAAGGGTTTGCTTGGGTGAGAACAGGAATGAGAAACTTGAAAGTTATAGGTCAAGAGAGGGAGCTAGATAAATGTCCACTTTGCGCAGAAGAGAATGCAGATTTCCACTGTATATTATACTGTAGTCAAACAAAGATATGGAGAGAGCAGGCCTCGCCACGTAAATGGGACAATTTGGGGAGTGAAGTAGTAATTAGTAAAATTTTGTCAGTAAAAGGGGAGAAGAACAGTTGAAATATACGGAATTATTTAGGGGAAGTTAAAAATAAATGGCTAAGAACAATTAAGAGAAAAATATAGAGTATGATAGGTGAAATGGCAAAATGTGTAAAAAGGAGTAGATGACCTCCAATACACAAAAACCTAGGGTAAGGTGTATGGGGACAATGGCAAGCAACATGCTAGTATCTTCAGGGTTTAGGAATATATGATGTTTTCTAATATGGGTTTTATTATTGTAATATCAATTTTGTATTTCCATTTGATGATGTAAAAAGTAAGATGAGAAATAAATTAGAAATTAAAAAAAAAATTAAAACATGTAATGTACACCTATTCATCTCAGACTGACTGTAAAAGACACGTGGTCAATTGTATTCCAGTTTAGTAAGCGGTTTAACTCCAAATTTCAAATTGTAAACACATCATACTGGTCATAAAAGCAGCTTTTTGTATGTCAGAAATACACCGCAGTGTGTATTACATGTTATGATGATTTGTTAGCGGTTTGAGTATTACTTTTGCATAGACAAAGCCCAAATGATTTAACCTTTATATTGGATGTTGTGTACAACGCAGACCACAGCAACCAAGCCACTAATCGTTAGAGCACTCGAATAAATTATCTCATTATATACGCTTTCTGTATTGTCTGTCTTTCCAATTATTACATTGTCGGTTCCTTTTGTTTCATTGTTGGATGATGTCATGCAATTCCAGGCTTATTTTGTGAACATGAGTAGCACAAGCATAATTACAAAGTAATTACAAATGCTCATCCAAGAATAAAGAAGGTGATTGGAGTCTTGAGGTCAACAGAATTGTGTGGTTAACGAAGTATAACAAAAACCTCAATAGCGTTCAGATAGATATAAATATATATCTGTCTATGTGTGTTTACCGGTGTTGATCTATATTAGCAGCTAGCTTATTCAAACATATCATTTACAAGAAGATTGGATAAACGTATTTAGCGCTTTCTAAAACAATCTCCAATAATTTCTCTAAAAATTCATATGTAGCTGATGTATGCGTTATATTCTGAGCGGGATGGATTAGGTGGTTTCGGCTGTGGCCTGCATTCGGTAGGTCCGCGTTCGAATCCGTTGGCCGATCTACCTGACCAATGCTTTTTTCGGAGTTTTCCCGGATCGCCAGCCGAATGCCGGGTAGGTTAGTTACATTCCCAGAATTTCCTGTCCCTCCATTTCATCTCCATTATCATTTCATATCGTCTCTCATCTGGTGGTCAGTTTCAGGGTAGAAGTGTCGGCGGGAGTCTCGGCAATGCATGACTTCCTCCTGTGGTAGGATAGTCTCCGGTTTCTGAGCCCGGTTCGTTGAGGCCGCAGTTGTGCTGGTCTACCAGGGACCCTGCCCTCTGTCACCTCTCGCCTCATCCTCCCCCCCCCCCAGGGATGTCTCACTTGGGGCATAGGTGCAATAGATCAAGACTGATCACACTGCCGAATCCAAAGCGTTACAAGTTGTTATTAGAAGCAAGAGGTGAAATAAGTCTAAGACATTCGTGACTGCCACTCAAGGGTATTGTGCAGACTCTGCACCTTTATAACTTAGCCTCATGTTACACTACATTTTGTTTTGGTAGCTCCTGATAGCGTGAGGTTCACGAGTTTAACGTTTTTATTGATTTTGCATCAATCTTAAAAACCATCTTTACATTTCTCTTAACTCTTCATGAGGTCAGTTGAGGAGGTGACAGTATCTGCTAAATTAAATGCCACAACGGCAGTAAGCTGGCGGTAGAATCTGTGTCGAACGGCCGACGTTACGGAACCATGAGTTTCTTCGTAGGTTACGTCCTGGTTAGCTGTTTTGAGTGTTGCAGCCATCGCTGTGCATGGCTGGTGCATTTTTCTGTACAAATTTTCGTGCTACTGATTGGAAGAGGTCTACGGGTCCCGGACCCTTAGGGGAAAGGGTGCCGATAGTATGAGCTGCCACCGGGGAGTTAAAATCTATTGCTGTCCGCCTCGGTAGCCTAGATGGTAGCGTGTCTGCCTCCCGTTCAAGAGGTCCCGAGATCGAATCTCGGTTCGGGTGAGCTACCTGGATAAGTTTTTTCCGGGGTCTTCCCTTATTCTGGAAGAAGAATGTCGGGTAGCTCTAAGCTCCATGGACCCCGGACTCATTTGAGCATCATTTCACCAATTCATTCATCGTCCGATATGACTTAACGTTGGAGGACGTAAATTAAAAAACAAGAATCTATTGCTGTTAGGGACCCTAAGCTCTGCAATCATCAGTTCAGCAACCCATAATGTCCTTTCACCTCACCTTTCTTCTCAGGTGGCGCTCCGTCAGGGGTTTAGCCACAAAAGATTTCATTGGTCTAGGTGGAAGATCCCCTTCGAAAAGAAATATTCTTGTTTGTTAACAATGCTATCCACTGCCAGGATCATATAAGCCCAGCCAGTGTGCCGAAACTTTATCCTCAGAATTTTTCTTTTTAATTAACGTCCTGCAACGTTAAGTTACATCGGAGGATGAATAAAACTACGGTCAAAGCAACCCGCGTTCTTAGAGCTTAGCGTTATCCGACATTTATCTTTCAGGATAAAGGAAAATCCCGGGAAAAACCTTATCAAGATACCTCACTGTGACCGATATTCGAATGCGCTACCACGTACGCTACAGAGACGGTCCCTCCGAAGTTCTTTTATACGTCAGTAAATGTACTGACATGAGGCAGTCAGTTTTAAGCACACCTATAAATCATCGCTCCCGGTTAGGATTTGAACCCGCGACCTTGAGATCGGAGGCCAGGCCCTAACCAGCTGAAGCATCTAGATTGACCTTCCTTCGATTCTTGTCATATTCATAGTCATAACAGTCTAACGTGTAAATACAAATATTTTGAGACATTCCCTATTATTATCCTGAAATGTCCATTGCTTGTAATTTAGTAATTTATACAAGAGCAGTGTATAAGTGGTAAGTTAACAAATATGATTTGTTACTACAGGAAAGTGTCATTTGCTGTTTTCGCTTTCCATTTATGTAAAATGCAATGAACATGAAAATGCTTTAATTTCCCCTTCCAGAAACTTCACAATACACGTTACATTATGTCAGATTTTGAAATGCGCATTTTAATCAGAATCCGTGAACTATATTTGGAACAGGGAGCAGAAACAGGCTTCTCATTTAAGATTTACCTTCGTAATGGAGAATTCCCAACAAGTCTTACTGTTTCTAAAATAAGCTTGGCCTAAGTATCATTTCGGGGACTCACATGTACGTTACTTCAAACACGCAAAAGAAGTAAAAAAAAAAAAAAAAACTTGGAAATAAAGTCTATTGAGATTTAGAGGAATCTGGAAACGCCTGTTCCAAAGAAATAATAAAAATAATTTATTTAACTAAAAGTAAGGCTTTTTCTGTAAGTAAGCGGTTATTTAAAGTAAATGAGAAATCAACTTCTGAGAATTGCTCCTCTCAAGAATGAAACTCACAGTTTCCTTTCACGGACCATTGCTTCCCACACATTCGCTTTAGCAGCGGGAGTTATTAATTGGACGAGTAATACAACGTTTTTTGTTTAGAAGAATAACCAAGTCTGCTAACTATATGAAATATATTTTACCTCAGATAAGCAAAGACTTGGAGGAAATAAATAACCTCTGAGAATGTAGCGTACATTTGCCGTGCTTGGATACGCCTCCCAATCAGGCCATCTCCCTACCTCCCATGAGCTAAGCTCAACAGCAATTGTATAGGGGCAATTCAAAATGCATATCACAATGACACTTTTGGCTGTTGCTAATGCTAATGCTGCTGTATACAAGTTGTTTCAAAACGACACCAAACGATTATAGCCGTTGCGTAGATTATAACTTAACTAGTCTGAATTTCGGTGTCTCAGCTTCGAAGTTCTGTTAGATATAATTTTATGTAACAATAAGTATTACATGATTTTGTGATTGGGAAGTGCAGGAACCACTGGTGTGCGAACCTCAAAAGTTGTTTTTGTGACGCACCGGACACAAAAACAAAAACATTACTCCTTGCACTTCAGTGACCCTAGTCTACCTTTCAGGTAATAGGACAAATGACAGTTACTTGTGAAAAAGTCGACTAATAACTCGGACAGTTTCAAGATTGCTCTTCAGTGTAAAACTACACTTTCCGTCCTAACAGAAAGGATTTTGCGTGTACTTAGATAGCAAATCCAAGCAATATGGAGCGTTATACGAACGTCAAAATGACGATTAATTTAGCTTCATTAAAAATATGATTTGTAAAAATGTTTAACTTCAGAGCATTTTGTTATAATGTTAATTGTACAATACCGATTTGTAGTCAGCTTATTGCAACCTACAACCACAGTAAACTACAACCATCTCGCCAAATGGAAATGTGCAATTGATAAGTTGTACAAACAAAAATGCAGATGTCTGGACTTAAAGGGTATTACACCAAGCACCCGCCCATTCTGACCCATGGATTTTTCATGGTTTCCCTGAATCGTTAGCCGAAAGTTGTCGTGGTTCTTCTACCACAACTTTCCTTCATCGTGTCCTTCACGCTCGATGTTGGCGGATTGTAGATGGATGGTGGATATGTACTTTGTAAAGCTTTCAACGTTAGAGACCCCGTGCTTGGTTGCACTCGTCGTCATGCGGATCTGGTCGCCTTTCAGACCTCTGCCCTTACATTACAGGATAAAGGACCAGTGCGATTATCTGCACCCATAAATTTCTTTATTTTTATATCGTATTAAAGCAAAAGTAGAGTTACACTACACATTAATGCTGCTTGAGGAGTGTTTTCTAATACAGTTCAATAAATTTATATCAAATAGCGCTTAGAGTCCAAAAAGGTATCTCTATTCCTAGTTGTTCAGTATTAAGTGCATAACCAGAACATTTGCCGCTGTGATATGTACCGAGCGGGATGGCTCAGGCGGTTATGTCTGTGGCCCGGGTTTGATTCCCGCTGCCGACCTACCTGACCCATGGGTTTTTTCGGTGGTTTTCCCGGGTCGCTAGGCTAATACTGGGTAGGTTACATCCCCCAATTTTCTGTCCCTCTATTTCATGTATATTATCATTTCACGTCACCTTTCATCTGGTGATCTCTTTCAGGGTAGAAGTGTCGGCGGGAGTCTCGGCGGTGCATGGCAGGATGATATGCTCTGAGGAAACCTACTTCCTCCTCCGGTAGGTCGGTTGCCGGTCTCCCTTCCTCTGATAGGACCATTTCGGGACCACCAACCAGGGACCTTTGGCTCGTTGCCGTCCCGCAGTAGGGGAGCGTGTCCGTTGTCCTGGCCTGTCGAGGGAAGGCTCTATCTCCTTTACCTCATCCTTCCTGCCGGGGGTACTCCACTTAGAGGCATAGGAACAATGGGTCCAACATGGTGACCTACGTAACGAATCTCTCCGTACTGTCCGTGTGATATGCGCAAAGGACATCTAGCATGTTATACACAGAGAGAATTGGAGTCTTGTGAACTCAGTGTGTGGCCAATATGTTTCCATAAATCTCCCTGAATGTTCCACATGCACAGAGATACGGTACTGGTACTTTTTCATTACTGCGAAAACAGATATGGTTTCTTTTTAACTAAGAGCCTATTTTAATTCACATAACTACTGAAAGAAGTTTAATATATAAGTCACTTAAATTCTGTACTTTTATGTATAACAAAGTGCGTTGTAGAGTAGAAAACTGGGTTAATAAAGATGTCACCCAATGTAAGTGCTAAAATAATCCTAACCTCTTTTGTTTTCACTGAAACATTCCATCTCCTTCTAATTCGAAGGATAATCTGCCCTGTCTGGGATGTGATCAAGTCTTCATTGTGGGATCCAAAATATCTAGTGAAGGATTAAAGATAAGAGGAAGTTCCGCTTGGCATAATGGTAAACTCATTCGACAGTAGCCAAAACTTTATGACGACTAACTACCGTCTAATAACCCCCTCCGTAAGCTTTACAGTAAACTTAACTCACATTCTCTGAAATCCCTTATCGTTCTGCACGAAGAAACAACGCTTACAGCGGCGTACTTTCCTCTCATCCACATACACATATAGTCCCACATCATTGTTCTTATTATTAACAACCTATTTTATTTATAAACATATAATGAAGGAACATTTGGAGATATCTAAAGGGTGAGCTATATCATTTATATATTTTGTTGCATGAAAATCTTTCTTTATTAGAACAGTTTGTGAATAGTAATCGAAAATAACAGCCTAACATTTATAAAGACATTATTTATTTGTTTGCACTCAATAATCTACATATTAGACTGGGAAACAAAATAATGTATAAAATCATGGTAACACCCATAGTAGCGATTTTGGAGTTAGCCGCTCTGAAAGGGCAAATACCGACGATGTTATGCGCATAATTTATAAATAATCATTTCAGAAGAGAGCCAATTCAGAGTTGATGACATGTGCAAGGAATCGATAATAAATCCAAATATGGCTGGGACATACTGAAGTTCCAGAACAACGCCTGCTCATGGCAGTCGTCTTACAAAGTTCGCTAACAATGGAAGGGCATCCAGGATTCTTGTCTTTTAAAGAATCACACTTTAAGAATTATTTTTTTTCTCTGGCCACTTTCAATAACTTCGCCTTTTTTCTACGTTAAATTTCGCTCTGATCACTTAACAATTATAATGCAGTCGTTCCCAGTAAGGATAACGCCAGATATCCGAAACAACCAATGAAACACGTCCCAAACTGCCACATCTTCAGGACACAAGAACCAGCTTTGTTGGCGCTATTTGCTTTGCGCGCCATAAACGTTTACATTATTCCTATGTACTGTTAATTACGCTTCTCATTGGCTCTTGACGACATTGTGGGTAGATAAAAGAATAATTTAACTATTTCCTTGATGTTGGAAATTTTACGTGGAATTATGGAACACGAATTAGACAGAAATGGCATTTTCTATTGTGTATACGGACACTCCAAAAACTTTGCTGTAATTGTTTATTTCAATAAGTATCTTTAAATTTGTCCATGAAGTCTAAGTACCAACGTCTGCTATGAACCCATACAAATAATCGAGATTTTCTTCCTGCAGTTTTATCCCTACAAAGTCACGTTTGAACTTTCGGAGCGAAAAAGACGATAAAATTCTGCTTTCAACAAAATTTTAAATTTTATTCTTTAAAAATGTATATAACTAAATAACCTGCATATTCTTCAACAAACTGTATACCGGAAATTACGTTTGTGGCATTTTAAAACACACCGCGCACTTGATTCTTTTATAAGAAATGCATTTTGTATTTATTTATTGTACCAAGCTTCTTACAAATAAAAATATAAGTAATATGATTAAGTATTCAGCCCAGGTTGTGAACTTATCATGTTCACTATACAACTTCTGCTAGCGACATATTAAGTTCCCTTAAAGTTCAACCCTTTTCACTTCCTGTTTAATTATCAACTCCATTTCCATTTAGTTTTATGAAAAATCTATCCAGCTTTCATACAAATTTTGCAAAAACTTTTAATAAATGAAATATTTCTAACCAATCCTCATTTGTACATTTTTTTTCTCCACAACTCGGTCCCTTCACACTCAAGTGTTACGTATTCTATATCTTCCTATGCCTCCACTATAGCACAAGATGGATAACAAATGACTATGGCTGGTTCAAAAGACCGAGGTAGAAAAGGTTATGGTGCCTGCAAACAAAACGTTTTATCTAATACTCTTTTATACTAAAACGGCTTTTGTTTTCAGTTTCACAAGCATTTTTTGAAAACTAACAGAAATTAAAATAATAACCCCTTAAACAATTGGTTATGAGCTTTTTGAACACGTATTTATTCATTATTAGTTTATTTAAAAGTTCATACTTTCAAAAATTCGAAAAGAATACAAAATTAATATCAAAAATAAGGATAAATGGTGTTTAGAAATGTCGGTTTATTTATTTTAGTCAGAAAGGAACAGCAAGCTGTTAGTGGGAATTGCTAGCAGTACAAAAATGTATACAGTATAAATGTTACATATATTATATAGAAATAAAAATCTTCAAGTTGATGTAAACTTAACTATTAAACTTTCGACGTACACATATATAAGACAAAGTGTTATGTCTGATTTCACTGTGTGGTAGGAATACTCAACAAAGCAATAAACTTCAAAAAGAAGGATTTTCTGTTTGTCCATAAGAAGATGGTTTAATAGCAAGGGATGTTGTAGATGGACTTCTCCGTTCAAAGACATTTCACTTGATTAGATACTTTGTTCCTAAAGAAATTGAATTAGCAGCAGTAACACAATTAGGGAAGCGGATTTCATTCCCTTTTCACTTCCAAAAACATTGTTCTGTGCTACGAGACAAATGGGGCTCTGTTGGTCTGAGATAAAGGGAAAATCACTCTTTCTTTTACAAAAGAAAGAACAATAGAGAACATAACAAAGCATAACTAAAACATATCGATCTATCTGCGACTTCAAATGTAAAACTCAACTTAGAAACATCAATTGAAAAACCAAAGGACGTTAACTTTAAGAGAAGTTAGGACAAAAAAAAATGTAACTTTAGAAAACACGTAAGTACATGTGTCCTAGGATGGCGCCTTTGTTACATTGTCCATCATGGTTATATTTGAAGGAATTAAACTACCAATCAGAGACCTTCTTTGTCACATTAAACCACAAGGAATCAATTTTTATAGAAAAGACCAGTGCAGTTCCACAAAGTACTGGAAGAAGTGAAATGAAACTTTTAAAGTGGTAGCAAAAAGTGCTTTTGAGCACAGATAACGTTTATCTCACTAATCCCAATTAATTCCAATTAAAAGCCGAGTCATTTGCATTTAATTACATTTTTCTAGATTTAGATTTGTTGTAAGAGTTTGGTGATATCGCGGATATTTTGTTCCTGATTTTCAATGTTCCTCCAATTACGGCATATTCAAATTATAACATGTATCCAATGAGAGCATGAACATTAGGAACATATTATGACTTTGTGAGTTCGTAGAATTAAAAGTCCAATTTGCAGAAAGTCAAATTGTTCTTTATTTCCATAGAAACACACTTTTTTCAACCCTTACAGTCGCAGAATTAATTAGCATACATAATTACAATCTTCGTCACTTCTTCACACGAAAACAAAAGACTTCACTTTCAAAACACAGCTGCAGGCAGCACTCGACTCTGTCCCTAACTGGCGATCGTAGCTCCTTTTTATAGCTCCACTTGTATTTCTAGACGTTTGTGGAATATTCTCTATCAAGACGGCACTACACGAAACACGAACCTTCTAGTCATCTAACTTTATCTGTTTCGGCAAGCCTTTTATCTCCTTTTATCTATCTGTCCCTTTGTGCACGTCAGCCAAGCTATCGCAATAATGGCTCGCGACAATGTATTAATATATCCTAAAGAAAGATTATCTCACCTGTCGGTTGGCGCAAGTGATAAGTTCTATATGTCTATCACTTGAAATAATAGTTTTAGAAGTATAGTTGCTTATATATTTTCAATATAGAATAAGAATTTATGGCCAATATTAGGGAGCTTACTCAAATTCCCATTTTATGTAAAAATATCAAAGGAAGTCTCATTTTTTAAATAAACTAAGTAGTACAACATTGTGGTTCATTACTCTGGCTAATTGTTGAAATACATAAAATGTTAAAAAAATGAAATGATGGAAATAAAAACGATTTACGAAATAAGCTTAAAGATAAGTAATAAAACTAGTTGATATAATAAATTAAGATAAAGGATTCATATTCTTTGGTGTGGAACAACAAAATGCTTTATGAATCCAACAAGGGACACTCAGTAGAGCATCACTTTTGGAAGACCCCCAAAAACTAAGTTCAAGAAATGTAATTAGGGCGGGATGTAAATGTAGAACAGCATGATGAACTAGAAATGAATTGGCTAGTCGTATGATGATGAAAGGGGGACTGCTAACGCCACAAAGAGGACCACCATAGGATACACTTCACGAGATACACCAACAGCCAACAGCGTGAGTTAAATATATATATGCTGCTTGATGTCACATCTAAAATATGTTTTCTTCTTGTTACAGATGTTTTGCAGGCGCAAATGAAGTAGATCTTTCCGCTTTAAGGAACCTCTTACTGCAGAGAGAGAAGATAACGATGTAAGGGAAAAATAAGTGGGTCTAAGGTATAATAAGAATATATATGGTGTTCCAGAATTCAGCCGAGAGGCTACAGGGGTTACAGAGAAACGGTGTGCGAACATCTTTATGTGGCACAAACTTGAAGTTGCGTAATGATTAATATCTTAACATTCTTACTGACATATGCAATTCACTCCAGAATGGTTCGTCTCTCTTCCACAAGTACAAAGAGACAATTTCAGTGTTTTCAAGCTTAGAATTTTGGTCCTTTTTGGAAATTTCTCTGCCAGCTGGGGTAAGTGCACTGCTTCTACACCAGTTTGTTGAAGTAATGAAGCAGTATTTATTGTGCTAGGTTAAAAGATTCAAAACTTTTTGCTGCTTATGCGGATTTCCATCCAGTGCGTAAACCGGTTTCATATGCCATTCTGGTACATGTAGAGTCAAATAGCCACACAACCAAATGAGCCTTATGTAAAGGAAGGGTAGGATCCACGTAACAACGTTTGTGATGGCACACGTGGATAATTTCGGGGTTTCATTTGACTTGGCTTCTATTTCTTAAATTTTTAAGAATGTTCCCAAAACATTTTGTTCATCTAATATAGATCTAAAATAATTTTTCTCGTAATTTTTGGCTTAATAAAATAATAGATCATTGTAATACTTTAAAAGCATGGATAAAATGTATTTTTCATGAAAGTTTCAATGTGCAATAAAAAGTTGAAGATGTTTCTCCAAAGAGATAGTGCAAAGTTGACATCGGCAGAGAAATGACTGTCGTACTCTGTCCAAAATTCCTCGTGTGTATCGAATAACTTCACATGCTCCATTATTCGGACGTTAGGTCGTCTTCTCAGTTAATAGGTGTTCCATACACCAGAGACTTGAGGTAAACCCAGAAAATGGGAGAGAGCATGCTGGCGAAGCTACAGTAGCACTCCCAATTCTATGGGGCAGCACAAAACGTGGTTTAAATCGCAGTACCGTCCACCAACGCAAAGTAAGTCTCTGAAAGGAATGTACTCCCTTACACAGTGTGACAAAGACAGCGAATGTGTGTGACAGAGAACGCATGCTACACAAGGAGTACAACCGTTAAAAAACATGCGTCCTATTCACTCTGTACACTAAAACCGAGAAGATTCATTCACAAAGGTAGTAGATGGCAGAATGTTTTTTAATGGTCTGTAACTGAACTGATATGGGGTGTCAAACTACCGAGGAAGGGTGTGGGATTCTTCTGCAACCCCTCTGCGTCTCATTCCCAGGATACTTTCTTTCCTGTGGTGTACTATAGTGTCATTGTACTGGCCAATGAGCTTCACGTTCTTAGTTACGAATCATGCCACTTCTTTCTATTAGGATTTACGTATTAAAGCGACGAAGAAAAAGTTTAGCTACAGGTTAGGAACCAAACCAATGACCTTTGGAACTCCAGTTTTCGACATTATAGATTAGGCTAACATAACAGTTACAGAAACACCACTAGAGCAGGCTACATGATGCAAGGAGGTACTGTCCTCCACAGGAGAGATAGTCTCCGGGGAATGAGACGCAGGGGGGTTGGTGAAGGTTCCTACACCCTCCCCTGACAGGTTTATGACACCCCATGTCAGTACAGTTACAGATCATTCAAAAACACTCTGACGGCTTCTACTTCTGTGAATAAATCTTCTCGGTTTTAGTGTACAGAGAGAAGAGGGCGCATACTCTTTAATGGTTCTACTCCTTGTGTAGCAGGCGTTCTCTGTCACACACATTCGCTGTTCTTGTCCTACTGTGTAAGGCAGCACATTCCTTTCAGGGACCTTCTTTGCGTTGCTGGACAGTAGTTAATCGCGGTTGAGTGTCGCACTGGCAGGTTATTATTTCGATATTTGAGAGATCTTTGAGGCACTAAATCTTGAGAACGCCAGTAACGAGCTTCTAATAATCGACATTTCTATACTCGGGAAGCAGTTTTAAAGACATTGTAATGCAATCATTTCATCTACCTTGTTTAAATACAAACTTATCTTATGCCAATTAGGTTTAAAACATATGTTTAAACCATGCATTGCCAATCTCAACTTGCTTATATTAGTCATGTCTACAATCGGTGAAATTATTTCGGTGCAGTTCATTAACACCCTGTATAAATACTGTCGCGGCGACGCGCACAAAGGTTCGGCGCGGAAAGATATGGGACGGATAGTGTACCACGGAGATAAAAAGCTTGCCTAAACAGATAAAACGGTCTGCAGAAACACAAAGTGAGGTACATGGAACATTCTAGTGATATCTTGATTGACAGAGAACAGTCGATTTCTTGTTTGTTACAGAATATTCCAGAAATATCTAGTGATATCTGTAGTGGTATATAAGAGGTGACATGACAGCGTGGTTGTTGAAAAACAGTCGTAAACAGTAGTAGTAAACAGAGTCGTAATCAGAACTCAATTGTGTGAACGCTTTTGTTTGTGGACGGCGACCTTGGAAGATTGTAATTGTGTATGTGACATAATCCTGCTACTGTAAGTGTGCTTCTACGGAAATAAAGAACATTTGCAATTTCTGCAACTGGGACTTTTAAATTTACGAACCCACAAAGTCACAATATACATTCACAATCATTAATGACAGTTCCACATAACTATAAATAAGTATAATAATGTATCACAGCTAAAAGCAGCTTTTTTCAACAAAAAGAGCAACTTTTATATTTCATTATAAGTTGGAAGTTATATAGGTATGAATAGTAGAGACAGGTTGTTGTGTTTGTGTCTTTCACACGACACAGTGTTGCTGACGTAATTGAACATTCCTGCATAGTGAATATGCATTCAGAGAGAATATACATTCATGCATAAGTAATATTGCTATTTACAGCTTAGCAGTCTACAGGATAAAATTATTTTATCCATTAATAGTTATTCTAAACTGATATTCAAGCCATGTACCTTTATCAATACAGAAACACTGATAAAGAACAGAAAAGGGAATAGGTACAAGAAGTTGGGAATCTTCAATGAACATTTGTTTGTCTCCCTCTATACCAGATATGAAAGAAAACTCACACTTGAAAGAAGAAAAGAAAAGAGGAGAATGTAAAAATACAGATCAATAAACAGGAAGTCAAAGAACATCGCATCTTTATTTCACCAAAATTCTTCCTTTGCGTTATGCTGTTACATGAATAACATTTGACACTGCTTTGTAGTATATAATTATATAGCATTATAATTTATGATGCAAGGTTACATTTGCTTGGATCTCAGTTATTGTATTAACAGCTTATTTAGCTTATGATAAAGAGAAGTGATCGTGAAGGAAACAACTCTTCTTCAACAGACTCTATTGCTCTTTAAGATTATTAATATTCTGTAGCTCTGAATAATACATTACACTTTGATTTCCCAGGATCTGAATCGAGGTCGTGATATGTATAACATCCCCTATTCCTTCCCTGTTCTTTTAGATGCATCATTTAACATTGGAGTGTGGGAAAGTACTTTAGTAAAACATGGATTTTAAGGTTTTAATACCATTGCGATATTCCAAATAAATGATAATGTCTGAGACACAAAGAATAGGATACGATAGAATTTTACGGAGTGTATTCGAGTCGTCTTTTGTACCTATACCCCAAGAGGGGCATCCCCGGAAGCAAGGATGAGGTGAGGGGAGACAGGGGTCGACCGAGCCTAAGGAGTCACGACAGTGTAATGGGCAGTGTACTTAACATTTACCAGCTTAAAGCTCTCCGGTAGCCTATTAAAACCAGCATCCGTCCAACCGCGGCTCCGAAACAGTCCACCAGGTCGGCTCGGAGACCGGAGACAGTCCTACGGAGGACGAAGTTATTTACCAGAATCACAGCATCCTGCCATGCAGCGGCAAGGCTCCCGTCGACACTTCTACCCAGAAACAGACCCCCAAATCAAAGATGATATGAAATGATAATGGAGGGACAGGAATTTCGGGGATTGTAATTAACCAACCTGCCCTGGACCCCTGAGTAAATGCCCGAAAAAGCCCATGGGCCAGGCAAGCCGGTCACGGGAATCGAACCTGTACCTCCCGAATGTGGGCCACAGACGAAACGCCTGAGTTATTCTGCTCGATTGAGGCACAGAATGTTCGATATTGTCGCCGATCGCATTGTTTATTGGAGCCGCCGCAAAGCCAGCGTCGGGCATGCGTGGGCAGGAAACAAAGAGACAGATGGTGGTGCGCGAGTTGGACGCTTGCGGAGAGAGAGAGAGAGAGAGAGAGAGAGAGAGAGAGAGAGAGAGAGAGAGAGAGAGAAAGATAAAGAGATATTCTGGAATTTCCCGCTGCCATCGTGATTGTTATCGAACGATCGGCGGCTTTCTAGAACAATGATTGGAGGTATAAAAGCCGGCAAAGTGTTACAGCGCAGTCAGTTGCTAGTGAGCTGTCAATCGAGGTGCAGCTGTGCAGTAATTGTGACTGTACCGCAGTAATTTCTTTCGTTTGTTTACTTGTGTTGAAGCAACGAGAGACATTGAAGACTGCCGTTTGTATTTCACGTCATTTTTACTGCTGCAAGGGGTGTACAAAACGTATTTTACTGTAATAAAGAGCATTTTAAATTTCTGCAACCTGCGAAGTCAAAATATGAAGTTCCATGGTTCTAAAGAACAATTCCAGCATTAGACTTGATCTTTTCTAAGAGTTTCTACCTCTTCCAAATAAGGTAGAAAGGTAGCAGGCAACCTAAGACTGTACTTGTAAAGACAATCCCTTAAAAGCACAATTTTAGAGTCGTTTTATCTGATGTCAACCATTCATATTGTTGTTACGGCTGTGTTCCTTTTGATTTTCAGCAAAATACAGCAGCATCGAAAGAGAAATCATGATTGCAGATCTATGGCCATCCAGCATTCAGTAGGGTAACTGCTAAGTTCTACCAGTGGTGGTTGACTCCTACAGTTTTTTAAGACAAAAAGGAAGGCGCATAAAATGTTAGTTAACTATACACAAGTTATTGTTTGGCCTGCATGGAGATGTAACACTTATTATTTACCTTTTTACAGATGTCATCATTTCCGTACGTTATTGCGTTGCTATTGCATACCGTATTGGCTGCTTTTCCATTAGTAGCTATAGCGCAACTGAAATGAGTGCAAGAGGTTTTGCTTTAATTCATGTTTCATCAGTTTATCAATTAATATAATCCATAGGCTTCAGCTTCCTTAAATAAGCTTAAATTTGGATAAGCTGTGGCCAAAATTATGATAAGCGCAAATCGCTGCTAAGTTTAAGTGTCCGTGTTGTAACTTTGAAACAGATAATCTTTTGTAAATCATTCATATATGGACTTCAAGCAAATTGCCTAGAGATTTATGGCATTCCCAAGTAACCCTAATTTTGCTTACATTTTAATTGCTCTTCTATTAGTATCAAGCAGGTGAATTCAGAGTGTAGATAGGTAGGTATATTGAAATGTCCTTTGTTCAAAATAAAACACAAGAACTTCATGGTTGAGTAATTCTATGATAAATGTATTGTTAGGAAAATCATTGTCTACCGTGGCCGCCTAGGTAACGTGGATCGTAGCGTGTCTGCCTCACGTCCAATAGGTCCCGAGTTCGAATCTCAATCAGGGTGAGCTACCTAGATAAGGTTTTTCCGGGATTTTCCCTTATCCTGAAAGGGGAATGTCGGGTCACTCTACGCTCAATAGACCCTGGGTTCATTTGAGCATCATTTCATCCATTGCATCCATCGTCCGATATGTCTTTGGAGTACGTAAATACAACAACAGAAAATTGTGTACCGCAAAGTGTTCATGTGGATGGCACTGTATTACTGGTTACAGGGTTGCTGGTTCAAACCCGACCCAGAGTGAATGTTTCTAAATGTGTTTACCAGCATGTAACAGAACTCCTGTTAGATGAAATTCCGATACACCGGCGGTGCTATTGTATGATTCTAGCAATTGATAGCATTAATAATACACAAAATGGTATTACCTCTAATGTCTTAGATTGTTAATTCCGAGCACACGAAATATTTTCAATGTTGTGTTTTATCTATTAAACATTTTGTGTCAAACAGCTTATGTGATGCCTACGGGAGCGGGTTCTGTTTTGTTTGCTAGTTTTATATACCGGTATCCCGGTGGGGATTTAGTACTCTTATACTGCCCTAGTAAGTCCATAGTGTTTGTTATCTTTGCTCGGGTTTTGTAATAAAATTTATAGAATTATCTCGTTATTACCTATTTTAATTTTTCATTAAATAATTGCATCTCTACAATTGGTAAACGAGCTCTTATGTTATTTGAATTTCCAGAACGTGCTACATTGGTGACTCGCACGCATTAGCCATGTTTGCTAAGGCGATTTTGAAGGGTTGAGCTGTTGGCTTTGAAAAATCCTTGAAACCGACATGAGACAAATTATAGGAAAAACGTTTCGACGTGGGCGCTGCTAACGGGTTTGACATTACCATATTTAAAAACATGGTTTTTATTCCTGTCTTCTTATACTGTCAACTAAATACGTTTTCTAATTTTTATAAATATGACGATCAGGTTTAGAATACGAAAAAGACGTAAAACTTATATAAAATTAGGAGCTATAATATTATTAAACATTGCTTAAGGTTTATTACAAAAGGTAATACAAGGTGCCATAAAATTATGAAACTCAAATGAGATAAATTTTGTTTATATTCAATAATCTGCTAATATTCTTGTAGATATTGATGTATAACAAAGATTTACAAAAAACATTTAATAACTAGAACATTATTGGTTTGTGCATAGACCAAACTTCTTGAGTGTTAGAGACATGCCTCATAATTCCAGTAATATTCCTGGATTACCAGAAACAGCTCTATAGTGAAAGCGAAACCACCATCCACTTAAACGTTGTTTGTTAAAATTCCTTTACAAATGTAATTTAAAAGAAGTAAAGTCTTGATATTTCTTAAATATTAAGCAAGTTTAACATCAAACAATAAAGATAGAAGATAGTACAATAAACCCACAAGGTTTCCTTGTTGTGGGCAATTAAAACCCAAATCCTTTACACAAGTGAAGTCAACTTTAAACCCCAGTTCTTCAATGTCAGTGCCTTGTAAGTGCGTTTTGTGCACTTATTGGAGTATTTTCTTCCTAGTTTGTGAACACTTAACACGTGTAAATCTGCGCTCTGCCATAACTATATCCATGTATGAAGGATCTTGTGCTATTGTTGGCCGTGTTGTTAAGATGAAGGGAAATGTGACATCCCACGAGAGCACTCGGGTGGCGGGATTGTCTTGAGACCACAGATGGGGTTATTTCCTTCTACCGTCGGTCAGCACAGCTTCCAATATCCTGCACAAATCGATACGAGTCTGCGAACACGATTGCTTCTGATGGAATTAGCCTTTTTCCCCGATGTCACCCATTTTTCCTTTATTAACGCCAGAATAAGTTTTCAATTTCGTGTCTCTTGGTGCTCATCACACGGAAGCGTTTGTTTATTTTGGGTATACACGTGAAAATTCTTAACCGTTTTCGTACTGTTAACACTACAAGGTGGCGTTGCTATCTGCCAATAACTAGGCCTATTGTTACGTAGCCCCGATTGTTTTCTGAAAGTGTAGGGCCTTCCGTTATAGTTTTCTTCTGTTAACAACTCATTAAGGTGGCGTTGCTATCTGCCAATAACTAGGCCTATTGTTACGTAGCTCCGATTGTTTTCTGTAGATTTAGGGCCTTCCGTTATAGTTTTCTTCTGTTAACCACACATTAAGGTGGCGTTGCTATCTGCCAATAACTAGGCCTATTGTTACGTAGCTCCGATTGTTTTCTGTAGATTTAGGGCCTTCCGTTATAGTTTTCTTCTGTTAACAACGCATTAAGGTGGCGTTGCTATCTGCCAATAACTAGGCCTATTGTTACGTAGCTCCGACTGATTTCTGTAGATTAAGGGCCTTCCGTTATAGTTTTCTTCTGTTAACAACGCATTAAGGTGGCGTTGCTATCTGCCAATAACTAGGCCTATTGTTACGTAGCTCCGATTGTTTTCTGTAGATTTAGGGCCTTCCGTTATAGTTTTCTTCTGTTAACAACTCATTAAGGTGGCGTTGCTATCTGCCAATAACTAGGCTTATTGTTACGTAGCTCCGATTGTTTTCTGTAAGTGTAGGGCCTTCCGTTATAGTTTTCTTCTGTTAACAACTCATTAAGGTGGCGTTGCTATCTGCCAATAACTAGGCCTATTGTTACGTAGCTCCGATTGTTTTCTGTAAGTGTAGGGCCTTCCGTTATAGTTTTCTTCTGTTAACAACACATTAAGGTGGCGTTGCTATCTGCCAATAACTAGGCCTATTGTTACGTAGCTCCGATTGTTTTCTGTAAGTGTAGGGCCTTCCGTTATAGTTTTCTTCTGTTAACAACTCATTAAGGTGGCGTTGCTATCTGCCAATAACTAGGCCTATTGTTACGTAGCTCCGATTGTTTTCTGTAGATTTAGGGCCTTCCGTTATAGTTTTCTTCTGTTAACCACACATTAAGGTGGCGTTGCTATCTGCCAATAACTAGGCCTATTGTTACGTAGCTCCGATTGTTTTCTGTAGATTTAGGGCCTTCCGTTATAGTTTTCTTCTGTTAACAACGCATTAAGGTGGCGTTGCTATCTGCCAATAACTAGGCCTATTGTTACGTAGCTCCGATTGATTTCTGTAGATTTAGGGCCTTCCGTTATAGTTTTCTTCTGTTAACAACGCATTAAGGTGGCGTTGCTATCTGCCAATAACTAGGCTTATTGTTACGTAGCTCCGATTGTTTTCTGTAGATTTAGGGCCTTCCGTTATAGTTTTCTTCTGTTAACAACACATTAAGGTGGCGTTGCTATCTGCCAATAACTAGGCCTATTGTTACGTAGCTCCGATTGATTTCTGTAGATTTAGGGCCTTCCGTTATAGTTTTCTTCTGTTAACCACACATTAAGGTGGCGTTGCTATCTGCCAATAACTAGGCCTATTGTTACGTAGCTCCGATTGTTTTCTGTAAGTGTAGGGCCTTCCGTTATAGTTTTCTTCTGTTAACCACACATTAAGGTGGCGTTGCTATCTGCCAATAACTAGGCCTATTGTTACGTAGCTCCGATTGTTTTCTGTAAGTGTAGGGCCTTCCGTTATAGTTTTCTTCTGTTAACAACTCATTAAGGTGGCGTTGCTATCTGCCAATAACTAGGCCTATTGTTACGTAGCTCCGATTGTTTTCTGTAAGTGTAGGGCCTTCCGTTATAGTTTTCTTCTGTTAACAACACATTAAGGTGGCGTTGCTATCTGCCAATAACTAGGCCTATTGTTACGTAGCTCCGATTGATTTCTGTAGATTTAGGGCCTTCCGTTATAGTTTTCTTCTGTTAACCACACATTAAGGTGGCGTTGCTATCTGCCAATAACTAGGCCTATTGTTACGTAGCTCCGATTGATTTCTGTAGATTTAGGGCCTTCCGTTATAGTTTTCTTCTGTTAACCACACATTAAGGTGGCGTTGCTATCTGCCAATAACTAGGCCTATTGTTACGTAGCTCCGATTGTTTTCTGTAGATTTAGGGCCTTCCGTTATAGTTTTCTTCTGTTAATAACGCATTAAGGTGGCGTTGCCATCTGCCAATAACTAGGCCTATTGTTACGTAGCTCCGATTGTTTTCTGTAAGTGTAGGGCCTTCCGTTATAGTTTTCTTCTGTTAACAACACATTAAGGTGGCGTTGCTATCTGCCAATAACTAGGCCTATTGTTACGTAGCTCCGATTGATTTCTGTAGATTTAGGGCCTTCCGTTATAGTTTTCTTCTGTTAACCACACATTAAGGTGGCGTTGCTATCTGCCAATAACTAGGCCTATTGTTACGTAGCTCCGATTGTTTTCTGTAGATTTAGGGCCTTCCGTTATAGTTTTCTTCTGTTAATAACGCATTAAGGTGGCGTTGCCATCTGCCAATAACTAGGCCTATTGTTACGTAGCTCCGATTGATTTCTGTAGATTTAGGGCCTTCCGTTATAGTTTTCTTCTGTTAACAACACATTAAGGTGGCGTTGCCATCTGCCAATAACTAGGCCTATTGTTACGTAGCTCCGATTGATTTCTGTAGATTTAGGGCCTTCCGTTATAGTTTTCTTCTGTTAACAACACATTAAGGTGGCGTTGGTATCTGCCAATAACTAGGCCTATTGTTACGTAGCTCCGATTGATTTCTGTAGATTTAGGGCCTTCCGTTATAGTTTTCTTCTGTTAACAACACATTAAGGTGGCGTTGGTATCTGCCAATAACTAGGCCTATTGTTACGTAGCTCCGAATGTTTTCTGTAGATTTAGGGCATTCCGTTATAGTTTTCTTCTGTTAACAACACATTAAGGTGGCGTTGGTATCTGCCAATAACTAGGCCTATTGTTACGTAGCTCCGATTGATTTCTGTAGATTTAGGGCCTTCCGTTATAGTTTTCTTCTGTTAACAACACATTAAGGTGGCGTTGCCATCTGCCAATAACTAGGCCTATTGTTACGTAGCTCCGATTGATTTCTGTAGATTTAGGGCCTTCCGTTATAGTTTTCTTCTGTTAACAACACATTAAGGTGGCGTTGGTATCTGCCAATAACTAAGCCTATTGTTACGTAGCTCCGATTGTTTTCTGTAGATTTAGGGCCTTCCGTTATAGTTTTCTTCTGTTAACAACGCATTAAGGTGGCGTTGGTATCTGCCAATAACTAGGCCTATTGTTACGTAGCTCCGATTGTTTTCTGTAGATTTAGGGCCTTCCGTTATAGTTTTCTTCTGTTAACAACGCATTAAGGTGGCGTTGGTATCTGCCAATAACTAGGCCTATTGTTACGTAGCTCCGATTGTTTTCTGTAGATTTAGGGCCTTCCGTTATAGTTTTCTTCTGTTAACAACGCATTAAGGTGGCGTTGGTATCTGCCAATAACTAGGCCTATTGTTACGTAGCTCCGATTGTTTTCTGTAGATTTAGGGCCTTCCGTTATAGTTTTCTTCTGTTAACAACGCATTAAGGTGGCGTTGGTATCTGCCAATAACTAGGCCTATTGTTACGTAGCTCCGATTGATTTCTGTAGATTTAGGGCCTTCCGTTATAGTTTTCTTCTGTTAACCACACATTAAGGTGGCGTTGCTATCTGCCAATAACTAGGCCTATTGTTACGTAGCTCCGATTGTTTTCTGTAGATTTAGGGCCTTCCGTTATAGTTTTCTTCTGTTAACAACACATTAAGGTGGCGTTGCTATCTGCCAATAACTAGGCTTATTGTTACGTAGCTCCGATTGATTTCTGTAGATTTAGGGCCTTCCGTTATAGTTTTCTTCTGTTAACAACACATTAAGGTGGCGTTGCCATCTGCCAATAACTAGGCTTATTGTTACGTAGCTCCGATTGATTTCTGTAGATTTAGGGCCTTCCGTTATAGTTTTCTTCTGTTAACAACGCATTAAGGTGGCGTTGCTATCTGCCAATAACTAGGCTTATTGTTACGTAGCTCCGATTGATTTCTGTAGATTTAGGGCCTTCCGTTATAGTTTTCTTCTGTTAACAACGCATTAAGGTGGCGTTGCCATCTGCCAATAACTAGGCTTATTGTTACGTAGCTCCGATTGATTTCTGTAGATTTAGGGCCTTCCGTTATAGTTTTCTTCTGTTAACAACACATTAAGGTGGCGTTGGTATCTGCCAATAACTAGGCCTATTGTTACGTAGCTCCGATTGTTTTCTGTAGATTTAGGGTCTTCCGTTATAGTTTTCTTCTGTTAACAACGCATTAAGGTGGCGTTGCTATCTGCCAATAACTAGGCCTATTGTTACGTAGCCCCGATTGTTTTCTGTAAGTGTAGGGCCTTCCGTTATAGTTTTCTTCTGTTAACAACACATTAAGGTGGCGTTGCTATCTGCCAATAACTAGGCCTATTGTTACGTAGCTCCGATTGATTTCTGTAGATTTAGGGCCTGCCGTTATAGTTTTCTTCTGTTAACAACGCATTAAGGTGGCGTTGCTATCTGCCAATAACTAGGCCTATTGTTACGTAGCTCCGATTGATTTCTGTAAGTGTAGGGCCTTCCGTTATAGTTTTCTTCTGTTAACAACGCATTAAGGTGGCGTTGCTATCTGCCAATAACTAGGCCTATTGTTACGTAGCTCCGATTGATTTCTGTAGATTTAGGGCCTTCCGTTATAGTTTTCTTCTGTTAACAACGCATTAAGGTGGCGTTGCCATCTGCCAATAACTAGGCTTATTGTTACGTAGCTCCGATTGATTACTGTAGATTTAGGGCCTTCCGTTATAGTTTTCTTCTGTTAACAACACATTAAGGTGGCGTTGGTATCTGCCAATAACTATGCCTATTGTTACGTAGCTCCGATTGATTTCTGTAGATTTAGGGCCTGCCGTTATAGTTTTCTTCTGTTAACAACGCATTAAGGTGGCGTTGCTATCTGCCAATAACTAGGCCTATTGTTACGTAGCTCCGATTGATTTCTGTAGATTTAGGGCCTGCCGTTATAGTTTTCTTCTGTTAACAACGCATTAAGGTGGCGTTGCTATCTGCCAATAACTAGGCCTATTGTTACGTAGCTCCGATTGATTTCTGTAGATTTAGGGCCTGCCGTTATAGTTTTCTTCTGTTAACAACGCATTAAGGTGGCGTTGCTATCTGCCAATAACTAGGCCTATTGTTACGTAGCTCCGATTGATTTCTGTAAGTGTAGGGCCTTCCGTTATAGTTTTCTTCTGTTAACAACGCATTAAGGTGGCGTTGCTATCTGCCAATAACTAGGCTTATTGTTACGTAGCTCCGATTGTTTTCTGTAGATTTAGGGCCTTCCGTTATAGTTTTCTTCTGTTAACAACACATTAAGGTGGCGTTGCTATCTGCCAATAACTAGGCCTATTGTTACGTCGCCCCGATTGTTTTCTGTAAGTGTAGGGCCTTCCGTTATAGTTTTCTTCTGTTAACAACACATTAAGGTGGCGTTGCTATCTGCCAATAACTAGGCTTATTGTTACGTAGCTCCGATTGTTTTCTGTAGATTTAGGGCCTTCCGTTATAGTTTTCTTCTGTTAACAACAAATTAAGGTGGCGTTGCTATCTGCCAATAACTAGGCTTATTGTTACGTAGCTCCGATTGATTTCTGTAGATTTAGGGCCTTCCGTTATAGTTTTCTTCTGTTAACAACACATTAAGGTGGCGTTGCTATCTGCCAATAACTAGGCCTATTGTTACGTAGCCCCGATTGTTTTCTGTAAGTGTAGGGCCTTCCGTTATAGTTTTCTTCTGTTAACAACACATTAAGGTGGCGTTGCTATCTGCCAATAACTAGGCTTATTGTTACGTAGCTCCGATTGATTTCTGTAGATTTAGGGCCTTCCGTTATAGTTTTCTTCTGTTAACAACACATTAAGGTGGCGTTGCCATCTGCCAATAACTAGGCTTATTGTTACGTAGCTCCGATTGATTTCTGTAGATTTAGGGCCTTCCGTTATAGTTTTCTTCTGTTAACCACACATTAAGGTGGCGTTGCTATCTGCCAATAACTAGGCCTATTGTTACGTAGCTCCGATTGTTTTCTGTAGATTTAGGGTCTTCCGTTATAGTTTTCTTCTGTTAACAACGCATTAAGGTGGCGTTGCTATCTGCCAATAACTAGGCCTATTGTTACGTAGCCCCGATTGTTTTCTGTAAGTGTAGGGCCTTCCGTTATAGTTTTCTTCTGTTAACAACACATTAAGGTGGCGTTGCTATCTGCCAATAACTAGGCTTATTGTTACGTAGCTCCGATTGATTTCTGTAGATTTAGGGCCTTCCGTTATAGTTTTCTTCTGTTAACAACGCATTAAGGTGGCGTTGCTATCTGCCAATAACTAGGCCTATTGTTACGTAGCTCCGATTGATTTCTGTAGATTTAGGGCCTTCCGTTATAGTTTTCTTCTGTTAACAACACATTAAGGTGGCGTTGCTATCTGCCAATAACTAGGCCTATTGTTACGTAGCTCCGATTGATTTCTGTAGATTTAGGGACTTCCGTTATAGTTTTCTTCTGTTAACAACACATTAAGGTGGCGTTGCTAATTGCCAATAACTAGGCCTATTGTTACGTAGCTCCGATTGATTTCTGTAGATTTAGGGTCTTCCGTTATAGTTTTCTTCTGTTAACAACACATTAAGGTGGCGTTGCTAATTGCCAATAACTAGGCCTATTGTTACGTAGCTCCGATTGATTTCTGTAGATTTAGGGACTTCCGTTATAGTTTTCTTCTGTTAACAACACATTAAGGTGGCGTTGCTAATTGCCAATAACTAGGCCTATTGTTACGTAGCTCCGATTGATTTCTGTAGATTTAGGGTCTTCCGTTATAGTTTTCTTCTGTTAACAACACATTAAGGTGGCGTTGCTAATTGCCAATAACTAGGCCTATTGTTACGTAGCTCCAATTGATTTCTGTAGATTTAGGGCCTTCCGTTATAGTTTTCTTCTGTTAACAACACATTAAGGTGGCGTTGCCATCTGCCAATAACTAGGCCTATTGTTACGTAGCTCCGATTGATTTCTGTAGATTTAGGGTCTTCCGTTATAGTTTTCTTCTGTTAACAACACATTAAGGTGGCGTTGCTATCTGCCAATAACTAGGCCTATTGTTACGTAGCTCCGATTGATTTCTGTAGATTTAGGGCCTTCCGTTATAGTTTTCTTCTGTTAACAACACATTAAGGTGGCGTTGCCATCTGCCAATAACTAGGCCTATTGTTACGTAGCCCCGATTGTTTTCTGAAAGTGTAGGGCCTTCCGTTATAGTTTTCTTCTGTTAACAACACATTAAGGTGGCGTTGCTATCTGCCAATAACTAGGCCTATTGTTACGTAGCTCCGATTGTTTTCTGTAGATTTAGGGCCTTCCGTTATAGTTTTCTTCTGTTAACAACACATTAAGGTGGCGTTGCTATCTGCCAATAACTAGGCCTATTGTTACGTAGCTCCGATTGATTTCTGTAGATTTAGGGCCTTCCGTTATAGTTTTCTTCTGTTAACAACGCATTAAGGTGGCGTTGCCATCTGCCAATAACTAGGCCTATTGTTACGTAGCCCCGATTGTTTTCTGAAAGTGTAGGGCCTTCCGTTATAGTTTTCTTCTGTTAACAACGCATTAAGGTGGCGTTGCCATCTGCCAATAACTAGGCCTATTGTTACGTAGCTCCGATTGTTTTCTGAAAGTGTAGGGCCTTCCGTTATAGTTTTCTTCTGTTAACAACACATTAAGGTGGCGTTGCCATCTGCCAATAACTAGGCCTATTGTTACGTAGCCCCGATTGTTTTCTGAAAGTGTAGGGCCTTCCGTTATAGTTTTCTTCTGTTAACAACACATTAAGGTGGCGTTGCCATCTGCCAATAACTAGGCCTACTGTTACGTAGCTCCGATTGTTTTCTGTAGATTTAGGGCCTTCCGTTATAGTTTTCTTCTGTTAACAACGCATTAAGGTGGCGTTGCTATCTGCCAATAACTAGGCCTATTGTTACGTAGCTCCGATTGATTTCTGTAGATTTAGGGTCTTCCGTTATAGTTTTCTTCTGTTAACAACACATTAAGGTGGCGTTGCTATCTGCCAATAACTAGGCCTATTGTTACGTAGCTCCGATTGATTTCTGTAGATTTAGGGCCTTCCGTTATAGTTTTCTTCTGTTAACAACACATTAAGGTGGCGTTGCTATCTGCCAATAACTAGGCCTATTGTTACGTAGCTCCGATTGTTTTCTGTAGATTTAGGGCCTTCCGTTATAGTTTTCTTCTGTTAACAACTCATTAAGGTGGCGTTGCTATCTGCCAATAACTAGGCCTATTGTTACGTAGCTCCGATTGATTTCTGTAGATTTAGGGCCTTCCGTTATAGTTTTCTTCTGTTAACAACGCATTAAGGTGGCGTTGCTATCTGCCAATAACTAGGCTTATTGTTACGTAGCCCCGATTGTTTTCTGTAGATTTAGGGCCTTCCGTTATAGTTTTCTTCTGTTAACAACGCATTAAGGTGGCGTTGCTATCTGCCAATAACTAGGCCTATTGTTACGTAGCTCCGATTGATTTCTGTAGATTTAGGGCCTTCCGTTATAGTTTTCTTCTGTTAACAACACATTAAGGTGGCGTTGCTATCTGCCAATAACTAGGCTTATTGTTACGTAGCTCCGATTGTTTTCTGTAGATTTAGGGCCTTCCGTTATAGTTTTCTTCTGTTAACAACACATTAAGGTGGCGTTGGTATCTGCCAATAACTATGCCTATTGTTACGTAGCTCCGATTGATTTCTGTAGATTTAGGGCCTGCCGTTATAGTTTTCTTCTGTTAACAACGCATTAAGGTGGCGTTGCTATCTGCCAATAACTAGGCCTATTGTTACGTAGCTCCGATTGATTTCTGTAGATTTAGGGCCTGCCGTTATAGTTTTCTTCTGTTAACAACGCATTAAGGTGGCGTTGCTATCTGCCAATAACTAGGCCTATTGTTACGTAGCTCCGATTGATTTCTGTAGATTTAGGGCCTGCCGTTATAGTTTTCTTCTGTTAACAACGCATTAAGGTGGCGTTGCTATCTGCCAATAACTAGGCCTATTGTTACGTAGCTCCGATTGATTTCTGTAAGTGTAGGGCCTTCCGTTATAGTTTTCTTCTGTTAACAACGCATTAAGGTGGCGTTGCTATCTGCCAATAACTAGGCTTATTGTTACGTAGCTCCGATTGTTTTCTGTAGATTTAGGGCCTTCCGTTATAGTTTTCTTCTGTTAACAACACATTAAGGTGGCGTTGCTATCTGCCAATAACTAGGCCTATTGTTACGTAGCCCCGATTGTTTTCTGTAAGTGTAGGGCCTTCCGTTATAGTTTTCTTCTGTTAACAACACATTAAGGTGGCGTTGCTATCTGCCAATAACTAGGCTTATTGTTACGTAGCTCCGATTGTTTTCTGTAGATTTAGGGCCTTCCGTTATAGTTTTCTTCTGTTAACAACAAATTAAGGTGGCGTTGCTATCTGCCAATAACTAGGCTTATTGTTACGTAGCTCCGATTGATTTCTGTAGATTTAGGGCCTTCCGTTATAGTTTTCTTCTGTTAACAACACATTAAGGTGGCGTTGCTATCTGCCAATAACTAGGCCTATTGTTACGTAGCCCCGATTGTTTTCTGTAAGTGTAGGGCCTTCCGTTATAGTTTTCTTCTGTTAACAACACATTAAGGTGGCGTTGCTATCTGCCAATAACTAGGCTTATTGTTACGTAGCTCCGATTGATTTCTGTAGATTTAGGGCCTTCCGTTATAGTTTTCTTCTGTTAACAACACATTAAGGTGGCGTTGCCATCTGCCAATAACTAGGCTTATTGTTACGTAGCTCCGATTGATTTCTGTAGATTTAGGGCCTTCCGTTATAGTTTTCTTCTGTTAACCACACATTAAGGTGGCGTTGCTATCTGCCAATAACTAGGCCTATTGTTACGTAGCTCCGATTGTTTTCTGTAGATTTAGGGTCTTCCGTTATAGTTTTCTTCTGTTAACAACGCATTAAGGTGGCGTTGCTATCTGCCAATAACTAGGCCTATTGTTACGTAGCCCCGATTGTTTTCTGTAAGTGTAGGGCCTTCCGTTATAGTTTTCTTCTGTTAACAACACATTAAGGTGGCGTTGCTATCTGCCAATAACTAGGCTTATTGTTACGTAGCTCCGATTGATTTCTGTAGATTTAGGGCCTTCCGTTATAGTTTTCTTCTGTTAACAACGCATTAAGGTGGCGTTGCTATCTGCCAATAACTAGGCCTATTGTTACGTAGCTCCGATTGATTTCTGTAGATTTAGGGCCTTCCGTTATAGTTTTCTTCTGTTAACAACACATTAAGGTGGCGTTGCTATCTGCCAATAACTAGGCCTATTGTTACGTAGCTCCGATTGATTTCTGTAGATTTAGGGACTTCCGTTATAGTTTTCTTCTGTTAACAACACATTAAGGTGGCGTTGCTAATTGCCAATAACTAGGCCTATTGTTACGTAGCTCCGATTGATTTCTGTAGATTTAGGGTCTTCCGTTATAGTTTTCTTCTGTTAACAACACATTAAGGTGGCGTTGCTAATTGCCAATAACTAGGCCTATTGTTACGTAGCTCCGATTGATTTCTGTAGATTTAGGGACTTCCGTTATAGTTTTCTTCTGTTAACAACACATTAAGGTGGCGTTGCTAATTGCCAATAACTAGGCCTATTGTTACGTAGCTCCGATTGATTTCTGTAGATTTAGGGTCTTCCGTTATAGTTTTCTTCTGTTAACAACACATTAAGGTGGCGTTGCTAATTGCCAATAACTAGGCCTATTGTTACGTAGCTCCAATTGATTTCTGTAGATTTAGGGCCTTCCGTTATAGTTTTCTTCTGTTAACAACACATTAAGGTGGCGTTGCCATCTGCCAATAACTAGGCCTATTGTTACGTAGCTCCGATTGATTTCTGTAGATTTAGGGTCTTCCGTTATAGTTTTCTTCTGTTAACAACACATTAAGGTGGCGTTGCTATCTGCCAATAACTAGGCCTATTGTTACGTAGCTCCGATTGATTTCTGTAGATTTAGGGCCTTCCGTTATAGTTTTCTTCTGTTAACAACACATTAAGGTGGCGTTGCCATCTGCCAATAACTAGGCCTATTGTTACGTAGCCCCGATTGTTTTCTGAAAGTGTAGGGCCTTCCGTTATAGTTTTCTTCTGTTAACAACACATTAAGGTGGCGTTGCTATCTGCCAATAACTAGGCCTATTGTTACGTAGCTCCGATTGTTTTCTGTAGATTTAGGGCCTTCCGTTATAGTTTTCTTCTGTTAACAACACATTAAGGTGGCGTTGCTATCTGCCAATAACTAGGCCTATTGTTACGTAGCTCCGATTGATTTCTGTAGATTTAGGGCCTTCCGTTATAGTTTTCTTCTGTTAACAACGCATTAAGGTGGCGTTGCCATCTGCCAATAACTAGGCCTATTGTTACGTAGCCCCGATTGTTTTCTGAAAGTGTAGGGCCTTCCGTTATAGTTTTCTTCTGTTAACAACGCATTAAGGTGGCGTTGCCATCTGCCAATAACTAGGCCTATTGTTACGTAGCTCCGATTGTTTTCTGAAAGTGTAGGGCCTTCCGTTATAGTTTTCTTCTGTTAACAACACATTAAGGTGGCGTTGCCATCTGCCAATAACTAGGCCTATTGTTACGTAGCCCCGATTGTTTTCTGAAAGTGTAGGGCCTTCCGTTATAGTTTTCTTCTGTTAACAACACATTAAGGTGGCGTTGCCATCTGCCAATAACTAGGCCTACTGTTACGTAGCTCCGATTGTTTTCTGTAGATTTAGGGCCTTCCGTTATAGTTTTCTTCTGTTAACAACGCATTAAGGTGGCGTTGCTATCTGCCAATAACTAGGCCTATTGTTACGTAGCTCCGATTGATTTCTGTAGATTTAGGGTCTTCCGTTATAGTTTTCTTCTGTTAACAACACATTAAGGTGGCGTTGCTATCTGCCAATAACTAGGCCTATTGTTACGTAGCTCCGATTGATTTCTGTAGATTTAGGGCCTTCCGTTATAGTTTTCTTCTGTTAACAACACATTAAGGTGGCGTTGCTATCTGCCAATAACTAGGCCTATTGTTACGTAGCTCCGATTGTTTTCTGTAGATTTAGGGCCTTCCGTTATAGTTTTCTTCTGTTAACAACGCATTAAGGTGGCGTTGGTATCTGCCAATAACTAGGCCTATTGTTACGTAGCTCCGATTGTTTTCTGTAGATTTAGGGCCTTCCGTTATAGTTTTCTTCTGTTAACAACGCATTAAGGTGGCGTTGGTATCTGCCAATAACTAGGCCTATTGTTACGTAGCTCCGATTGATTTCTGTAGATTTAGGGCCTTCCGTTATAGTTTTCTTCTGTTAACCACACATTAAGGTGGCGTTGCTATCTGCCAATAACTAGGCCTATTGTTACGTAGCTCCGATTGTTTTCTGTAGATTTAGGGCCTTCCGTTATAGTTTTCTTCTGTTAACAACACATTAAGGTGGCGTTGCTATCTGCCAATAACTAGGCTTATTGTTACGTAGCTCCGATTGATTTCTGTAGATTTAGGGCCTTCCGTTATAGTTTTCTTCTGTTAACAACACATTAAGGTGGCGTTGCCATCTGCCAATAACTAGGCTTATTGTTACGTAGCTCCGATTGATTTCTGTAGATTTAGGGCCTTCCGTTATAGTTTTCTTCTGTTAACAACGCATTAAGGTGGCGTTGCTATCTGCCAATAACTAGGCTTATTGTTACGTAGCTCCGATTGATTTCTGTAGATTTAGGGCCTTCCGTTATAGTTTTCTTCTGTTAACAACGCATTAAGGTGGCGTTGCCATCTGCCAATAACTAGGCTTATTGTTACGTAGCTCCGATTGATTTCTGTAGATTTAGGGCCTTCCGTTATAGTTTTCTTCTGTTAACAACACATTAAGGTGGCGTTGGTATCGTCCAATAACTAGGCCTATTGTTACGTAGCTCCGATTGTTTTCTGTAGATTTAGGGTCTTCCGTTATAGTTTTCTTCTGTTAACAACGCATTAAGGTGGCGTTGCTATCTGCCAATAACTAGGCCTATTGTTACGTAGCCCCGATTGTTTTCTGTAAGTGTAGGGCCTTCCGTTATAGTTTTCTTCTGTTTACAACACATTAAGGTGGCGTTGCTATCTGCCAATAACTAGGCCTATTGTTACGTAGCTCCGATTGATTTCTGTAGATTTAGGGCCTGCCGTTATAGTTTTCTTCTGTTAACAACGCATTAAGGTGGCGTTGCTATCTGCCAATAACTAGGCCTATTGTTACGTAGCTCCGATTGATTTCTGTAAGTGTAGGGCCTTCCGTTATAGTTTTCTTCTGTTAACAACGCATTAAGGTGGCGTTGCTATCTGCCAATAACTAGGCCTATTGTTACGTAGCTCCGATTGATTTCTGTAGATTTAGGGCCTTCCGTTATAGTTTTCTTCTGTTAACAACGCATTAAGGTGGCGTTGCCATCTGCCAATAACTAGGCTTATTGTTACGTAGCTCCGATTGATTTCTGTAGATTTAGGGCCTTCCGTTATAGTTTTCTTCTGTTAACAACACATTAAGGTGGCGTTGGTATCTGCCAATAACTATGCCTATTGTTACGTAGCTCCGATTGATTTCTGTAGATTTAGGGCCTGCCGTTATAGTTTTCTTCTGTTAACAACGCATTAAGGTGGCGTTGCTATCTGCCAATAACTAGGCCTATTGTTACGTAGCTCCGATTGATTTCTGTAGATTTAGGGCCTGCCGTTATAGTTTTCTTCTGTTAACAACGCATTAAGGTGGCGTTGCTATCTGCCAATAACTAGGCCTATTGTTACGTAGCTCCGATTGATTTCTGTAGATTTAGGGCCTGCCGTTATAGTTTTCTTCTGTTAACAACGCATTAAGGTGGCGTTGCTATCTGCCAATAACTAGGCCTATTGTTACGTAGCTCCGATTGATTTCTGTAAGTGTAGGGCCTTCCGTTATAGTTTTCTTCTGTTAACAACGCATTAAGGTGGCGTTGCTATCTGCCAATAACTAGGCTTATTGTTACGTAGCTCCGATTGTTTTCTGTAGATTTAGGGCCTGCCGTTATAGTTTTCTTCTGTTAACAACGCATTAAGGTGGCGTTGCTATCTGCCAATAACTAGGCCTATTGTTACGTAGCTCCGATTGATTTCTGTAAGTGTAGGGCCTTCCGTTATAGTTTTCTTCTGTTAACAACGCATTAAGGTGGCGTTGCTATCTGCCAATAACTAGGCTTATTGTTACGTAGCTCCGATTGTTTTCTGTAGATTTAGGGCCTTCCGTTATAGTTTTCTTCTGTTAACAACACATTAAGGTGGCGTTGCTATCTGCCAATAACTAGGCCTATTGTTACGTCGCCCCGATTGTTTTCTGTAAGTGTAGGGCCTTCCGTTATAGTTTTCTTCTGTTAACAACACATTAAGGTGGCGTTGCTATCTGCCAATAACTAGGCTTATTGTTACGTAGCTCCGATTGTTTTCTGTAGATTTAGGGCCTTCCGTTATAGTTTTCTTCTGTTAACAACAAATTAAGGTGGCGTTGCTATCTGCCAATAACTAGGCTTATTGTTACGTAGCTCCGATTGATTTCTGTAGATTTAGGGCCTTCCGTTATAGTTTTCTTCTGTTAACAACACATTAAGGTGGCGTTGCTATCTGCCAATAACTAGGCCTATTGTTACGTAGCCCCGATTGTTTTCTGTAAGTGTAGGGCCTTCCGTTATAGTTTTCTTCTGTTAACAACACATTAAGGTGGCGTTGCTATCTGCCAATAACTAGGCTTATTGTTACGTAGCTCCGATTGATTTCTGTAGATTTAGGGCCTTCCGTTATAGTTTTCTTCTGTTAACAACACATTAAGGTGGCGTTGCCATCTGCCAATAACTAGGCTTATTGTTACGTAGCTCCGATTGATTTCTGTAGATTTAGGGCCTTCCGTTATAGTTTTCTTCTGTTAACCACACATTAAGGTGGCGTTGCTATCTGCCAATAACTAGGCCTATTGTTACGTAGCTCCGATTGTTTTCTGTAGATTTAGGGTCTTCCGTTATAGTTTTCTTCTGTTAACAACGCATTAAGGTGGCGTTGCTATCTGCCAATAACTAGGCCTATTGTTACGTAGCCCCGATTGTTTTCTGTAAGTGTAGGGCCTTCCGTTATAGTTTTCTTCTGTTAACAACACATTAAGGTGGCGTTGCTATCTGCCAATAACTAGGCTTATTGTTACGTAGCTCCGATTGATTTCTGTAGATTTAGGGCCTTCCGTTATAGTTTTCTTCTGTTAACAACGCATTAAGGTGGCGTTGCTATCTGCCAATAACTAGGCCTATTGTTACGTAGCTCCGATTGATTTCTGTAGATTTAGGGCCTTCCGTTATAGTTTTCTTCTGTTAACAACACATTAAGGTGGCGTTGCTATCTGCCAATAACTAGGCCTATTGTTACGTAGCTCCGATTGATTTCTGTAGATTTAGGGACTTCCGTTATAGTTTTCTTCTGTTAACAACACATTAAGGTGGCGTTGCTAATTGCCAATAACTAGGCCTATTGTTACGTAGCTCCGATTGATTTCTGTAGATTTAGGGTCTTCCGTTATAGTTTTCTTCTGTTAACAACACATTAAGGTGGCGTTGCTAATTGCCAATAACTAGGCCTATTGTTACGTAGCTCCGATTGATTTCTGTAGATTTAGGGACTTCCGTTATAGTTTTCTTCTGTTAACAACACATTAAGGTGGCGTTGCTAATTGCCAATAACTAGGCCTATTGTTACGTAGCTCCGATTGATTTCTGTAGATTTAGGGTCTTCCGTTATAGTTTTCTTCTGTTAACAACACATTAAGGTGGCGTTGCTAATTGCCAATAACTAGGCCTATTGTTACGTAGCTCCAATTGATTTCTGTAGATTTAGGGCCTTCCGTTATAGTTTTCTTCTGTTAACAACACATTAAGGTGGCGTTGCCATCTGCCAATAACTAGGCCTATTGTTACGTAGCTCCGATTGATTTCTGTAGATTTAGGGTCTTCCGTTATAGTTTTCTTCTGTTAACAACACATTAAGGTGGCGTTGCTATCTGCCAATAACTAGGCCTATTGTTACGTAGCTCCGATTGATTTCTGTAGATTTAGGGCCTTCCGTTATAGTTTTCTTCTGTTAACAACACATTAAGGTGGCGTTGCCATCTGCCAATAACTAGGCCTATTGTTACGTAGCCCCGATTGTTTTCTGAAAGTGTAGGGCCTTCCGTTATAGTTTTCTTCTGTTAACAACACATTAAGGTGGCGTTGCTATCTGCCAATAACTAGGCCTATTGTTACGTAGCTCCGATTGTTTTCTGTAGATTTAGGGCCTTCCGTTATAGTTTTCTTCTGTTAACAACACATTAAGGTGGCGTTGCTATCTGCCAATAACTAGGCCTATTGTTACGTAGCTCCGATTGATTTCTGTAGATTTAGGGCCTTCCGTTATAGTTTTCTTCTGTTAACAACGCATTAAGGTGGCGTTGCCATCTGCCAATAACTAGGCCTATTGTTACGTAGCCCCGATTGTTTTCTGAAAGTGTAGGGCCTTCCGTTATAGTTTTCTTCTGTTAACAACGCATTAAGGTGGCGTTGCCATCTGCCAATAACTAGGCCTATTGTTACGTAGCTCCGATTGTTTTCTGAAAGTGTAGGGCCTTCCGTTATAGTTTTCTTCTGTTAACAACACATTAAGGTGGCGTTGCCATCTGCCAATAACTAGGCCTATTGTTACGTAGCCCCGATTGTTTTCTGAAAGTGTAGGGCCTTCCGTTATAGTTTTCTTCTGTTAACAACACATTAAGGTGGCGTTGCCATCTGCCAATAACTAGGCCTACTGTTACGTAGCTCCGATTGTTTTCTGTAGATTTAGGGCCTTCCGTTATAGTTTTCTTCTGTTAACAACGCATTAAGGTGGCGTTGCTATCTGCCAATAACTAGGCCTATTGTTACGTAGCTCCGATTGATTTCTGTAGATTTAGGGTCTTCCGTTATAGTTTTCTTCTGTTAACAACACATTAAGGTGGCGTTGCTATCTGCCAATAACTAGGCCTATTGTTACGTAGCTCCGATTGATTTCTGTAGATTTAGGGCCTTCCGTTATAGTTTTCTTCTGTTAACAACACATTAAGGTGGCGTTGCTATCTGCCAATAACTAGGCCTATTGTTACGTAGCTCCGATTGTTTTCTGTAGATTTAGGGCCTTCCGTTATAGTTTTCTTCTGTTAACAACGCATTAAGGTGGCGTTGGTATCTGCCAATAACTAGGCCTATTGTTACGTAGCTCCGATTGTTTTCTGTAGATTTAGGGCCTTCCGTTATAGTTTTCTTCTGTTAACAACGCATTAAGGTGGCGTTGGTATCTGCCAATAACTAGGCCTATTGTTACGTAGCTCCGATTGATTTCTGTAGATTTAGGGCCTTCCGTTATAGTTTTCTTCTGTTAACCACACATTAAGGTGGCGTTGCTATCTGCCAATAACTAGGCCTATTGTTACGTAGCTCCGATTGTTTTCTGTAGATTTAGGGCCTTCCGTTATAGTTTTCTTCTGTTAACAACACATTAAGGTGGCGTTGCTATCTGCCAATAACTAGGCTTATTGTTACGTAGCTCCGATTGATTTCTGTAGATTTAGGGCCTTCCGTTATAGTTTTCTTCTGTTAACAACACATTAAGGTGGCGTTGCCATCTGCCAATAACTAGGCTTATTGTTACGTAGCTCCGATTGATTTCTGTAGATTTAGGGCCTTCCGTTATAGTTTTCTTCTGTTAACAACGCATTAAGGTGGCGTTGCTATCTGCCAATAACTAGGCTTATTGTTACGTAGCTCCGATTGATTTCTGTAGATTTAGGGCCTTCCGTTATAGTTTTCTTCTGTTAACAACGCATTAAGGTGGCGTTGCCATCTGCCAATAACTAGGCTTATTGTTACGTAGCTCCGATTGATTTCTGTAGATTTAGGGCCTTCCGTTATAGTTTTCTTCTGTTAACAACACATTAAGGTGGCGTTGGTATCGTCCAATAACTAGGCCTATTGTTACGTAGCTCCGATTGTTTTCTGTAGATTTAGGGTCTTCCGTTATAGTTTTCTTCTGTTAACAACGCATTAAGGTGGCGTTGCTATCTGCCAATAACTAGGCCTATTGTTACGTAGCCCCGATTGTTTTCTGTAAGTGTAGGGCCTTCCGTTATAGTTTTCTTCTGTTTACAACACATTAAGGTGGCGTTGCTATCTGCCAATAACTAGGCCTATTGTTACGTAGCTCCGATTGATTTCTGTAGATTTAGGGCCTGCCGTTATAGTTTTCTTCTGTTAACAACGCATTAAGGTGGCGTTGCTATCTGCCAATAACTAGGCCTATTGTTACGTAGCTCCGATTGATTTCTGTAAGTGTAGGGCCTTCCGTTATAGTTTTCTTCTGTTAACAACGCATTAAGGTGGCGTTGCTATCTGCCAATAACTAGGCCTATTGTTACGTAGCTCCGATTGATTTCTGTAGATTTAGGGCCTTCCGTTATAGTTTTCTTCTGTTAACAACGCATTAAGGTGGCGTTGCCATCTGCCAATAACTAGGCTTATTGTTACGTAGCTCCGATTGATTTCTGTAGATTTAGGGCCTTCCGTTATAGTTTTCTTCTGTTAACAACACATTAAGGTGGCGTTGGTATCTGCCAATAACTATGCCTATTGTTACGTAGCTCCGATTGATTTCTGTAGATTTAGGGCCTGCCGTTACAGTTTTCTTCTGTTAACAACGCATTAAGGTGGCGTTGCTATCTGCCAATAACTAGGCCTATTGTTACGTAGCTCCGATTGATTTCTGTAGATTTAGGGCCTGCCGTTATAGTTTTCTTCTGTTAACAACGCATTAAGGTGGCGTTGCTATCTGCCAATAACTAGGCCTATTGTTACGTAGCTCCGATTGATTTCTGTAGATTTAGGGCCTGCCGTTATAGTTTTCTTCTGTTAACAACGCATTAAGGTGGCGTTGCTATCTGCCAATAACTAGGCCTATTGTTACGTAGCTCCGATTGATTTCTGTAAGTGTAGGGCCTTCCGTTATAGTTTTCTTCTGTTAACAACGCATTAAGGTGGCGTTGCTATCTGCCAATAACTAGGCTTATTGTTACGTAGCTCCGATTGTTTTCTGTAGATTTAGGGCCTTCCGTTATAGTTTTCTTCTGTTAACAACACATTAAGGTGGCGTTGCTATCTGCCAATAACTAGGCCTATTGTTACGTAGCCCCGATTGTTTTCTGTAAGTGTAGGGCCTTCCGTTATAGTTTTCTTCTGTTAACAACACATTAAGGTGGCGTTGCTATCTGCCAATAACTAGGCTTATTGTTACGTAGCTCCGATTGTTTTCTGTAGATTTAGGGCCTTCCGTTATAGTTTTCTTCTGTTAACAACAAATTAAGGTGGCGTTGCTATCTGCCAATAACTAGGCTTATTGTTACGTAGCTCCGATTGATTTCTGTAGATTTAGGGCCTTCCGTTATAGTTTTCTTCTGTTAACAACACATTAAGGTGGCGTTGCTATCTGCCAATAACTAGGCCTATTGTTACGTAGCCCCGATTGTTTTCTGTAAGTGTAGGGCCTTCCGTTATAGTTTTCTTCTGTTAACAACACATTAAGGTGGCGTTGCTATCTGCCAATAACTAGGCTTATTGTTACGTAGCTCCGATTGATTTCTGTAGATTTAGGGCCTTCCGTTATAGTTTTCTTCTGTTAACAACACATTAAGGTGGCGTTGCCATCTGCCAATAACTAGGCTTATTGTTACGTAGCTCCGATTGATTTCTGTAGATTTAGGGCCTTCCGTTATAGTTTTCTTCTGTTAACCACACATTAAGGTGGCGTTGCTATCTGCCAATAACTAGGCCTATTGTTACGTAGCTCCGATTGTTTTCTGTAGATTTAGGGTCTTCCGTTATAGTTTTCTTCTGTTAACAACGCATTAAGGTGGCGTTGCTATCTGCCAATAACTAGGCCTATTGTTACGTAGCCCCGATTGTTTTCTGTAAGTGTAGGGCCTTCCGTTATAGTTTTCTTCTGTTAACAACACATTAAGGTGGCGTTGCTATCTGCCAATAACTAGGCTTATTGTTACGTAGCTCCGATTGATTTCTGTAGATTTAGGGCCTTCCGTTATAGTTTTCTTCTGTTAACAACGCATTAAGGTGGCGTTGCTATCTGCCAATAACTAGGCCTATTGTTACGTAGCTCCGATTGATTTCTGTAGATTTAGGGCCTTCCGTTATAGTTTTCTTCTGTTAACAACACATTAAGAGGGCGTTGCTATCTGCCAATAACTAGGCCTATTGTTACGTAGCTCCGATTGATTTCTGTAGATTTAGGGACTTCCGTTATAGTTTTCTTCTGTTAACAACACATTAAGATGACGTTGCTAATTGCCAATAACTAGGCCTATTGTTACGTAGCTCCGATTGATTTCTGTAGATTTAGGGTCTTCCGTTATAGTTTTCTTCTGTTAACAACACATTAAGGTGGCGTTGCTAATTGCCAATAACTAGGCCTATTGTTACGTAGCTCCGATTGATTTCTGTAGATTTAGGGTCTTCCGTTATAGTTTTCTTCTGTTAACAACACATTAAGGTGGCGTTGCTAATTGCCAATAACTAGGCCTATTGTTACGTAGCTCCAATTGATTTCTGTAGATTTAGGGCCTTCCGTTATAGTTTTCTTCTGTTAACAACACATTAAGGTGGCGTTGCCATCTGCCAATAACTAGGCCTATTGTTACGTAGCTCCGATTGATTTCTGTAGATTTAGGGTCTTCCGTTATAGTTTTCTTCTGTTAACAACACATTAAGGTGGCGTTGCTATCTGCCAATAACTAGGCCTATTGTTACGTAGCTCCGATTGATTTCTGTAGATTTAGGGCCTTCCGTTATAGTTTTCTTCTGTTAACAACACATTAAGGTGGCGTTGCCATCTGCCAATAACTAGGCCTATTGTTACGTAGCCCCGATTGTTTTCTGAAAGTGTAGGGCCTTCCGTTATAGTTTTCTTCTGTTAACAACACATTAAGGTGGCGTTGCTATCTGCCAATAACTAGGCCTATTGTTACGTAGCTCCGATTGTTTTCTGTAGATTTAGGGCCTTCCGTTATAGTTTTCTTCTGTTAACAACACATTAAGGTGGCGTTGCTATCTGCCAATAACTAGGCCTATTGTTACGTAGCTCCGATTGATTTCTGTAGATTTAGGGCCTTCCGTTATAGTTTTCTTCTGTTAACAACGCATTAAGGTGGCGTTGCCATCTGCCAATAACTAGGCCTATTGTTACGTAGCCCCGATTGTTTTCTGAAAGTGTAGGGCCTTCCGTTATAGTTTTCTTCTGTTAACAACGCATTAAGGTGGCGTTGCTATCTGCCAATAACTAGGCCTATTGTTACGTAGCCCCGATTGTTTTCTGTAAGTGTAGGGCCTTCCGTTATAGTTTTCTTCTGTTAACAACGCATTAAGGTGGCGTTGCTATCTGCCAATAACTAGGCCTATTGTTACGTAGCTCCGATTGTTTTCTGTAAGTGTAGGGCCTTCCGTTATAGTTTTCTTCTGTTAACAACGCATTAAGGTGGCGTTGCTATCTGCCAATAACTAGGCCTATTGTTACGTAGCTCCGATTGATTTCTGTAGATTTAGGGCCTTCCGTTATAGTTTTCTTCTGTTAACAACGCATTAAGGTGGCGTTGCTATCTGCCAATAACTAGGCCTATTGTTACGTAGCTCCGATTGTTTTCTGTAAGTGTAGGGCCTTCCGTTATAGTTTTCTTCTGTTAACAACGCATTAAGGTGGCGTTGCTATCTGCCAATAACTAGGCCTATTGTTACGTAGCTCCGATTGATTTCTGTAGATTTAGGGCCTGCCGTTATAGTTTTCTTCTGTTAACAACGCATTAAGGTGGCGTTGCTATCTGCCAATAACTAGGCCTATTGTTACGTAGCTCCGATTGTTTTCTGTAGATTTAGGGCCTTCCGTTATAGTTTTCTTCTGTTAACAACACATTAAGGTGGCGTTGCTATCTGCCAATAACTAGGCCTATTGTTACGTAGCTCCGATTGATTTCTGTAGATTTAGGGCCTTCCGTTATAGTTTTCTTCTGTTAACAACGCATTAAGGTGGCGTTGCTATCTGCCAATAACTAGGCCTATTGTTACGTAGCTCCGATTGATTTCTGTAGATTTAGGGCCTGCCGTTATAGTTTTCTTCTGTTAACAACGCATTAAGGTGGCGTTGCTATCTGCCAATAACTAGGCCTATTGTTACGTAGCTCCGATTGATTTCTGTAGATTTAGGGCCTTCCGTTATAGTTTTCTTCTGTTAACAACGCATTAAGGTGGCGTTGCTATCTGCCAATAACTAGGCCTATTGTTACGTAGCTCCGATTGATTTCTGTAGATTTAGGGTCTTCCGTTATAGTTTTCTTCTGTTAACAACGCATTAAGGTGGCGTTGCTATCTGCCAATAACTAGGCCTATTGTTACGTAGCTCCGAATGATTTCTGTAGATTTAGGGTCTTACGTTATAGTTTTCTTCTGTTAACAACGCATTAAGGTGGCGTTGCTATCTGCCAATAACTAGGCCTATTGTTACGTAGCTCCGATTGTTTTCTGTAAGTGTAGGGCCTTCCGTTATAGTTTTCTTCTGTTAACAACGCATTAAGGTGGCGTTGCTATCTGCCAATAACTAGGCCTATTGTTACGTAGCTCCGATTGTTTTCTGTAAGTGTAGGGCCTTCCGTTATAGTTTTCTTCTGTTAACAACGCATTAAGGTGGCGTTGCTATCTGCCAATAACTAGGCCTATTGTTACGTAGCCCCGATTGTTTTCTGTAAGTGTAGGTCCTTCCGTTATAGTTTTCTTCTGTTAACAACACATTAAGGTGGCGTTGCTATCTGCCAATAACTAGGCTTATTGTTACGTAGCTCCGATTGATTTCTGTAGATTTAGGGCCTGCCGTTATAGTTTTCTTCTGTTAACAACGCATTAAGGTGGCGTTGCTATCTGCCAATAACTAGGCCTATTGTTACGTAGCTCCGATTGTTTTCTGTAAGTGTAGGTCCTTCCGTTATAGTTTTCTTCTGTTAACAACACATTAAGGTGGCGTTGCTATCTGCCAATAACTAGGCCTATTGTTACGTAGCTCCGATTGTTTTCTGTAAGTGTAGGGCCTTCCGTTATAGTTTTCTTCTGTTAACAACGCATTAAGGTGGCGTTGCTATCTGCCAATAACTAGGCCTATTGTTACGTAGCTCCGATTGTTTTCTGTAAGTGTAGGGCCTTCCGTTATAGTTTTCTTCTGTTAACAACGCATTAAGGTGGCGTTGCTATCTGCCAATAACTAGGCCTATTGTTACGTAGCTCCGATTGTTTTCTGTAAGTGTAGGGCCTTCCGTTATAGTTTTCTTCTGTTAACAACACATTAAGGTGGCGTTGCTATCTGCCAATAACTAGGCCTATTGTTACGTAGCCCCGATTGTTTTCTGTAGATTTAGGGCCTTCCGTTATAGTTTTCTTCTGTTAACAACACATTAAGGTGGCGTTGCTATCTGCCAATAACTAGGCCTATTGTTACGTAGCTCCGATTGTTTTCTGAAAGTGTAGGGCCTTCCGTTATAGTTTTCTTCTGTTAACAACACATTAAGGTGGCGTTGCTATCTGCCAATAACTAGGCTTATTGTTACGTAGCTCCGATTGATTTCTGTAGATTTAGGGCCTTCCGTTATAGTTTTCTTCTGTTAACAACTCATTAAGGTGGCGTTGCTATCTGCCAATAACTAGGCTTATTGTTACGTAGCTCCGATTGATTTCTGTAGATTTAGGGCCTTCCGTTATAGTTTTCTTCTGTTAACAACACATTAAGGTGGCGTTGCTATCTGCCAATAACTAGGCTTATTGTTACGTAGCTCCGATTGATTTCTGTAGATTTAGGGCCTTCCGTTATAGTTTTCTTCTGTTAACAACGCATTAAGGTGGCGTTGCTATCTGCCAATAACTAGGCCTATTGTTACGTAGCTCCGATTGATTTCTGTAGATTTAGGGCCTTCCGTTATAGTTTTCTTCTGTTAACAACGCATTAAGGTGGCGTTGCTATCTGCCAATAACTAGGCCTATTGTTACGTAGCTCCGATTGATTTCTGTAGATTTAGGGCCTTCCGTTATAGTTTTCTTCTGTTAACAACGCATTAAGGTGGCGTTGCTATCTGCCAATAACTAGGCCTATTGTTACGTAGCTCCGATTGATTTCTGTAGATTTAGGGCCTTCCGTTATAGTTTTCTTCTGTTAACAACAGATTAAGGTGGCGTTGCTATCTGCCAATAACTAGGCCTATTGTTACGTAGCTCCGATTGATTTCTGTAGATTTAGGGCCTTCCGTTATAGTTTTCTTCTGTTAACAACGCATTAAGGTGGCGTTGCTATCTGCCAATAACTAGGCCTATTGTTACGTAGCTCCGATTGATTTCTGTAGATTTAGGGCCTTCCGTTATAGTTTTCTTCTGTTAACAACGCATTAAGGTGGCGTTGCTATCTGCCAATAACTAGGCCTATTGTTACGTAGCTCCGATTGATTTTGTAGATTTAGGGCCTTCCGTTATAGTTTTCTTCTGTTAACAACGCATTAAGGTGGCGTTGCTATCTGCCAATAACTAGGCCTATTGTTACGTAGCTCCGATTGATTTCTGTAGATTTAGGGCCTTCCGTTATAGTTTTCTTCTGTTACCAACGCATTAAGGTGGCGTTGCTATCTGCCAATAACTAGGCCTATTGTTACGTAGCTCCGATTGATTTCTGTAGATTTAGGGCCTTCCGTTATAGTTTTCTTCTGTTAACAACGCATTAAGGTGGCGTTGCTATCTGCCAATAACTAGGCCTATTGTTACGTAGCTCCGATTGATTTCTGTAGATTTAGGGCCTTCCGTTATAGTTTTCTTCTGTTAACAACGCATTAAGGTGGCGTTGCTAATTGCCAATAACTAGGCCTATTGTTACGTAGCTCCGATTGATTTCTGTAGATTTAGGGCCTTCCGTTATAGTTTTCTTCTGTTAACAACGCATTAAGGTGGCGTTGCTATCTGCCAATAACTAGGCCTATTGTTACGTAGCTCCGATTGATTTCTGTAGATTTAGGGCCTTCCGTTATAGTTTTCTTCTGTTAACAACACATTAAGGTGGCGTTGCTATCTGCCAATAACTAGGCTTATTGTTACGTAGCTCCGATTGATTTCTGTAGATTTAGGGTCTTCCGTTATAGTTTTCTTCTGTTAACAACGCATTAAGGTGGCGTTGCTATCTGCCAATAACTAGGCTTATTGTTACGTAGCTCCGATTGATTTCTGTAGATTTAGGGCCTTCTGTTATAGTTTTCTTCTGTTAACAACACATTAAGGTGGCGTTGCTATCTGCCAATAACTAGGCCTATTGTTACGTAGCTCCGATTGATTTCTGTAGATTTAGGGCCTTCCGTTATAGTTTTCTTCTGTTAACAACACATTAAGGTGGCGTTGCTATCTGCCAATAACTAGGCCTATTGTTACGTAGCTCCGATTGATTTCTGTAGTTTTAGGGCCTTCCGTTATAGTTTTCTTCTGTTAACAACACATTAAGGTGGCGTTGCTATCTGCCAATAACTAGGCCTATTGTTACGTAGCTCCGATTGATTTCTGTAGATTTAGGGCCTTCCGTTATAGTTTTCTTCTGTTAACAACACATTAAGGTGGCGTTGCTATCTGCCAATAACTAGGCCTATTGTTACGTAGCTCCGATTGATTTCTGTAGATTTAGGGCCTTCCGTTATAGTTTTCTTCTGTTAACAACGCATTAAGGTGGCGTTGCTATCTGCCAATAACTAGGCCTATTGTTACGTAGCTCCGATTGATTTCTGTAGATTTAGGGCCTTCCGTTATAGTTTTCTTCTGTTAACAACGCATTAAGGTGGCGTTGCTATCTGCCAATAACTAGGCCTATTGTTACGTAGCTCCGATTGATTTCTGTAGATTTAGGGCCTTCCGTTATAGTTTTCTTCTGTTAACAACACATTAAGGTGGCGTTGCTATCTGCCAATAACTAGGCCTATTGTTACGTAGCTCCGATTGATTTCTGTAGATTTAGGGCCTTCCGTTATAGTTTTCTTCTGTTAACAACGCATTAAGGTGGCGTTGCTATCTGCCAATAACTAGGCCTATTGTTACGTAGCTCCGATTGATTTCTGTAGATTTAGGGCCTTCCGTTATAGTTTTCTTCTGTTAACAACGCATTAAGGTGGCGTTGCTATCTGCCAATAACTAGGCCTATTGTTACGTAGCTCCGATTGATTTCTGTAAGTGTAGGGCCTTCCGTTATAGTTTTCTTCTGTTAACAACGCATTAAGGTGGCGTTGCTATTTGCCAATAACTAGGCCTATTGTTACGTATCTCCGATTGATTTCTGTAGATTTAGGGCCTTCCGTTATAGTTTTCTTCTGTTAACAACGCATTAAGGTGGCGTTGCCAACTGCCAATAACTAGGCCTATTGTTACGTAGCTCCGATTGATTTCTGTAAGTGTAGGGCCTTCCGTTATAGTTTTGTTCTGTTAACAACGCATTAAGGTGGCGTTGCTATCTGCCAATATCTAGGCCTATTGTTACGTAGCTCCGATTGATTTCTGTAGATTTAGGGCCTTCCGTTATAGTTTTCTTCTGTTAACAACGCATTAAGGTGGCGTTGCTATCTGCCAATAACTAGGCCTATTGTTACGTAGCTCCGATTGTTTTCTGTAAGTGTAGGGCCTTCCGTTATAGTTTTCTTCTGTTAACAACACATTAAGGTGGCGTTTCTATCTGCCAATAACTAGGCCTATTGTTACGTAGCTCCGATTGATTTCTGTAGATTTAGGGCCTTCCGTTATAGTTTTCTTCTGTTAACAACGCATTAAGGTGGCGTTGCCATCTGCCAATAACTAGGCTTATTGTTACGTAGCTCCGATTGATTTCTGTAGATTTAGGGCCTTCCGTTATAGTTTTCTTCTGTTAACAACACATTAAGGTGGCGTTGGTATCTGCCAATAACTAGGCCTATTGTTACGTAGCTCCGATTGATTTCTGTAGATTTAGGGCCTGCCGTTATAGTTTTCTTCTGTTAACAACGCATTAAGGTGGCGTTGCTATCTGCCAATAACTAGGCCTATTGTTACGTAGCTCCGATTGATTTCTGTAGATTTAGGGCCTGCCGTTATAGTTTTCTTCTGTTAACAACGCATTACGGTGGCGTTGCTATCTGCCAATAACTAGGCCTATTGTTACGTAGCTCCGATTGATTTCTGTAGATTTAGGGCCTGCCGTTATAGTTTTCTTCTGTTAACAACGCATTAAGGTGGCGTTGCTATCTGCCAATAACTAGGCCTATTGTTACGTAGCTCCGATTGATTTCTGTAAGTGTAGGGCCTTCCGTTATAGTTTTCTTCTGTTAACAACGCATTAAGGTGGCGTTGCTATCTGCCAATAACTAGGCCTATTGTTACGTAGCTCCGATTGATTTCTGTAGATTTAGGGCCTTCCGTTATAGTTTTCTTCTGTTAACAACGCATTAAGGTGGCGTTGCCATCTGCCAATAACTAGGCGTATTGTTACGTAGCTCCGATTGATTTCTTTAGATTTAGGGCCTTCCGTTATAGTTTTCTTCTGTTAACAACACATTAAGGTGGCGTTGGTATCTGCCAATAACTAGGCCTATTGTTACGTAGCTCCGATTGATTTCTGTAGATTTAGGGCCTGCCGTTATAGTTTTCTTCTGTTAACAACGCATTAAGGTGGCGTTGCTATCTGCCAATAACTAGGCCTATTGTTACGTAGCTCCGATTGATTTCTGTAGATTTAGGGCCTGCCGTTATAGTTTTCTTCTGTTAACAACGCATTAAGGTGGCGTTGCTATCTGCCAATAACTAGGCCTATTGTTACGTAGCTCCGATTGATTTCTGTAGATTTAGGGCCTGCCGTTATAGTTTTCTTCTGTTAACAACGCATTAAGGTGGCGTTGCTATCTGCCAATAACTAGGCCTATTGTTACGTAGCTCCGATTGATTTCTGTAAGTGTAGGGCCTTCCGTTATAGTTTTCTTCTGTTAACAACGCATTAAGGTGGCGTTGCTATCTGCCAATAACTAGGCTTATTGTTACGTAGCTCCGATTGTTTTCTGTAGATTTAGGGCCTTCCGTTATAGTTTTCTTCTGTTAACAACACATTAAGGTGGCGTTGCTATCTGCCAATAACTAGGCTTATTGTTACGTAGCTCCGATTGATTTCTGTAGATTTAGGGCCTTCCGTTATAGTTTTCTTCTGTTAACAACACATTAAGGTGGCGTTGCTATCTGCCAATAACTAGGCCTATTGTTACGTAGCCCCGATTGTTTTCTGTAAGTGTAGGGCCTTCCGTTATAGTTTTCTTCTGTTAACAACACATTAAGGTGGCGTTGCTATCTGCCAATAACTAGGCTTATTGTTACGTAGCTCCGATTGTTTTCTGTAGATTTAGGGCCTTCCGTTATAGTTTTCTTCTGTTAACAACAAATTAAGGTGGCGTTGCTATCTGCCAATAACTAGGCTTATTGTTACGTAGCTCCGATTGATTTCTGTAGATTTAGGGCCTTCCGTTATAGTTTTCTTCTGTTAACAACACATTAAGGTGGCGTTGCTATCTGCCAATAACTAGGCCTATTGTTACGTAGCCCCGATTGTTTTCTGTAAGTGTAGGGCCTTCCGTTATAGTTTTCTTCTGTTAACAACACATTAAGGTGGCGTTGCTATCTGCCAATAACTAGGCTTATTGTTACGTAGCTCCGATTGATTTCTGTAGATTTAGGGCCTTCCGTTATAGTTTTCTTCTGTTAACAACGCATTAAGGTGGCGTTGCTATCTGCCAATAACTAGGCCTTTTGTTACGTAGCTCCGATTGATTTCTGTAGATTTAGGGTCTTCCGTTATAGTTTTCTTCTGTTAACAACGCATTAAGGTGGCGTTGCTATCTGCCAATAACTAGGCTTATTGTTACGTAGCTCCGATTGATTTCTGTAGATTTAGGGCCTTCCGTTATAGTTTTCTTCTGTTAACGCATTAAGGCGGCGTTGCTATCTGCCAATAACTAGGCCTATTGTTACGGAGCCCCGATTGTTTTCTGTAAGTGTAGGGCCTTCCGTTATAGTTTTCTTCTGTTAACAACACATTAAGGTGGCGTTGCTATCTGCCAATAACTAGGCTTATTGTTACGTAGCTCCGATTGACTTCTGTAGATTTAGGGCCTTCCGTTATAGTTTTCTTCTGTTAACAACACATTAAGGTGGCGTTGCCATCTGCCAATAACTAGGCTTATTGTTACGTAGCTCCGATTGATTTCTGTAGATTTAGGGCCTTCCGTTATAGTTTTCTTCTGTTAACCACACATTAAGGTGGCGTTGCTATCTGCCAATAACTAGGCCTATTGTTACGTAGCTCCGATTGTTTTCTGTAGATTTAGGGTCTTCCGTTATAGTTTTCTTCTGTTAACAACGCATTAAGGTGGCGTTGCTATCTGCCAATAACTAGGCCTATTGTTACGTAGCCCCGATTGTTTTCTGTAAGTGTAGGGCCTTCCGTTATAGTTTTCTTCTGTTAACAACACATTAAGGTGGCGTTGCTATCTGCCAATAACTAGGCTTATTGTTACGTAGCTCCGATTGATTTCTGTAGATTTAGGGCCTTCCGTTATAGTTTTCTTCTGTTAACAACGCATTAAGGTGGCGTTGCTATCTGCCAATAACTAGGCCTATTGTTACGTAGCTCCGATTGATTTCTGTAGATTTAGGGCCTTCCGTTATAGTTTTCTTCTGTTAACAACACATTAAGGTGGCGTTGCTATCTGCCAATAACTAGGCCTATTGTTACGTAGCTCCGATTGATTTCTGTAGATTTAGGGACTTCCGTTATAGTTTTCTTCTGTTAACAACACATTAAGGTGGCGTTGCTAATTGCCAATAACTAGGCCTATTGTTACGTAGCTCCGATTGATTTCTGTAGATTTAGGGTCTTCCGTTATAGTTTTCTTCTGTTAACAACACATTAAGGTGGCGTTGCTAATTGCCAATAACTAGGCCTATTGTTACGTAGCTCCGATTGATTTCTGTAGATTTAGGGACTTCCGTTATAGTTTTCTTCTGTTAACAACACATTAAGGTGGCGTTGCTAATTGCCAATAACTAGGCCTATTGTTACGTAGCTCCGATTGATTTCTGTAGATTTAGGGTCTTCCGTTATAGTTTTCTTCTGTTAACAACACATTAAGGTGGCGTTGCTAATTGCCAATAACTAGGCCTATTGTTACGTAGCTCCGATTGATTTCTGTAGATTTAGGGCCTTCCGTTATAGTTTTCTTCTGTTAACAACACATTAAGGTGGCGTTGCCATCTGCCAATAACTAGGCCTATTGTTACGTAGCTCCGATTGATTTCTGTAGATTTAGGGTCTTCCGTTATAGTTTTCTTCTGTTAACAACACATTAAGGTGGCGTTGCTATCTGCCAATAACTAGGCCTATTGTTACGTAGCTCCGATTGATTTCTGTAGATTTAGGGCCTTCCGTTATAGTTTTCTTCTGTTAACAACACATTAAGGTGGCGTTGCCATCTGACAATAACTAGGCCTATTGTTACGTAGCCCCGATTGTTTTCTGAAAGTGTAGGGCCTTCCGTTATAGTTTTCTTCTGTTAACAACACATTAAGGTGGCGTTGCTATCTGCCAATAACTAGGCCTATTGTTACGTAGCTCCGATTGTTTTCTGTAGATTTAGGGCCTTCCGTTATAGTTTTCTTCTGTTAACAACACATTAAGGTGGCGTTGCTATCTGCCAATAACTAGGCCTATTGTTACGTAGCTCCGATTGATTTCTGTAGATTTAGGGCCTTCCGTTATAGTTTTCTTCTGTTAACAACGCATTAAGGTGGCGTTGCCATCTGCCAATAACTAGGCCTATTGTTACGTAGCCCCGATTGTTTTCTGAAAGTGTAGGGCCTTCCGTTATAGTTTTCTTCTGTTAACAACGCATTAAGGTGGCGTTGCCATCTGCCAATAACTAGGCCTATTGTTACGTAGCTCCGATTGTTTTCTGAAAGTGTAGGGCCTTCCGTTATAGTTTTCTTCTGTTAACAACACATTAAGGTGGCGTTGCCATCTGCCAATAACTAGGCCTATTGTTACGTAGCCCCGATTGTTTTCTGAAAGTGTAGGGCCTTCCGTTATAGTTTTCTTCTGTTAACAACACATTAAGGTGGCGTTGCCATCTGCCAATAACTAGGCCTACTGTTACGTAGCTCCGATTGTTTTCTGTAGATTTAGGGCCTTCCGTTATAGTTTTCTTCTGTTAACAACGCATTAAGGTGGCGTTGCTCTCTGCCAATAACTAGGCCTATTGTTACGTAGCTCCGATTGATTTCTGTAGATTTAGGGTCTTCCGTTATAGTTTTCTTCTGTTAACAACACATTAAGGTGGCGTTGCTATCTGCCAATAACTAGGCCTATTGTTACGTAGCTCCGATTGATTTCTGTAGATTTAGGGCCTTCCGTTATAGTTTTCTTCTGTTAACAACACATTAAGGTGGCGTTGCTATCTGCCAATAACTAGGCCTATTGTTACGTAGCTCCGATTGTTTTCTGTAGATTTAGGGCCTTCCGTTATAGTTTTCTTCTGTTAACAACTCATTAAGGTGGCGTTGCTATCTGCCAATAACTAGGCCTATTGTTACGTAGCTCCGATTGATTTCTGTAGATTTAGGGCCTTCCGTTATAGTTTTCTTCTGTTAACAACGCATTAAGGTGGCGTTGCTATCTGCCAATAACTAGGCTTATTGTTACGTAGCCCCGATTGTTTTCTGTAGATTTAGGGCCTTCCGTTATAGTTTTCTTCTGTTAACAACGCATTAAGGTGGCGTTGCTATCTGCCAATAACTAGGCCTATTGTTACGTAGCTCCGATTGATTTCTGTAGATTTAGGGCCTTCCGTTATAGTTTTCTTCTGTTAACAACACATTAAGGTGGCGTTGCTATCTGCCAATAACTAGGCTTATTGTTACGTAGCTCCGATTGTTTTCTGTAGATTTAGGGTCTTCTGTTATAGTTTTCTTCTGTTAACAACGCATTAAGGTGGCGTTGCTATCTGCCAATAACTATGCCTATTGTTACGTAGCTCCGATTGATTTCTGTAGATTTAGGGTCTTCCGTTATAGTTTTCTTCTGTTAACAACGCATTAAGGTGGCGTTGCTATCTGCCAATAACTAGGCCTATTGTTACGTAGCCCCGATTGTTTTCTGTAAGTGTAGGGCCTTCCGTTATAGTTTTCTTCTGTTAACAACGCATTAAGGTGGCGTTGCTATCTGCCAATAACTAGGCCTATTGTTACGTAGCTCCGATTGTTTTCTGTAAGTGTAGGGCCTTCCGTTATAGTTTTCTTCTGTTAACAACGCATTAAGGTGGCGTTGCTATCTGCCAATAACTAGGCCTATTGTTACGTAGCTCCGATTGATTTCTGTAGATTTAGGGCCTTCCGTTATAGTTTTCTTCTGTTAACAACGCATTAAGGTGGCGTTGCTATCTGCCAATAACTAGGCCTATTGTTACGTAGCTCCGATTGTTTTCTGTAAGTGTAGGGCCTTCCGTTATAGTTTTCTTCTGTTAACAACGCATTAAGGTGGCGTTGCTATCTGCCAATAACTAGGCCTATTGTTACGTAGCTCCGATTGATTTCTGTAGATTTAGGGCCTGCCGTTATAGTTTTCTTCTGTTAACAACGCATTAAGGTGGCGTTGCTATCTGCCAATAACTAGGCCTATTGTTACGTAGCTCCGATTGTTTTCTGTAGATTTAGGGCCTTCCGTTATAGTTTTCTTCTGTTAACAACACATTAAGGTGGCGTTGCTATCTGCCAATAACTAGGCCTATTGTTACGTAGCTCCGATTGATTTCTGTAGATTTAGGGCCTTCCGTTATAGTTTTCTTCTGTTAACAACGCATTAAGGTGGCGTTGCTATCTGCCAATAACTACGCCTATTGTTACGTAGCTCCGATTGATTTCTGTAGATTTAGGGCCTGCCGTTATAGTTTTCTTCTGTTAACAACGCATTAAGGTGGCGTTGCTATCTGCCAATAACTAGGCCTATTGTTACGTAGCTCCGATTGATTTCTGTAGATTTAGGGCCTTCCGTTATAGTTTTCTTCTGTTAACAACGCATTAAGGTGGCGTTGCTATCTGCCAATAACTAGGCCTATTGTTACGTAGCTCCGATTGATTTCTGTAGATTTAGGGTCTTCCGTTATAGTTTTCTTCTGTTAACAACGCATTAAGGTGGCGTTGCTATCTGCCAATAACTAGGCCTATTGTTACGTAGCTCCGATTGATTTCTGTAGATTTAGGGTCTTCCGTTATAGTTTTCTTCTGTTAACAACGCATTAAGGTGGCGTTGCTATCTGCCAATAACTAGGCCTATTGTTACGTAGCTCCGATTGTTTTCTGTTAGTGTAGGGCCTTCCGTTATAGTTTTCTTCTGTTAACAACGCATTAAGGTGGCGTTGCTATCTGCCAATAACTAGGCCTATTGTTACGTAGCTCCGATTGTTTTCTGTAAGTGTAGGGCCTTCCGTTATAGTTTTCTTCTGTTAACAACGCATTAAGGTGGCGTTGCTATCTGCCAATAACTAGGCCTATTGTTACGTAGCCCCGATTGTTTTCTGTAAGTGTAGGTCCTTCCGTTATAGTTTTCTTCTGTTAACAACACATTAAGGTGGCGTTGCTATCTGCCAATAACTAGGCTTATTGTTACGTAGCTCCGATTGATTTCTGTAGATTTAGGGCCTGCCGTTATAGTTTTCTTCTGTTAACAACGCATTAAGGTGGCGTTGCTATCTGCCAATAACTAGGCCTATTGTTACGTAGCTCCGATTGTTTTCTGTAAGTGTAGGTCCTTCCGTTATAGTTTTCTTCTGTTAACAACACATTAAGGTGGCGTTGCTATCTGCCAATAACTAGGCCTATTGTTACGTAGCTCCGATTGTTTTCTGTAAGTGTAGGGCCTTCCGTTATAGTTTTCTTCTGTTAACAACGCATTAAGGTGGCGTTGCTATCTGCCAATAACTAGGCCTATTGTTACGTAGCTCCGATTGTTTTCTGTAAGTGTAGGGCCTTCCGTTATAGTTTTCTTCTGTTAACAACGCATTAAGGTGGCGTTGCTATCTGCCAATAACTAGGCCTATTGTTACGTAGCTCCGATTGTTTTCTGTAAGTGTAGGGCCTTCCGTTATAGTTTTCTTCTGTTAACAACACATTAAGGTGGCGTTGCTATCTGCCAATAACTAGGCCTATTGTTACGTAGCCCCGATTGTTTTCTGTAGATTTAGGGCCTTCCGTTATAGTTTTCTTCTGTTAACAACACATTAAGGTGGCGTTGCTATCTGCCAATAACTAGGCCTATTGTTACGTAGCTCCGATTGTTTTCTGAAAGTGTAGGGCCTTCCGTTATAGTTTTCTTCTGTTAACAACACATTAAGGTGGCGTTGCTATCTGCCAATAACTAGGCTTATTGTTACGTAGCTCCGATTGATTTCTGTAGATTTAGGGCCTTCCGTTATAGTTTTCTTCTGTTAACAACTCATTAAGGTGGCGTTGCTATCTGCCAATAACTAGGCTTATTGTTACGTAGCTCCGATTGATTTCTGTAGATTTAGGGCCTTCCGTTATAGTTTTCTTCTGTTAACAACACATTAAGGTGGCGTTGCTATCTGCCAATAACTAGGCTTATTGTTACGTAGCTCCGATTGATTTCTGTAGATTTAGGGCCTTCCGTTATAGTTTTCTTCTGTTAACAAGGCATTAAGGTGGCGTTGCTATCTGCCAATAACTAGGCCTATTGTTACGTAGCTCCGATTGATTTCTGTAGATTTAGGGCCTTCCGTTATAGTTTTCTTCTGTTAACAACGCATTAAGGTGGCGTTGCTATCTGCCAATAACTAGGCCTATTGTTACGTAGCTCCGATTGATTTCTGTAGATTTAGGGCCTTCCGTTATAGTTTTCTTCTGTTAACAACGCATTAAGGTGGCGTTGCTATCTGCCAATAACTGGGCCTATTGTTACGTAGCTCCGATTGATTTCTGTAGATTTAGGGCCTTCCGTTATAGTTTTCTTCTGTTAACAACACATTAAGGTGGCGTTGCTATCTGCCAATAACTAGGCCTATTGTTACGTAGCTCCGATTGATTTCTGTAGATTTAGGGCCTTCCGTTATAGTTTTCTTCTGTTAACAACGCATTAAGGTGGCGTTGCTATCTGCCAATAACTAGGCCTATTGTTACGTAGCTCCGATTGATTTCTGTAGATTTAGGGCCTTCCGTTATAGTTTTCTTCTGTTAACAACGCATTAAGGTGGCGTTGCTATCTGCCAATAACTAGGCCTATTGTTACGTAGCTCCGATTGATTTTGTAGATTTAGGGCCTTCCGTTATAGTTTTCTTCTGTTAACAACGCATTAAGGTGGCGTTGCTATCTGCCAATAACTAGGCCTATTGTTACGTAGCTCCGATTGATTTCTGTAGATTTAGGGCCTTCCGTTATAGTTTTCTTCTGTTAACAACGCATTAAGGTGGCGTTGCTATCTGCCAATAACTAGGCCTATTGTTACGTAGCTCCGATTGATTTCTGTAGATTTAGGGCCTTCCGTTATAGTTTTCTTCTGTTAACAACGCATTAAGGTGGCGTTGCTATCTGCCAATAACTAGGCCTATTGTTACGTAGCTCCGATTGATTTCTGTAGATTTAGGGCCTTCCGTTATAGTTTTCTTCTGTTAACAACGCATTAAGGTGGCGTTGCTAATTGCCAATAACTAGGCCTATTGTTACGTAGCTCCGATTGATTTCTGTAGATTTAGGGCCTTCCGTTATAGTTTTCTTCTGTTAACAACGCATTAAGGTGGCGTTGCTATCTGCCAATAACTAGGCCTATTGTTACGTAGCTCCGATTGATTTCTGTAGATTTAGGGCCTTCCGTTATAGTTTTCTTCTGTTAACAACACATTAAGGTGGCGTTGCTATCTGCCAATAACTAGGCCTATTGTTACGTAGCTCCGATTGATTTCTGTAGATTTAGGGCCTTCCGTTATAGTTTTCTTCTGTTAACAACGCATTAAGGTGGCGTTGCTATCTGCCAATAACTAGGCCTATTGTTACGTAGCTCCGATTGATTTCTGTAGATTTAGGGCCTTCCGTTATAGTTTTCTTCTGTTAACAACGCATTAAGGTGGCGTTGCTATCTGCCAATAACTAGGCCTATTGTTACGTAGCTCCGATTGATTTCTGTAGATTTAGGGCCTTCCGTTATAGTTTTCTTCTGTTAACAACACATTAAGGTGGCGTTGCTATCTGCCAATAACTAGGCCTATTGTTACGTAGCTCCGATTGATTTCTGTAGATTTAGGGCCTTCCGTTATAGTTTTCTTCTGTTAACAACGCATTAAGGTGGCGTTGCTATCTGCCAATAACTAGGCCTATTGTTACGTAGCTCCGATTGATTTCTGTAGATTTAGGGCCTTCCGTTATAGTTTTCTTCTGTTAACAACGCATTAAGGTGGCGTTGCTATCTGCCAATAACTAGGCCTATTGTTACGTAGCTCCGATTGATTTCTGTAAGTGTAGGGCCTTCCGTTATAGTTTTCTTCTGTTAACAACGCATTAAGGTGGCGTTGCTATTTGCCAATAACTAGGCCTATTGTTACGTATCTCCGATTGATTTCTGTAGATTTAGGGCCTTCCGTTATAGTTTTCTTCTGTTAACAACGCATTAAGGTGGCGTTGCTATCTGCCAATAACTAGGCCTATTGTTACGTAGCTCCGATTGATTTCTGTAAGTGTAGGGCCTTCCGTTATAGTTTTGTTCTGTTAACAACGCATTAAGGTGGCGTTGCTATCTGCCAATAACTAGGCCTATTGTTACGTAGCTCCGATTGATTTCTGTAGATTTAGGGCCTTCCGTTATAGTTTTCTTCTGTTAACAACGCATTAAGGTGGCGTTGCTATCTGCCAATAACTAGGCCTATTGTTACGTAGCTCCGATTGTTTTCTGTAAGTGTAGGGCCTTCCGTTATAGTTTTCTTCTGTTAACAACACATTAAGGTGGCGTTGCTATCTGCCAATAACTAGGCCTATTGTTACGTAGCTCCGATTGATTTCTGTAGATTTAGGGCCTTCCGTTATAGTTTTCTTCTGTTAACAACGCATTAAGGTGGCGTTGCTATCTGCCAATAACTAGGCCTATTGTTACGTAGCTCCGATTGTTTTCTGTAGATTTAGGGTCTTCCGTTATAGTTTTCTTCTGTTAACAACGCATTAAGATGGCGTTGCTATCTGCCAATAACTATGCCTATTGTTACGTAGCTCCGATTGATTTCTGTAGATTTAGGGTCTTCCGTTATAGTTTTCTTCTGTTAACAACGCATTTAGGTGGTGTTGCTATCTGCCAATAACTAGGCCTATTGTTACGTAGCTCCGATTGATTTCTGTAGATTTAGGGTCTTCCGTTATAGTTTTCTTCTGTTAACAACGCATTAAGGTGGCGTTGCTATCTGCCAATAACTAGGCCTATTGTTACGTAGCTCCGATTGTTTTCTGTAAGTGTAGGGCCTTCCGTTATAGTTTTCTTCTGTTAACAACGCATTAAGGTGGCGTTGCTATCTGCCAATAACTAGGCCTATTGTTACGTAGCTCCGATTGTTTTCTGTAAGTGTAGGGCCTTCCGTTATAGTTTTTTTCTGTTAACAACACATTAAGGTGGCGTTGCTATCTGCCAATAACTAGGCTTATTGTTACGTAGCTCCGATTGTTTTCTGTAAGTGTAGGGCCTTCCGTTATAGTTTTCTTCTGTTAACAACGCATTAAGGTGGCGTTGCTATCTGCCAATAACTAGGCTTATTGTTACGTAGCTCCGATTGTTTTCTGTAAGTGTAGGGCCTTCCGTTATAGTTTTCTTCTGTTAACAACGCATTAAGGTGGCGTTGCTATCTGCCAATAACTAGGCCTATTGTTACGTAGCTCCGATTGTTTTCTGTAGATTTAGGGCCTTCCGTTATAGTTTTCTTCTGTTAACAACACATTAAGGTGGCGTTGCTATCTGCCAATAACTAGGCCTATTGTTACGTAGCTCCGATTGTTTTCTGTAGATTTAGGGTCTTCCGTTATAGTTTTCTTCTGTTAACAACGCATTAAGGTGGCGTTGCTATCTGCCAATAACTAGGCCTATTGTTACGTAGCTCCGATTGTTTTCTGTAGATTTAGGGTCTTCCGTTATAGTTTTCTTCTGTCAATAACGCATTAAGGTGGCGTTGCTATCTGCCAATAACTAGGCCTATTGTTACGTAGCTCCGATTGTTTTCTGTAGATTTAGGGTCTTCCGTTATAGTTTTCTTCTGTTAATAACGCATTAAGGTGGCGTTGCTATCTGCCAATAACTAGGCCTATTGTTACGTAGCTCCGATTGTTTTCTGTAAGTGTAGGGTCTTCCGTTATAGTTTTCTTCTGTTAACAACGCATTAAGGTGGCGTTGCTATCTGCCAATAACTAGGCCTATTGTTACGTAGCTCCGATTGTTTTCTGTAGATTTAGGGTCTTCCGTTATAGTTTTCTTCTGTTAACAACACATTAAGGTGGCGTTGCTATCTGCCAATAACTAGGCTTATTGTTACGTAGCTCCGATTGTTTTCTGTAAGTGTAGGGTCTTCCGTTATAGTTTTCTTCTGTTAACAACGCATTAAGGTGGCGTTGCTATCTGCCAATAACTAGGCCTATTGTTACGTAGCTCCGATTGTTTTCTGTAGATTTAGGGCCTTCTGTTATAGTTTTCTTCTGTTAACAACACATTAAGGTGGCGTTGCTATCTGCCAATAACTAGGCCTATTGTTACGTAGCTCCGATTGATTTCTGTAGATTTAGGGCCTTCCGTTATAGTTTTCTTCTGTTAACAACGCATTAAGGTGGCGTTGCTATCTGCCAATAACTAGGCCTATTGTTACGTAGCTCCGATTGTTTTCTGTAGATTTAGGGTCTTCCGTTATAGTTTTCTTCTGTTAATAACGCATTAAGGTGGCGTTGCTATCTGCCAATAACTAGGCCTATTGTTACGTAGCTCCGATTGTTTTCTGTAAGTGTAGGGCCTTCCGTTATAGTTTTCTTCTGTTAACAACGCATTAAGGTGGCGTTGCTATCTGCCAATAACTAGGCCTATTGTTACGTAGCCCCGATTGATTTCTGTAGATTTAGGGCCTTCCGTTATAGTTTTCTTCTGTTAACAACACATTAAGGTGGCGTTGCTATCTGCCAATAACTAGGCCTATTGTTACGTAGCTCCGATTGTTTTCTGTAGATTTAGGGCCTTCCGTTATAGTTTTCTTCTGTTAACAACGCATTAAGGTGGCGTTGCTATCTGCCAATAACTAGGCCTATTGTTACGTAGCTCCGATTGTTTTCTGTAAGTGTAGGGTCTTCCGTTATAGTTTTCTTCTGTTAACAACGCATTAAGGTGGCGTTGCTATCTGCCAATAACTAGGCCTATTGTTACGTAGCTCCGATTGTTTTCTGTAAGTGTAGGTCCTTCCGTTATAGTTTTCTTCTGTTAACAACGCATTAAGGTGGCGTTGCTATCTGCCAATAACTAGGCCTATTGTTACGTAGCTCCGATTGTTTTCTGTAAGTGTAGGGCCTTCCGTTATAGTTTTCTTCTGTTAACAACGCATTAAGGTGGCGTTGCTATCTGCCAATAACTAGGCCTATTGTTACGTAGCCCCGTTTGATTTCTGTAGATTTAGGGCCTTCCGTTATAGTTTTCTTCTGTTAACAACACATTAAGGTGGCGTTGCTATCTGCCAATAACTAGGCCTATTGTTACGTAGCTCCGATTGTTTTCTGTAGATTTAGGGCCTTCCGTTATAGTTTTCTTCTGTTAACAACGCATTAAGGTGGCGTTGCTATCTGCCAATAACTAGGCCTATTGTTACGTAGCTCCGATTGTTTTCTGTAAGTGTAGGGTCTTCCGTTATAGTTTTCTTCTGTTAACAACGCATTAAGGTGGCGTTGCTATCTGCCAATAACTAGGCCTATTGTTACGTAGCTCCGATTGATTTCTGTAGATTTAGGGTCTTCCGTTATAGTTTTCTTCTGTTAACAACGCATTAAGGTGGCGTTGCTATCTGCCAATAACTAGGCCTATTGTTACGTAGCTCCGATTGATTTCTGTAGATTTAGGGCCTTCCGTTATAGTTTTCTTCTGTTAACAACGCATTAAGGTGGCGTTGCTATCTGCCAATAACTAGGCCTATTGTTACGTAGCTCCGATTGTTTTCTGTAGATTTAGGGCCTTCCGTTATAGTTTTCTTCTGTTAACAACGCATTAAGGTGGCGTTGCTATCTGCCAATAACTAGGCCTATTGTTACGTAGCTCCGATTGATTTCTGTAGATTTAGGGTCTTCCGTTATAGTTTTCTTCTGTTAACAACGCATTAAGGTGGCCTTGCTATCTGCCAATAACTAGGCCTATTGTTACGTAGCTCCGATTGATTTCTGTAGATTTAGGGCCTTCCGTTATAGTTTTCTTCTGTTAACAACGCATTAAGATGGCGTTGCTATCTGCCAATAACTAGGCCTATTGTTACGTAGCTCCGATTGATTTCTGTAGATTTAGGGCCTTCCGTTATAGTTTTCTTCTGTTAACAACGCATTAAGATGGCGTTGCTATCTGCCAATAACTAGGCCTATTGTTACGTAGCTCCGATTGATTTCTGTAGATTTAGGGCCTTCCGTTATAGTTTTCTTCTGTTAACAACGCATTAAGGTGGCGTTGCTATCTGCCAATAACTAGGCCTATTGTTACGTAGCTCCGATTGATTTCTGTAGATTTAGGGTCTTCCGTTATAGTTTTCTTCTGTTAACAACGCATTAAGGTGGCGTTGCTATCTGCCAATAACTAGGCCTATTGTTACGTAGCTCCGATTGTTTTCTGTAGATTTAGGGCCTTCCGTTATAGTTTTCTTCTGTTAACAACGCATTAAGGTGGCGTTGCTATCTGCCAATAACTAGGCCTATTGTTACGTAGCTCCGATTGATTTCTGTAGATTTAGGGCCTTCCGTTATAGTTTTCTTCTGTTAACAACGCATTAAGGTGGCGTTGCTATCTGCCAATAACTAGGCCTATTGTTACGTAGCTCCGATTGATTTCTGTAGATTTAGGGTCTTCCGTTATAGTTTTCTTCTGTTAACAACGCATTAAGGTGGCGTTGCTATCTGCCAATAACTAGGCCTATTGTTACGTAGCTCCGATTGTTTTCTGTAGATTTAGGGCCTTCCGTTATAGTTTTCTTCTGTTAACAACGCATTAAGGTGGCGTTGCTATCTGCCAATAACTAGGCCTATTGTTACGTAGCTCCGATTGATTTCTGTAGATTTAGGGCCTTCCGTTATAGTTTTCTTCTGTTAACAACACATTAAGGTGGCGTTGCTATCTGCCAATAACTAGGCCTATTGTTACGTAGCTCCGATTGATTTCTGTAGATTTAGGGCCTTCCGTTATAGTTTTCTTCTGTTAACAACGCATTAAGGTGGCGTTGCCATCTGCCAATAACTAGGCCTATTGTTACGTAGCTCCGATTGATTTCTGTAGATTTAGGGTCTTCCGTTATAGTTTTCTTCTGTTAACAACGCATTAAGGTGGCGTTGCTATCTGCCAATAACTAGGCCTATTGTTACGTAGCTCCGATTGTTTTCTGTAGATTTAGGGTCTTCCGTTATAGTTTTCTTCTGTTAATAACGCATTAAGGTGGCGTTGCTATCTGCCAATAACTAGGCCTATTGTTACGTAGCTCCGATTGTTTTCTGTAGATTTAGGGTCTTCCGTTATAGTTTTCTTCTGTTAACAACGCATTAAGGTGGCGTTGCTATCTGCCAATAACTAGGCCTATTGTTACGTAGCTCCGATTGTTTTCTGTAGATTTAGGGTCTTCCGTTATAGTTTTCTTCTGTTAATAACGCATTAAGGTGGCGTTGCTATCTGCCAATAACTAGGCCTATTGTTACGTAGCTCCGATTGTTTTCTGTAAGTGTAGGGTCTTCCGTTATAGTTTTCTTCTGTTAACAACGCATTAAGGTGGCGTTGCTATCTGCCAATAACTAGGCTTATTGTTACGTAGCCCCGATTGTTTTCTGTAGATTTAGGGCCTTCCGTTATAGTTTTCTTCTGTTAACAACGCATTAAGGTGGCGTTGCTATCTGCCAATAACTATGCCTATTGTTACGTAGCCCCGATTGTTTTCTGTAAGTGTAGGGCCTGCCGTTATAGTTTTCTTCTGTTAACAACGCATTAAGGTGGCGTTGCTATCTGCCAATAACTAGGCCTATTGTTACGTAGCTCCGATTGTTTTCTGTAGATTTAGGGCCTTCCGTTATAGTTTTCTTCTGTTAACAACGCATTAAGGTGGCGTTGCTATCTGCCAATAACTAGGCTTATTGTTACGTAGCCCCGATTGTTTTCTGTAAGTGTAGGGCCTGCCGTTATAGTTTTCTTCTGTTAACAACGCATTAAGGTGGCGTTGCTATCTGCCAATAACTAGGCTTATTGTTACGTAGCTCCGATTGATTTCAGTAGATTTAGGGCCTTCCGTTATAGTTTTCTTCTGTTAACAACGCATTAAGATGGCGTTGCTATCTGCCAATAACTAGGCCTATTGTTACGTAGCTCCGATTGATTTCTGTAGATTTAGGGCCTTCCGTTATAGTTTTCTTCTGTTAACAACACATTAAGGTGGCGTTGCTATCTGCCAATAACTAGGCCTATTGTTACGTAGCTCCGATTGTTTTCTGTAGATTTAGGGTCTTCCGTTATAGTTTTCTTCTGTTAACAACGCATTAAGGTGGCGTTGCTATCTGCCAATAACTAGGCTTATTGTTACGTAGCCCCGATTGTTTTCTGTAGATTTAGGGCCTTCCGTTATAGTTTTCTTCTGTTAACAACGCATTAAGGTGGCGTTGCTATCTGCCAATAACTAGGCCTATTGTTACGTAGCTCCGATTGTTTTCTGTAGATTTAGGGCCTTCCGTTATAGTTTTCTTCTGTTAACAACGCATTAAGGTGGCGTTGCTATCTGCCAATAACTAGGCCTATTGTTACGTAGCTCCGATTGTTTTCTGTAGATTTAGGGCCTTCCGTTATAGTTTTCTTCTGTTAACAACGCATTAAGGTGGCGTTGCTATCTGCCAATAACTAGGCCTATTGTTACGTAGCTCCGATTGTTTTCTGTAGATTTAGGGCCTTCCGTTATAGTTTTCTTCTGTTAACAACGCATTAAGGTGGCGTTGCTATCTGCCAATAACTAGGCCTATTGTTACGTAGCCCCGATTGTTTTCTGTAAGTGTAGGGCCTGCCGTTATAGTTTTCTTCTGTTAACAACGCATTAAGGTGGCGTTGCTATCTGCCAATAACTAGGCCTATTGTTACGTAGCTCCGATTGTTTTCTGTAGATTTAGGGCCTTCCGTTATAGTTTTCTTCTGTTAACAACGCATTAAGGTGGCGTTGCTATCTGCCAATAACTAGGCCTATTGTTACGTAGCTCCGATTGTTTTCTGTAGATTTAGGGCCTTCCGTTATAGTTTTCTTCTGTTAACAACGCATTAAGGTGGCGTTGCTATCTGCCAATAACTAGGCTTATTGTTACGTAGCTCCGATTGATTTCAGTAGATTTAGGGCCTTCCGTTATAGTTTTCTTCTGTTAACAACGCATTAAGATGGCGTTGCTATCTGCCAATAACTAGGCCTATTGTTACGTAGCTCCGATTGATTTCTGTAGATTTAGGGCCTTCCGTTATAGTTTTCTTCTGTTAACAACACATTAAGGTGGCGTTGCTATCTGCCAATAACTAGGCCTATTGTTACGTAGCTCCGATTGTTTTCTGTAAGTGTAGGGTCTTCCGTTATAGTTTTCTTCTGTTAACAACGCATTAAGGTGGCGTTGCTATCTGCCAATAACTAGGCTTATTGTTACGTAGCCCCGATTGTTTTCTGTAGATTTAGGGCCTTCCGTTATAGTTTTCTTCTGTTAACAACGCATTAAGGTGGCGTTGCTATCTGCCAATAACTAGGCCTATTGTTACGTAGCTCCGATTGTTTTCTGTAGATTTAGGGCCTTCCGTTATAGTTTTCTTCTGTTAACAACGCATTAAGGTGGCGTTGCTATCTGCCAATAACTAGGCCTATTGTTACGTAGCTCCGATTGTTTTCTATAGATTTAGGGTCTTCTGTTATAGTTTTCTTCTGTTAACAACGCATTAAGGTGGCGTTGCTATCTGCCAATAACTAGGCCTATTGTTACGTAGCTCCGATTGTTTTCTGTAGATTTAGGGCCTTCCGTTATAGTTTTCTTCTGTTAACAACGCATTAAGGTGGCGTTGCTATCTGCCAATAACTAGGCCTATTGTTACGTAGCTCCGATTGTTTTCTGTAGATTTAGGGCCTTCCGTTATAGTTTTCTTCTGTTAACAACGCATTAAGATGGCGTTGCTATCTGCCAATAACTAGGCCTATTGTTACGTAGCTCCGATTGTTTTCTGTAGATTTAGGGCCTTCCGTTATAGTTTTCTTCTGTTAACAACACATTAAGGTGGCGTTGCTATCTGCCAATAACTAGGCCTATTGTTACGTAGCTCCGATTGATTTCTGTAGATTTAGGGTCTTCTGTTATAGTTTTCTTCTGTTAACAACACATTAAGGTGGCGTTGCTATCTGCCAATAACTAGGCCTATTGTTACGTAGCTCCGATTGATTTCTGTAGATTTAGGGCCTTCCGTTATAGTTTTCTTCTGTTAACAACACATTAAGGTGGCGTTGCTATCTGCCAATAACTAGGCCTATTGTACGTAGCTCCGATTGATTTCTGTAAGTGTAGGGTCTTCCGTTATAGTTTTCTTCTGTTAATAACGCATTAAGGTGGCATTGCTATCTGCCAATAACTAGGCCTATTGTTACGTAGCTCCGATTGTTTTCTGTAGATTTAGGGTCTTCTGTTATAGTTTTCTTCTGTTAACAACGCATTAAGGTGGCGTTGCTATCTGCCAATAACTAGGCCTATTGTTACGTAGCTCCGATTGATTTCTGTAGATTTAGGGCCTTCTGTTATAGTTTTCTTCTGTTAACAACACATTAAGGTGGCGTTGCTATCTGCCAATAACTAGGCCTATTGTTACGTAGCTCCGATTGATTTCTGTAGATTTAGGGCCTTCCGTTATAGTTTTCTTCTGTTAACAACACATTAAGGTGGCGTTGCTATCTGCCAATAACTAGGCCTATTGTTGCGTAGCTCCGATTGATTTCTGTAAGTGTAGGGTCTTCCGTTATAGTTTTCTTCTGTTAATAACGCATTAAGGTGGCGTTGCTATCTGCCAATAACTAGGCCTATTGTTACGTAGCTCCGATTGTTTTCTGTAGATTTAGGGTCTTCTGTTATAGTTTTCTTCTGTTAACAACGCATTAAGGTGGCGTTGCTATCTGCCAATAACTAGGCCTATTGTTACGTAGCTCCGATTGATTTCTGTAGATTTAGGGTCTTCTGTTATAGTTTTCTTCTGTTAACAACACATTAAGGTGGCGTTGCTATCTGCCAATAACTAGGCCTATTGTTACGTAGCTCCGATTGATTTCTGTAGATTTAGGGCCTTCCGTTATAGTTTTCTTCTGTTAACAACGCATTAAGGTGGCGTTGCTATCTGCTAATAACTAGGCCTATTGTTACGTAGCTCCGATTGATTTCTGTAGATTTAGGGCCTTCCGTTATAGTTTTCTTCTGTTAACAACGCATTAAGGTGGCGTTGCTATCTGCCAATAACTAGGCTTATTGTTACGTAGCTCCGATTGTTTTCTGTAGATTTAGGGCCTTCCGTTATAGTTTTCTTCTGTTAATAACGCATTAAGGTGGCGTTGCTATCTGCCAATAACTAGGCCTATTGTTACGTAGCTCCGATTGATTTCTGTAGATTTAGGGTCTTCTGTTATAGTTTTCTTCTGTTAACAACGCATTAAGGTGGCGTTGCTATCTGCCAATAACTAGGCCTATTGTTACGTAGCTCCGATTGATTTCTGTAGATTTAGGGTCTTCTGTTATAGTTTTCTTCTGTTAACAACGCATTAAGGTGGCGTTGCTATCTGCCAATAACTAGGCCTATTGTTACGTAGCTCCGATTGATTTCTGTAGATTTAGGGCCTTCCGTTATAGTTTTCTTCTGTTAACAACGCATTAAGGTGGCGTTGCTATCTGCCAATAACTAGGCCTATTGTTACGTAGCTCCGATTGATTTCTGTAGATTTAGGGCCTTCCGTTATAGTTTTCTTCTGTTAACAACACATTAAGGTGGCGTTGCTATCTGCCAATAACTAGGCCTATTGTTACGTAGCTCCGATTGATTTCTGTAGATTTAGGGCCTTCCGTTATAGTTTTCTTCTGTTAACAACACATTAAGGTGGCGTTGCTATCTGCCAATAACTAGGCCTATTGTTACGTAGCTCCGATTGATTTCTGTAGATTTAGGGTCTTCCGTTATAGTTTTCTTCTGTTAACAACACATTAAGGTGGCGTTGCTATCTGCCAATAACTAGGCCTATTGTTACGTAGCTCCGATTGATTTCTGTAAGTGTAGGGCCTTCCGTTATAGTTTTCTTCTGTTAACAACGCATTAAGGTGGCGTTGCTATCTGCCAACAACTAGGCCTATTGTTACGTAGCTCCGATTGATTTCTGTAAGTGTAGGGCCTTCCGTTATAGTTTTCTTCTGTTAACAACGCATTAAGGTGGCGTTGCTATCTGCCAATAACTAGGCCTATTGTTACGTAGCTCCGATTGATTTCTGTAAGTGTAGGGCCTTCCGTTATAGTTTTCTTCTGTTAACAACACATTAAGGTGGCGTTGCTATCTGCCAATAACTAGGCCTATTGTTACGTAGCTCCGATTGATTTCTGTAGATTTAGGGTCTTCCGTTATAGTTTTCTTCTGTTAACAACACATTAAGGTGGCGTTGCTATCTGCCAATAACTAGGCCTATTGTTACGTAGCTCCGATTGATTTCTGTAGATTTAGGGCCTTCCGTTATAGTTTTCTTCTGTTAACAACGCATTAAGGTGGCGTTGCTATCTGCCAATAACTAGGCCTATTGTTACGTAGCTCCGATTGATTTCTGTAAGTGTAGGGCCTTCCGTTATAGTTTTCTTCTGTTAACAACACATTAAGGTGGCGTTGCTATCTGCCAATAACTAGGCCTATTGTTACGTAGCTCCGATTGATTTCTGTAGATTTAGGGCCTTCCGTTATAGTTTTCTTCTGTTAACAACGCATTAAGGTGGCGTTGCTATCTGCCAATAACTAGGCCTATTGTTACGTAGCTCCGATTGTTTTCTGTAGATTTAGGGTCTTCCGTTATAGTTTTCTTCTGTTAACAACGCATTAAGGTGGCGTTGCTATCTGCCAATAACTAGGCCTATTGTTACGTAGCTACGATTGATTTCTGTAGATTTAGGGCCTTCCGTTATAGTTTTCTTCTGTTAACAACGCATTAAGGTGGCGTTGCTATCTGCCAATAACTAGGCCTATTGTTACGTAGCTCCGATTGATTTCTGTAGATTTAGGGCCTTCCGTTGTAGTTTTCTTCTGTTAACAACGCATTAAGGTGGCGTTGCTATCTGCCAATAACTAGGCCTATTGTTACGTAGCTCCGATTGTTTTCTGTAGATTTAGGGTCTTCCGTTATAGTTTTCTTCTGTTAATAACGCATTAAGGTGGCGTTGCTATCTGCCAATAACTAGGCCTATTGTTACGTAGCTCCGATTGTTTTCTGTAAGTGTAGGGTCTTCCGTTATAGTTTTCTTCTGTTAACAACGCATTAAGGTGGCGTTGCTATCTGCCAATAACTAGGCCTATTGTTACGTAGCTCCGATTGTTTTCTGTAGATTTAGGGCCTTCCGTTATAGTTTTCTTCTGTTAACAACGCATTAAGGTGGCGTTGCTATCTGCCAATAACTAGGCCTATTGTTACGTAGCTCCGATTGTTTTCTGTAGATTTAGGGCCTTCCGTTATAGTTTTCTTCTGTTAACAACACATTAAGGTGGCGTTGCTATCTGCCAATAACTAGGCCTATTGTTACGTAGCTCCGATTGTTTTCTGTAAGTGTAGGGTCTTCCGTTATAGTTTTCTTCTGTTAACAACGCATTAAGGTGGCGTTGCTATCTGCCAATAACTAGGCCTATTGTTACGTAGCTCCGATTGTTTTCTGTAGATTTAGGGCCTTCCGTTATAGTTTTCTTCTGTTAACAACGCATTAAGGTGGCGTTGCTATCTGCCAATAACTAGGCCTATTGTTACGTAGCTCCGATTGTTTTCTGTTGATTTAGGGCCTTCCGTTATAGTTTTCTTCTGTTAACAACGCATTAAGGTGGCGTTGCTATCTGCCAATAACTAGGCCTATTGTTACGTAGCTCCGATTGATTTCTGTAGATTTAGGGTCTTCCATTATAGTTTTCTTCTGTTAACAACACATTAAGGTGGCGTTGCCATCTGCCAATAACTAGGCCTATTGTTACGTAGCTCCGATTGTTTTCTGTAGATTTAGGGCCTTCCGTTATAGTTTTCTTCTGTTAACAACACATTAAGGTGGCGTTGCTATCTGCCAATAACTAGGCCTATTGTTACGTAGCTCCGATTGATTTCTGTAGATTTAGGGCCTTCCGTTATAGTTTTCTTCTGTTAACAACGCATTAAGGTGGCGTTGCTATATGCCAATAACTAGGCCTATTGTTACGTAGCTCCGATTGATTTCTGTAGATTTAGGGCCTTCCGTTATAGTTTTCTTCTGTTAACAACGCATTAAGATGGCGTTGCTATCTGCCAATAACTAGGCCTATTGTTACGTAGCTCCGATTGTTTTCTGTAGATTTAGGGCCTTCCGTTATAGTTTTCTTCTGTTAACAACACATTAAGGTGGCGTTGCCATCTGCCAATAACTAGGCCTATTGTTACGTAGCTCCGATTGTTTTCTGTAGATTTAGGGCCTTCCGTTATAGTTTTCTTCTGTTAACAACGCATTAAGGTGGCGTTGCTATCTGCCAATAACTAGGCCTATTGTTACGTAGCTCCGATTGTTTTCTGTAGATTTAGGGCCTTCCGTTATAGTTTTCTTCTGTTAACAACACATTAAGGTGGCGTTGCCATCTGCCAATAACTAGGCCTATTGTTACGTAGCTCCGATTGATTTCTGTAGATTTAGGGCCTTCCGTTATAGTTTTCTTCTGTTAACAACGCATTAAGGTGGCGTTGCTATCTGCCAATAACTAGGCCTATTGTTACGTAGCTCCGATTGATTTCTGTAAGTGTAGGGCCTTCCGTTATAGTTTTCTTCTGTTAACAACACATTAAGGTGGCGTTGCTATCTGCCAATAACTAGGCCTATTGTTACGTAGCTCCGATTGATTTCTGTAGATTTAGGGCCTTCCGTTATAGTTTTCTTCTGTTAACAACGCATTATGGTGGCGTTGGTATCTGCCAATAACTAGGCCTATTGTTACGTAGCTCCGATTGATTTCTGTAGATTTAGGGCCTTCCGTTATAGTTTTCTTCTGTTAACAACGCATTAAGGTGGCGTTGCTATCTGCCAATAACTAGGCCTATTGTTACGTAGCTCCGATTGATTTCTGTAGATTTAGGGCCTTCCGTTATAGTTTTCTTCTGTTAACAACACATTAAGGTGGCGTTGCTATCTGCCAATAACTAGGCCTATTGTTACGTAGCTCCGATTGTTTTCTGTAGATTTAGGGCCTTCCGTTATAGTTTTCTTCTGTTAACAACGCATTAAGGTGGCGTTGCTATCTGCCAATAACTAGGCCTATTGTTACGTAGCTCCGATTGTTTTCTGTAGATTTAGGGTCTTCCGTTATAGTTTTCTTCTGTTAACAACGCATTAAGGTGGCGTTGCTATCTGCCAATAACTAGGCCTATTGTTACGTAGCTCCGATTGTTTTCTGTAAGTGTAGGGCCTTCCGTTATAGTTTTCTTCTGTTAACAACACATTAAGGTGGCGTTGCTATCTGCCAATAACTAGGCCTATTGTTACGTAGCTCCGATTGTTTTCTGTAGATTTAGGGCCTTCCGTTATAGTTTTCTTCTGTTAACAACGCATTAAGGTGGCGTTGGTATCTGCCAATAACTAGGCCTATTGTTACGTAGCTCCGATTGATTTCTGTAGATTTAGGGCCTGCCGTTATAGTTTTCTTCTGTTAACAACACATTAAGGTGGCGTTGCTATCTGCCAATAACTAGGCCTATTGTTACGTAGCTCCGATTGTTTTCTGTAAGTGTAGGGCCTTCCGTTATAGTTTTCTTCTGTTAACAACGCATTAAGGTGGCGTTGCTATCTGCCAATAACTAGGCTTATTGTTACGTAGCTCCGATTGTTTTCTGTAGATTTAGGGCCTTCCGTTATAGTTTTCTTCTGTTAACAACACATTAAGGTGGCGTTGCTATCTGCCAATAACTAGGCTTATTGTTACGTAGCTCCGATTGTTTTCTGTAGATTTAGGGCCTTCCGTTATAGTTTTCTTCTGTTAACAACACATTAAGGTGGCGTTGCTATCTGCCAATAACTAGGCTTATTGTTACGTAGCTCCGATTGTTTTCTGTAGATTTAGGGCCTTCCGTTATAGTTTTCTTCTGTTAACAACGCATTAAGGTGGCGTTGCCATCTGCCAATAACTAGGCTTATTGTTACGTAGCTCCGATTGTTTTCTGTAGATTTAGGGCCTTCCGTTATAGTTTTCTTCTGTTAACAACACATTAAGGTGGCGTTGCTATCTGCCAATAACTAGGCTTATTGTTACGTAGCTCCGATTGTTTTCTGTAAGTGTAGGGCCTTCCGTTATAGTTTTCTTCTGTTAACAACACATTAAGGTGGCGTTGCTATCTGCCAATAACTAGGCCTATTGTTACGTAGCTCCGATTGTTTTCTGTAAGTGTAGGGCCTTCCGTTATAGTTTTCTTCTGTTAACAACACATTAAGGTGGCGTTGCTATCTGCCAATAACTAGGCCTATTGTTACGTAGCTCCGATTGTTTTCTGTAGATTTAGGGCCTTCCGTTATAGTTTTCTTCTGTTAACAACGCATTAAGGTGGCGTTGGTATCTGCCAATAACTAGGCCTATTGTTACGTAGCTCCGATTGATTTCTGTAGATTTAGGGCCTGCCGTTATAGTTTTCTTCTGTTAACAACACATTAAGGTGGCGTTGCTATCTGCCAATAACTAGGCTTATTGTTACGTAGCTCCGATTGTTTTCTGTAGATTTAGGGCCTTCCGTTATAGTTTTCTTCTGTTAACAACACATTAAGGTGGCGTTGCTATCTGCCAATAACTAGGCCTATTGTTACGTATCTCCGATTGTTTTCTGTAAGTGTAGGGCCTTCCGTTATAGTTTTCTTCTGTTAACAACGCATTAAGGTGGCGTTGCTATCTGCCAATAACTAGGCTTATTGTTACGTAGCTCCGATTGTTTTCTGTAAGTGTAGGGCCTTCCGTTATAGTTTTCTTCTGTTAACAACGCATTAAGGTGGCGTTGCTATCTGCCAATAACTAGGCTTATTGTTACGTAGCTCCGATTGTTTTCTGTAAGTGTAGGGCCTGCCGTTATAGTTTTCTTCTGTTAACAACGCATTAAGGTGGCGTTGCTATCTGCCAATAACTAGGCCTATTGTTACGTAGTTCCGATTGTTTTCTGTAAGTGTAGGGCTTTCCGTTATAGTTTTCTTCTGTTAACAACGCATTAAGGTGGCGTTGCTATCTGCCAATAACTAGGCTTATTGTTACGTAGCTCCGATTGTTTTCTGTAAGTGTAGGGCCTTCCGTTATAGTTTTCTTCTGTTAACAACGCATTAAGGTGGCGTTGCTATCTGCCAATAACTAGGCCTATTGTTACGTAGCTCCGATTGTTTTCTGTAGATTTAGGGCCTTCCGTTATAGTTTTCTTCTGTTAACAACGCATTAAGGTGGCGTTGCTATCTGCCAATAACTAGGCCTATTGTTACGTAGCTCCGATTGTTTTCTGTAGATTTAGGGCCTGCCGTTATAGTTTTCTTCTGTTAACAACGCATTAAGGTGGCGTTGCTATCTGCCAATAACTAGGCCTATTGTTACGTAGCTCCGATTGTTTTCTGTAGATTTAGGGCCTGCCGTTATAGTTTTCTTCTGTTAACAACGCATTAAGGTGGCGTTGCTATCTGCCAATAACTAGGCTTATTGTTACGTAGCTCCGATTGTTTTCTGTAAGTGTAGGGCCTTCCGTTATAGTTTTTTTTTCTGTTAACAACGCATTAAGGTGGCGTTGCTATCTGCCAATAACTAGGCCTATTGTTACGTAGCTCCGATTGTTTTCTGTAAGTGTAGGGCCTTCCGTTATAGTTTTCTTCTGTTAACAACACATTAAGGTGGCGTTGCTATCTGCCAATAATTAGGCTTATTGTTACGTAGCTCCGATTGTTTTCTGTAAGTGTAGGGCCTTCCGTTATAGTTTTCTTCTGTTAACAACACATTAAGGTGGCGTTGCTATCTGCCAATAACTAGGCTTATTGTTACGTAGCTCCGATTGTTTTCTGTAAGTGTAGGGCCTTCCGTTATAGTTTTCTTCTGTTAACAACGCATTAAGGTGGCGTTGCTATCTGCCAATAACTAGGCCTATTGTTACGTAGCTCCGATTGTTTTCTGTAAGTGTAGGGCCTTCCGTTATAGTTTTCTTCTGTTAACAACACATTAAGGTGGCGTTGCTATCTGCCAATAACTAGGCCTATTGTTACGTAGCTCCGATTGATTTCTGTAGATTTAGGGCCTTCCGTTATAGTTTTCTTCTGTTAACAACACATTAAGGTGGCGTTGCTATCTGCCAATAACTAGGCCTATTGTTACGTAGCTCCGATTGTTTTCTGTAGATTTAGGGCCTTCCGTTATAGTTTTCTTCTGTTAACAACGCATTAAGGTGGCGTTGCTATCTGCCAATAACTAGGCCTATTGTTACGTAGCTCCGATTGATTTCTGTAGATTTAGGGCCTTCCGTTATAGTTTTCTTCTGTTAACAACGCATTAAGGTGGCGTTGCTATCTGCCAATAACTAGGCTTATTGTTACGTAGCTCCGATTGTTTTCTGTAAGTGTAGGGCCTGCCGTTATAGTTTTCTTCGGTTAACAACACATTAAGGTGGCGTTGCTATCTGCCAATAACTAGGCTTATTGTTACGTAGCTCCGATTGTTTTCTGTAAGTGTAGGGCTTTCCGTTATAGTTTTCTTCTGTTAACAACACATTAAGGTGGCGTTGCCATCTGCCAATAACTAGGCTTATTGTTCCGTAGCTCCGATTGTTTTCTGTAAGTGTAGGGATTTCCGTTATAGTTTTCTTCTGTTAACAACGCATTAAGGTGGCGTTGCTATCTGCCAATAACTAGGCCTATTGTTACGTAGCTCCGATTGTTTTCTGTAAGTGTAGGGCCTTCCGTTATAGTTTTCTTCTGTTAACAACACATTAAGGTGGCGTTGCCATCTGCCAATAACTAGGCTTATTGTTACGTAGCTCCGATTGTTTTCTGTAAGTGTAGGGCTTTCCGTTATAGTTTTCTTTGTTAACAACTCATTAAGGTGGCGTTGCTATCTGCCAATAACTAGGCTTATTGTTACGTAGCTCCGATTGATTTCTGTAAGTGTAGGGCCTTCCGTTATAGTTTTCTTCTGTTAACAACTCATTAAGGTGGCGTTGCTATCTGCCAATAACTAGGCTTATTGTTACGTAGCTCCGATTGATTTCTGTAAGTGTAGGGCCTTCCGTTATAGTTTTCTTCTGTTAACAACTCATTAAGGTGGCGTTGCTATCTGCCAATAACTAGGCTTATTGTTACGTAGCTCCGATTGTTTTCTGTAAGTGTAGGGCCTTCCGTTATAATTTTCTTCTGTTAACAGCTCATTAAGGTGGCGTTGCTATCTGCCAATAACTAGGCCTACTGTTACGTATCCACGATTTTTTCTGTAAGTGTAGGGCCTTCCGCTATAATTTTCTTCTGTTAACAACTCATTAAGGTGGCGTTGCTATCTGCCAATAACTAGGCCTACTGTTACGTATCCACGATTTTTTCTGTAAGTGTAGGGCCTTCCGCTATAATTTTCTTCTGTTAACAACTCATTAAGGTGGCGTTGCTATCCGCCAATAACTAGGCCTACTGTTACGTATCCACGATTTTTTCTGTAAGTGTAGGGCCTTCCGTTATAGTTTTCTTCTGTTAACAACGCATTAAGGTGGCGTTGCCATCTGCCAATAACTAGGCCTATTGTTACGTAGCTCCGATTGTTTTCTGAAAGTGTAGGGCCTTCCGTTATAGTTTTCTTCTGTTAACAACGCATTAAGGTGGCGTTGCCATCTGCCAATAACTAGGCCTATTGTTACGTAGCTCCGATTGTTTTCTGAAAGTGTAGGGCCTTCCGTTATAGTTTTCTTCTGTTAACAACTCATTAAGGTGGCGTTGCTATCTGCCAATAACTAGGCTTATTGTTACGTAGCTCCGATTGTTTTCTGTAAGTGTAGGGCTTTCCGTTATAGTTTTCTTCTGTTAACAACGCATTAAGGTGGCGTTGCCATCTGCCAATAACTAGGCCTATTGTTACGTAGCTCCGATTGTTTTCTGTAAGTGTAGGGCCTTCCGTTATAGTTTTCTTCTGTTAACAACGCATTAAGGTGGCGTTGCTATCTGCCAATAACTAGGCCTATTGTTACGTAGCTCCGATTGTTTTCTGTAAGTGTATGGCCTTCCGTTATAGTTTTCTTCTGTTAACAACACATTAAGGTGGCGTTGCTATCTGCCAATAACTAGGCCTATTGTTACGTATCCACGATTTTTTCTGTAAGTGTAGGGCCTTCCGCTATAATTTTCTTCTGTTAACAACTCATTAAGGTGGCGTTGCTATCTGCCAATAACTAGGCCTATTGTTACGTAGCTCCGATTGTTTTCTGTAGATTTAGGGCCTTCCGTTATAGTTTTCTTCTGTTAACAACTCATTAAGGTGGCGTTGCTATCTGCCAATAACTAGGCTTATTGTTACGTAGCTCCGATTGTTTTCTGTAAGTGTAGGGCCTTCCGTTATAATTTTCTTCTGTTAACAACTCATTAAGGTGGCGTTGCTATCTGCCAATAACTAGGCCTATTGTTACGTAGCTCCGATTGTTTTCTGTAGATTTAGGGCCTTCCGTTATAGTTTTCTTCTGTTAACAACTCATTATGGTGGCGTTGGTATCTGCCAATAACTAGGCTTATTGTTACGTAGCTCCGATTGTTTTCTGTAAGTGTAGGGCCTTCCGTTATAGTTTTCTTCTGTTAACAACGCATTAAGGTGGCGTTGCTATCTGCCAATAACTAGGCCTATTGTTACGTAGCTCCGATTGATTTCTGTAAGTGTAGGGCCTTCCGTTATAGTTTTCTTCTGTTAACAACTCATTAAGGTGGCGTTGCTATCTGCCAATAACTAGGCTTATTGTTACGTAGCTCCGATTGTTTTCTGTAAGTGTAGGGCCTTCCGTTATAGTTTTCTTCTGTTAACAACGCATTAAGGTGGCGTTGCTATCTGCCAATAACTAGGCCTATTGTTACGTAGCTCCGATTGATTTCTGTAAGTGTAGGGCCTTCCGTTATAGTTTTCTTTGTTAACAACTCATTAAGGTGGCGTTGCTATCTGCCAATAACTAGGCTTATTGTTACGTAGCTCCGATTGATTTCTGTAAGTGTAGGGCCTTCCGTTATAGTTTTCTTCTGTTAACAACTCATTAAGGTGGCGTTGCTATCTGCCAATAACTAGGCTTATTGTTACGTAGCTCCGATTGTTTTCTGTAAGTGTAGGGCCTTCCGTTATAGTTTTCTTCTGTTAACAACTCATTAAGGTGGCGTTGCTATCTGCCAATAACTAGGCTTATTGTTACGTAGCTCCGATTGTTTTCTGTAAGTGTAGGGCCTTCCGTTATAATTTTCTTCTGTTAACAGCTCATTAAGGTGGCGTTGCTATCTGCCAATAACTAGGCCTACTGTTACGTATCCACGATTTTTTCTGTAAGTGTAGGGCCTTCCGCTATAATTTTCTTCTGTTAACAACTCATTAAGGTGGCGTTGCTATCTGCCAATAACTAGGCCTACTGTTACGTATCCACGATTTTTTCTGTAAGTGTAGGGCCTTCCGCTATAATTTTCTTCTGTTAACAACTCATTAAGGTGGCGTTGCTATCCGCCAATAACTAGGCCTACTGTTACGTATCCACGATTTTTTCTGTAAGTGTAGGGCCTTCCGTTATAGTTTTCTTCTGTTAACAACGCATTAAGGTGGCGTTGCCATCTGCCAATAACTAGGCCTATTGTTACGTAGCTCCGATTGTTTTCTGAAAGTGTAGGGCCTTCCGTTATAGTTTTCTTCTGTTAACAACGCATTAAGGTGGCGTTGCCATCTGCCAATAACTAGGCCTATTGTTACGTAGCTCCGATTGTTTTCTGAAAGTGTAGGGCCTTCCGTTATAGTTTTCTTCTGTTAACAACGCATTAAGGTGGCGTTGCTATCTGCCAATAACTAGGCCTATTGTTACGTAGCTCCGATTGTTTTCTGAAAGTGTAGGGCCTTCCGTTATAGTTTTCTTCTGTTAACAAGGCATTAAGGTGGCGTTGCTATCTGCCAATAACTAGGCCTATTGTTACATAGCTCCGATTGTTTTCTGTAAGTGTAGGGCCTTCCGTTATAGTTTTCTTCTGTTAACAACTCATTAAGGTGGCGTTGCTATCTGCCAATAACTAGGCCTGTCTTTACGTATCCACGATTTTTTCTGAAAGTGTAGGGCCTTCCGTTATAATTTTCTTCTGTTAACAGCTCATTAAGGTGGCGTTGCTATCCGCCAATAACTAGGCCTATTGTTACGTATCCACGATTTTTTCTGTAAGTGTAGGGCCTTCCGTTATAGTTTTCTTCTGTTAACAACGCATTAAGGTGGCGTTGCCATCTGCCAATAACTAGGCCTATTGTTACGTAGCTCCGATTGTTTTCTGAAAGTGTAGGGCCTTCCGTTATAGTTTTCTTCTGTTAACAACACATTAAGGTGGCGTTGCCATCTGCCAATAACTAGGCCTATTGTTACGTAGCTCCGATTGTTTTCTGAAAGTGTAGGGCCTTCCGTTATAGTTTTCTTCTGTTAACAACACATTAAGGTGGCGTTGCTATCTGCCAATAACTAGGCCTACTGTTACGTATCCACGATTTTTTCTGTAAGTGTAGGGCCTTCCGTTATAGTTTTCTTCTGTTAACAGCTCATTAAGTTGGCGTTGCTATCTGCCAATAACTAGGCTTATTGTTACGTATCCACGATTTTTTCTGTAAGTGTAGGGCCTTCCGTTATAGTTTTCTTCTGTTAACAACGCATTAAGGTGGCGTTGCCATCTGCCAATAACTAGGCCTATTGTTACGTAGCTCCGATTGTTTTCTGAAAGTGTAGGGCCTTCCGTTATAGTTTTCTTCTGTTAACAACGCATTAAGGTGGCGTTGCTATCTGCCAATAACTAGGCCTATTGTTACGTAGCTCCGATTGTTTTCTGTAGATTTAGGGCCTTCCGTTATAGTTTTCTTCTGTTAACAACGCATTAAGGTGGCGTTGCTATCTGCCAATAACTAGGCCTATTGTTACGTAGCTCCGATTGTTTTCTGAAAGTGTAGGGCCTTCCGTTATAGTTTTCTTCTGTTAACAACGCATTAAGGTGGCGTTGCTATCTGCCAATAACTAGGCTTATTGTTACGTAGCTCCGATTGATTTCTGTAGATTTAGGGCCTTCCGTTATAGTTTTCTTCTGTTAACAACGCATTAAGGTGGCGTTGCTATCTGCCAATAACTAGGCCTATTGTTACGTAGCTCCGATTGATTTCTGTAGATTTAAGGCCTTCCGTTATAGTTTTCTTCTGTTAACAACGCATTAAGGTGGCGTTGCTATCTGCCAATAACTAGGCCTATTGTTACGTAGCTCCGATTGTTTTCTGAAAGTGTAGGGCCTTCCGTTATAGTTTTCTTCTGTTAACAACGCATTAAGGTGGCGTTGCTATCTGCCAATAACTAGGCCTATTGTTACGTAGCTCCGATTGATTTCTGTAGATTTAGGGCCTTCCGTTATAGTTTTCTTCTGTTAACAACGCATTAAGGTGGCGTTGCTATCTGCCAATAACTAGGCCTATTGTTACGTAGCTCCGATTGATTTCTGTAGATTTAGGGCCTTCCGTTATAGTTTTCTTCTGTTAACAACACATTAAGGTGGCGTTGCCATCTGCCAATAACTAGGCTTATTGTTACGTATCCACGATTTTTTCTGTAAGTGTAGGGCTTTCCGTTATAGTTTTCTTCTGTTAACAACTCATTAAGGTGGCGTAGCTATCCGCCAATAACTAGGCCTATTGTTACGTATCCACGATTTTTTCTGTAAGTGTAGGGCCTTCCGTTATAGTTTTCTTCTGTTAACAACGCATTAAGGTGGCGTTGCTATCTGCCAATAACTAGGCCTATTGTTACGTATCCACGATTTTTTCTGTAAGTGTAGGGCTTTCCGTTATAGTTTTCTTCTGTTAACAACACATTAAGGTGGCGTTGCTATCTGCCAATAACTAGGCCTATTGTTACGTAGCTCCGATTGTTTTCTGTAGATTTAGGGCCTTCCGTTTTAGTTTTCTTCTGTTAACAACGCATTAAGGTGGCGTTGCTATCTGCCAATAACTAGGCTTATTGTTACGTAGCTCCGATTGTTTTCTGTAGATTTAGGGCCTTCCGTTTTAGTTTTCTTCTGTTAACAACGCATTAAGGTGGCGTTGCTATCTGCCAATAACTAGGCCTATTGTTACGTAGCTCCGATTGTTTTCTGTAGATTTAGGGCCTTCCGTTATAGTTTTCTTCTGTTAACAACGCATTAAGGTGGCGTTGCTATCTGCCAATAACTAGGCTTATTGTTACGTATCTCCGATTGATTTCTGTAGATTTAGGGCCTTCCGTTATAGTTTTCTTCTGTTAACAACGCATTAAGGTGGCGTTGCTATCTGCCAATAACTAGGCTTATTGTTACGTAGCTCCGATTGTTTTCTGTAGATTTAGGGCCTGCCGTTATAGTTTTCTTCTGTTAACAACGCATTAAGGTGGCGTTGCTATCTGCCAATAACTAGGCTTATTGTTACGTATCTCCGATTGATTTCTGTAGATTTAGAGCCTGCCGTTATAGTTTTCTTCTGTTAACAACGCATTAAGGTGGCGTTGCTATCTGCCAATAACTAGGCTTATTGTTACGTATCTCCGATTGATTTCTGTAGATTTAGGGCCTTCCGTTATAGTTTTCTTCTGTTAACAACACATTAAGGTGGCGTTGCTATCTTCCAATAACTAGGCTTATTGTTACGTATCTCCGATTGATTTCTGTAGATTTAGGGCCTTCCGTTATAGTTTTCTTCTGTTAACAACACATTAAGGTGGCGTTGCTATCTGCCAATAACTAGGCTTATTGTTACGTATCTCCGATTGATTTCTGTAGATTTAGGGCCTGCCGTTATAGTTTTCTTCTGTTAACAACGCATTAAGGTGGCGTTGCTATCTGCCAATAACTAGGCTTATTGTTACGTATCTCCGATTGATTTCTGTAGATTTAGGGCCTTCCGTTATAGTTTTCTTCTGTTAACAACGCATTAAGGTGTCGTTGCTGTCTGCCAATAACTAGGCCTATTGTTACGTAGCTCCGATTGTTTTCTGTAGATTTAGGGCCTTCCGTTATAGTTTTCTTCTGTTAACAACTCATTAAGGTGGCGTTGCTATCTGCCAATAACTAGGCCTATTGTTACGTAGCTCCGATTGTTTTCTGTAGATTTAGGGCCTTCCGTTATAGTTTTCTTCTGTTAACAACACATTAAGGTGGCGTTGCTATCTGCCAATAACTAGGCCTATTGTTACGTAGCTCCGATTGTTTTCTGTAGATTTAGGGCCTTCCGTTATAGTTTTCTTCTGTTAACAACTCATTAAGGTGGCGTTGCTATCTGCCAATAACTAGGCCTATTGTTACGTAGCTCCGATTGATTTCTGTAAGTGTAGGGCCTTCCGTTATAGTTTTCTTCTGTTAACAACTCATTAAGGTGGCGTTGCTATCTGCCAATAACTAGGCCTATTGTTACGTAGCTCCGATTGTTTTCTGTAAGTGTAGGGCCTTCCGTTATAGTTTTCTTCTGTTAACAACGCATTAAGGTGGCGTTGCTATCTGCCAATAACTAGGCCTATTGTTACGTAGCTCCGATTGTTTTCTGTAAGTGTAGGGCCTTCCGTTATAGTTTTCTTCTGTTAACAACACATTAAGGTGGCGTTGCTATCTGCCAATAACTAGGCCTATTGTTACGTAGCTCCGATTGTTTTCTGTAAGTGTAGGGCCTTCCGTTATAGTTTTCTTCTGTTAACAACACATTAAGGTGGCGTTGCTATCTGCCAATAACTAGGCTTATTGTTACGTAGCTCCGATTGTTTTCTGTAAGTGTAGGGCCTTCCGTTATAGTTTTCTTCTGTTAACAACACATTAAGGTGGCGTTGCTATCTGCCAATAACTAGGCTTATTGTTACGTAGCTCCGATTGTTTTCTGTAAGTGTAGGGCCTACCGTTATAGTTTTCTTCTGTTAACAACTCATTAAGGTGGCGTTGCTATCTGCCAATAACTAGGCTTATTGTTACGTAGCTCCGATTGTTTTCTGTAAGTGTAGGGCTTTCCGTTATAGTTTTCTTCTGTTAACAACACATTAAGGTGGCGTTGCTATCTGCCAATAACTAGGCTTATTGTTACGTAGCCCCGATTGTTTTCTGTAAGTGTAGGGCTTTCCGTTATAGTTTTCTTCTGTTAACAACGCATTAAGGTGGCGTTGCTATCTGCCAATAACTAGGCTTATTGTTACGTAGCTCCGATTGTTTTCTGTAAGTGTAGGGCCTTCCGTTATAGTTTTCTTCTGTTAACAACTCATTAAGGTGGCGTTGCTATCTGCCAATAACTAGGCTTATTGTTACGTAGCTCCGATTGTTTTCTGTAAGTGTAGGGCTTTCCGTTATAGTTTTCTTCTGTTAACAACACATTAAGGTGGCGTTGCTATCTGCCAATAACTAGGCTTATTGTTACGTAGCTCCGATTGTTTTCTGTAAGTGTAGGGCTTTCCGTTATAGTTTTCTTCTGTTAACAACACATTAAGGTGGCGTTGCTATCTGCCAATAACTAGGCTTATTGTTACGTAGCTCCGATTGTTTTCTGTAGATTTAGGGCCTTCCGTTATAGTTTTCTTCTGTTAACAACTCATTAAGGTGGCGTTGCTATCTGCCAATAACTAGGCTTATTGTTACGTAGCTCCGATTGTTTTCTGTAAGTGTAGGGCTTTCCGTTATAGTTTTCTTCTGTTAACAACACATTAAGGTGGCGTTGCTATCTGCCAATAACTAGGCTTATTGTTACGTAGCTCCGATTGTTTTCTGTAAGTGTAGGGCTTTCCGTTATTGTTTTCTTCTGTTAACAACTCATTAAGGTGGCGTTGCTATCCGCCAATAACTAGGCCTATTGTTACGTATCCACGATTTTTTCTGTAAGTGTATGGCCTTCCGTTATAGTTTTCTTCTGTTAACAACTCATTAAGGTGGCTTTGCTATCTGCCAATAACTAGGCCTATTGTTACGTAGCTCCGATTGTTTTCTGTAAGTGTATGGCCTTCCGTTATAGTTTTCTTCTGTTAACAACTCATTAAGGTGGCGTTGCTATCTGCCAATAACTAGGCCTATTGTTACGTAGCTTCGATTGTTTTCTGTAAGTGTAGGGCCTTCCGTTATAGTTTTCTTCTGTTAACAACTCATTAAGGTGGCGTTGCTATCTGCCAATAACTAGGCCTATTGTTACGTAGCTCCGATTGTTTTCTGTAAGTGTAGGGCTTTCCGTTATAGTTTTCTTCTGTTAACAACACATTAAGGTGGCGTTGCTATCTGCCAATAACTAGGCTTATTGTTACGTAGCTCCGATTGTTTTCTGTAAGTGTAGGGCTTTCCGTTATTGTTTTCTTCTGTTAACAACTCATTAAGGTGGCGTTGCTATCCGCCAATAACTAGGCCTATTGTTACGTATCCACGATTTTTTCTGTAAGTGTATGGCCTTCCGTTATAGTTTTCTTCTGTTAACAACTCATTAAGGTGGCTTTGCTATCTGCCAATAACTAGGCCTATTGTTACGTAGCTCCGATTGTTTTCTGTAAGTGTATGGCCTTCCGTTATAGTTTTCTTCTGTTAACAACTCATTAAGGTGGCGTTGCTATCTGCCAATAACTAGGCCTATTGTTACGTAGCTTCGATTGTTTTCTGTAAGTGTAGGGCCTTCCGTTATAGTTTTCTTCTGTTAACAACTCATTAAGGTGGCGTTGCTATCTGCCAATAACTAGGCCTATTGTTACGTAGCTCCGATTGTTTTCTGTAAGTGTAGGGCTTTCCGTTATAGTTTTCTTCTGTTAACAACACATTAAGGTGGCGTTGCTATCTGCCAATAACTAGGCCTATTGTTACGTATCCACGATTTTTTCTGTAAGTGTAGGGCTTTCCGTTATAGTTTTCTTCTGTTAACAACTCATTAAGGTGGCGTTGCTATCTGCCAATAACTAGGCTTATTGTTACGTATCCACGATTTTTTCTGTAAGTGTAGGGCTTTCCGTTATAGTTTTCTTCTGTTAACAACACATTAAGGTGGCGTTGCTATCCGCCAATAACTAGGCCTATTGTTGCGTAGCTCCGATTGATTTCTGTAAGTGTAGGGCCTTCCGTTATAGTTTTCTTCTGTTAACAACGCATTAAGGTGGCGTTGCTATCTGCCAATAACTAGGCCTATTGTTACGTAGCTCCGATTGATTTCTGTAAGTGTAGGGCCTTCCGTTATAGTTTTCTTCTGTTAACAACGCATTAAGGTGGCGTTGCTATCTGCCAATAACTAGGCCTATTGTTACGTAGCTCCGATTGATTTCTGTAGATTTAGGGCCTTCCGTTATAGTTTTCTTCTGTTAACAACTCATTAAGGTGGCGTTGCTATCTGCCAATAACTAGGCCTATTGTTACGTAGCTCCGATTGATTTCTGTAGATTTAGGGCCTTCCGTTATAGTTTTCTTCTGTTAACAACACATTAAGGTGGCGTTGCTATCTGCCAATAACTAGGCCTATTGTTACGTAGCTCCGATTGATTTCTGTAGATTTAGGGCCTTCCGTTATAGTTTTCTTCTGTTAACAACACATTAAGGTGGCGTTGCTATCTGCCAATAACTAGGCTTATTGTTACGTAGCTCCGATTGTTTTCTGTAGATTTAGGGCCTTCCGTTATAGTTTTCTTCTGTTAACAACTCATTAAGGTGGCGTTGCTATCTGCCAATAACTATGCCTATTGTTACGTAGCTCCGATTGTTTTCTGTAGATTTAGGGCCTTCCGTTATAGTTTTCTTCTGTTAACAACACACTAAGGTGGCGTTGCTATCTGCCAATAACTAGGCCTATTGTTACGTAGCTCCGATTGTTTTCTGTAAGTGTAGGGCCTTCCGCTATAGTTTTCTTCTGTTAACAACGCATTAAGGTGGCGTTGCTATCTGCCAATAACTAGGCCTATTGTTACGTAGCTCCGATTGTTTTCTGTAGATTTAGGGCCTTCCGTTATAGTTTTCTTCTGTTAACAACTCATTAAGTTGGCGTTGCTATCTGCCAATAACTAGGCCTATTGTTACGTAGCTCCGATTGTTTTCAGTAAGTGTAGGGCCTTCCGTTATAGTTTTCTTCTGTTAACAACGCATTAAGGTGGCGTTGCTATCTGCCAATAACTAGGCTTATTGTTACGTAGCTCCGATTGTTTTCTGAAAGTGTAGGGCCTTCCGTTATAGTTTTCTTCTGTTAACAACGCATTAAGGTGGCGTTGCTATCTGCCAATAACTAGGCCTATTGTTACGTAGTTCCGATTGTTTTCTGTAAGTGTAGGGCCTTCCGTTATAGTTTTCTTCTGTTAACAACGCATTAAGGTGGCGTTGCTATCTGCCAATAACTAGGCCTATTGTTACGTAGCTCCGATTGTTTTCTGTAAGTGTAGGGCCTTCCGTTATAGTTTTCTTCTGTTAACAACTCATTAAGGTGGCGTTGCTATCTGCCAATAACTAGGCCTATTGTTACGTAGCTCCTATTGATTTCTGTAAGTGTAGGGCCTTCCGTTATAGTTTTCTTCTGTTAACAACTCATTAAGGTGGCGTTGCTATCTGCCAATAACTAGGCCTATTGTTACGTAGCTCCGATTGATTTCTGTAAGTGTAGGGCCTTCCGTTATAGTTTTCTTCTGTTAACAACGCATTAAGGTGGCGTTGCTATCTGCCAATAACTAGGCCTATTGTTACGTAGTTCCGATTGTTTTCTGTAAGTGTAGGGCCTTCCGTTATAGTTTTCTTCTGTTAATAGCTCATTAAGGTGGCGTTGCTATCTGCCAATAACTAGGCCTATTGTTACGTATCCACGATTTTTTCTGTAAGTGTAGGGCCTTCCGTTATAGTTTTCTTCTGTTAACAACTCATTAAGGTGGCGTTGCTATCTGCCAATAACTAGGCCTGTCTTTACGTATCCACGATTTTTTCTGAAAGTGTAGGGCCTTCCGTTATAATTTTCTTCTGTTAACAGCTAATTAAGGTGGCGTTGCTATCCGCCAATAACTAGGCCTACTGTTACGTATCCACGATTTTTTCTGTAAGTGTAGGGCCTTCCGCTATAATTTTCTTCTGTTAACAACTCATTAAGGTGGCGTTGCTATCTGCCAATAACTAGGCCTACTGTTACGTATCCACGATTTTTTCTGTAAGCGTAGGGCCTTCCGCTATAATTTTCTTCTGTTAACAACTCATTAAGGTGGCGTTGCTATCTGCCAATAACTAGGCCTACTGTTACGTATCCACGATTTTTTCTGTAAGTGTAGGGCCTTCCGTTATAGTTTTCTTCTGTTAACAACGCATTAAGGTGGCGTTGTCATCTGCCAATAACTAGGCCTATTGTTACGTAGCTCCGATTGTTTTCTGTAGATTTAGGGCCTTCCGTTATAGTTTTCTTCTGTTAACAACGCATTAAGGTGGCGTTGCTATCTGCCAATAACTAGGCCTATTGTTACGTAGCTCCGATTGTTTTCTGTAGATTTAGGGCCTTCCGTTATAGTTTTCTTCTGTTAACAAGGCATTAAGGTGGCGTTGCTATCTGCCAATAACTAGGCCTATTGTTACGTAGCTCCGATTGTTTTCTGTAAGTGTAGGGCCTTCCGTTATAGTTTTCTACTGTTAACAACACATTAAGGTGGCGTTGCTATCTGCCAATAACTAGGCCTATTGTTACGTATCCACGATTTTTTCTGTAAGTGTAGGGCCTTCCGTTATAGTTTTCTTCTGTTAACAACGCATTAAGGTGGCGTTGCTATCTGCCAATAACTAGGCCTATTGTTACGTAGCTCCGATTGTTTTCTGTAGATTTAGGGCCTTCCTTTATAGTTTTCTTCTGTTAACAAGGCATTAAGGTGGCGTTGCTATCTGCCAATAACTAGGCTTATTGTTACGTAGTTCCGATTGTTTTCTGTAAGTGTAGGGCCTTCCGTTATAGTTTTCTTCTGTTAACAACGGATTAAGGTGGCGTTGCCATCTGCCAATAACTAGGCCTATTGTTACGTATCCACGATTTTTTCTGTAAGTGTAGGGCCTTCCGTTATAGTTTTCTTCTGTTAACAACTCATTAAGGTGGCGTTGCTATCTGCCAATAACTAGGCTTATTGTTACGTATCCACGATTTTTTCTGTAAGTGTAGGGCCTTCCGTTATAGTTTTCTTCTGTTAACAACGCATTAAGGTGGCGTTGCCATCTGCCAATAACTAGGCCTATTGTTACGTATCCACGATTTTTTCTGTAAGTGTAGGGCCTTCCGTTATAGTTTTCTTCTGTTAACAACTCATTAAGGTGGCGTTGCTATCTGCCAATAACTAGGCCTATTGTTACGTATCCACGATTTTTTCTGTAAGTGTAAGGCCTTCCGTTATAGTTTTCTTCTGTTAACAACACATTAAGGTGGCGTTGCTATCTGCCAATAACTAGGCCTATTGTTACGTATCCACGATTTTTTCTGTAAGTGTAAGGCCTTCCGTTATAGTTTTCTTCTGTTAACAACACATTAAGGTGGCGTTGCTATCTGCCAATAACTAGGCTTATTGTTACGTATCCACGATTTTTTCTGTAAGCGTAGGACCTTCCGTTATAGTTTTCTTCTGTTAACAACTCATTAAGGTGGCGTTGCCATCTGCCAATAACTAGGCTTATTGTTACGTATCCACGATTTTTTCTGTAAGTGTAGGGCCTTCCGTTATAGTTTTCTTCTGTTTACAGCTCATTAAGATGGCGTTGGTATCTGCCAATAACTAGGCCTATTGTTACGTATCCACGATTTTTTCTGTAAGTGTAGGGCCTTCCGTTATAATTTTCTTCTGTTAGCAACTCATTAAGGTGGCGTTGCTATCTGCCAATAACTAGGCCTACTGTTACGTATCCACGATTTTTTCTGTAAGTGTAGGGCCTTCCGCTATAATTTTCTTCTGTTAACAGCTCATTAAGGTGGCGTTGCTATCTGCCAATAACTAGGCCTATTGTTACGTATCCACGATTTTTTCTGTAAGTGTAGGGCCTTCCGTTATAGTTTTCTTCTGTTAACAACTCATTAAGGTGGCGTTGCTATCTGCCAATAACTAGGCTTATTGTTACGTATCCACGGTTTTTTCTGTAAGTGTAGGGCCTTCCGTTATAGTTTTCTTCTGTTAACAGCTCATTAAGGTGGCGTTGCTATCTGCCAATAACTAGGCCTATTGTTACGTATCCACGATTTTTTCTGTAAGTGTAGGGCCTTCCGTTATAGTTTTCTTCTGTTAACAACTCATTAAGGTGGCGTTGCTATCTGCCAATAACTAGGCTTATTGTTACGTATCCACGATTTTTTCTGAAAGTGTAGGGCCTTCCGTTATAGTTTTCTTCTGTTAACAACTCATTAAGGTGGCGTTGCCATCTGCCAATAACTAGGCCTATTGTTACGTATCCACGATTTTTTCTGAAAGTGTAGGGCCTTCCGTTATAGTTTTGTTCTGTTAACAACTCATTAAGGTGGCGTTGCTATCTGCCAATAACTAGGCTTATTGTTGCGTATCCACGATTTTTTCTGAAAGTGTAGGGCCTTCCGTTATAGTTTTCTTCTGTTAACAACGCATTAAGGTGGCGTTGCCATCTGCCAATAACTAGGCTTATTGTTACGTAACCCCGATTGATTTCTGTAAGTGTAGGGCCTTCCGTTATAGTTTTCTTCTGTTAACAACGCATTAAGGTGGCGTTGCCATCTGCCAATAACTAGGCTTATTGTTACGTAGCTCCGATTGTTTTCTGTAAGTGTAGGGCCTTCCGTTATAGTTTTCTTCTGTTAACAACAAATTAAGGTGGCGTTGCTATCTGCCAATAACTAGGCCTATTGTTACGTAGTTCCGATTGTTTTCTGTAAGTGTAGGGCCTTCCGTTATAGTTTTCTTCTGTTAACAACACATTAAGGTGGCGTTGCTATCTGCCAATAACTAGGCTTATTGTTACGTATCCACGATTTTTTCTGTAAGCGTAGGACCTTCCGTTATAGTTTTCTTCTGTTAACAACTCATTAAGGTGGCGTTGCCATCTGCCAATAACTAGGCTTATTGTTACGTATCCACGATTTTTTCTGTAAGTGTAGGGCCTTCCGTTATAGTTTTCTTCTGTTAACAACTCATTAAGGTGGCGTTGCTATCTGCCAATAACTAGGCCTATTGTTACGTAGCTCCGATTGATTTCTGTAAGTGTAGGGCCTTCCGTTATAGTTTTCTTCTGTTAACAACTCATTAAGGTGGCGTTGCTATCTGCCAATAACTAGGCTTATTGTTACGTAGCTCCGATTGATTTCTGTAAGTGTAGGGCCTTCCATTATAGTTTTCTTCTGTTAACAACGCATTAAGGTGGCGTTGCTATCTGCCAATAACTAGGCCTATTGTTACGTAGTTCCGATTGTTTTCTGTAAGTGTAGGGCCTTCCGTTATAGTTTTCTTCTGTTAACAACGCATTAAGGTGGCGTTGCTATCTGCCAATAACTAGGCCTATTGCTACGTAGCTCCGATTGTTTTCTGAAAGTGTAGGGCCTTCCGTTATAGTTTTCTTCTGTTAACAGCTCATTAAGGTGGCGTTGCTATCTGCCAATAACTAGGCCTATTGTTACGTATCCACGATTTTTTCTGTAAGTGTAGGGCCTTCCGTTATAGTTTTCTTCTGTTAACAACTCATTAAGGTGGCGTTGCTATCTGCCAATAACTAGGCCTGTCTTTACGTATCCACGATTTTTTCTGAAAGTGTAGGGCCTTCCGTTATAATTTTCTTCTGTTAACAGCTAATTAAGGTGGCGTTGCTATCCGCCAATAACTAGGCCTATTGTTACGTATCCACGATTTTTTCTGTAAGTGTAGGGCCTTCCGCTATAATTTTCTTCTGTTAACAACTCATTAAGGTGGCGTTGCTATCTGCCAATAACTAGGCCTACTGTTACGTATCCACGATTTTTTCTGTAAGTGTAGGGCCTTCCGTTATAGTTTTCTTCTGTTAACAACGCATTAAGGTGGCGTTGTCATCTGCCAATAACTAGGCCTATTGTTACGTAGCTCCGATTGTTTTCTGAAAGTGTAGGGCCTTCCGTTATAGTTTTCTTCTGTTAACAACGCATTAAGGTGGCGTTGCTATCTGCCAATAACTAGGCCTATTGTTACGTAGCTCCGATTGTTTTCTGTAGATTTAGGGCCTTCCGTTATAGTTTTCTTCTGTTAACAAGGCATTAAGGTGGCGTTGCTATCTGCCAATAACTAGGCCTATTGTTACGTATCCACGATTTTTTCTGAAAGTGTAGGGCCTTCCGTTATAGTTTTCTTCTGTGAACAACACATTAAGGTGGCGTTGCTATCTGCCAATAACTAGGCTTATTGTTACGTAGCTCCGATTGTTTTCTGTAGATTTAGGGCCTTCCGTTATAGTTTTCTTCTGTTAACAACGCATTAAGGTGGCGTTGCTATCTGCCAATAACTAGGCCTATTGTTACGTAGCTCCGATTGTTTTCTGTAGATTTAGGGCCTTCCGTTATAGTTTTCTTCTGTTAACAACACATTAAGGTGGCGTTGCTATCTGCCAATAACTAGGCCTATTGTTACGTATCCACGATTTTTTCTGAAAGTGTAGGGCCTTCCGTTATAGTTTTCTTCTGTTAACAACTCATTAAGGTGGCGTTGCCATCTGCCAATAACTAGGCCTATTGTTACGTATCCACGATTTTTTCTGAAAGTGTAGGGCCTTCCGTTATAGTTTTCTTCTGTTAACAACACATTAAGGTGGCGTTGCTATCTGCCAATAACTAGGCCTATTGTTACGTATCCACGATTTTTTCTGTAAGTGTAGGGCCTTCCGTTATAGTTTTCTTCTGTTAACAACGCATTAAGGTGGCGTTGCTATCTGCCAATAACTAGGCTTATTGTTACGTAGCTCCGATTGTTTTCTGTAGATTTAGGGCCTTCCGTTATAGTTTTCTTCTGTTAACAACTCATTAAGGTGGCGTTGCTATCTGCCAATAACTAGGCCTATTGTTACGTAGCTCCGATTGTTTTCTGTAGATTTAGGGCCTTCCTTTATAGTTTTCTTCTGTTAACAACTCATTAAGGTGGCGTTGCTATCTGCCAATAACTAGGCCTATTGTTACGTAGCTCCGATTGTTTTCTGTAGATTTAGGGCCTTCCGTTATAGTTTTCTTCCGTTAACAACACATTAAGGTGGCGTTGCTATCTGCCAATAACTAGGCCTATTGTTACGTATCCACGATTTTTTCTGTAAGTGTAGGGCCTTCCGTTATAGTTTTCTTCTGTTAACAACTCATTAAGGTGGCGTTGCCATCTGCCAATAACTAGGCCTATTGTTACGTAGCTCCGATTGTTTTCTGTAGATTTAGGGCCTTCCGTTATAGTTTTCTTCTGTTAACAACACATTAAGGTGGCGTTGCTATCTGCCAATAACTAGGCTTATTGCTACGTAGCTCCGATTGTTTTCTGTAAGTGTAGGGCCTTCCGTTATAGTTTTCTTCTGTTAACAACGGATTAAGGTGGCGTTGCCATCTGCCAATAACTAGGCCTATTGTTACGTAGCTCCGATTGTTTTCTGTAAGTGTAGGGCCTTCCGTTATAGTTTTCTTCTGTTAACAACTCATTAAGGTGGCGTTGCTATCTGCCAATAACTAGGCTTATTGTTACGTATCCACGATTTTTTCTGTAAGTGTAGGGCCTTCCGTTATAGTTTTCTTCTGTTAACAACTCATTAAGGTGGCGTTGCCATCTGCCAATAACTAGGCCTATTGTTACGTAGCTCCGATTGTTTTCTGTAAGTGTAGGGCCTTCCGTTATAGTTTTCTTCTGTTAACAACTCATTAAGGTGGCGTTGCCATCTGCCAATAACTAGGCTTATTGTTACGTATCCACGATTTTTTCTGAAAGTGTAGGGCCTTCCGTTATAGTTTTCTTCTGTTAACAACGCATTAAGGTGGCGTTGCCATCTGCCAATAACTAGGCCTATTGTTACGTATCCACGATTTTTTCTGTAAGTGTAGGGCCTTCCGTTATAGTTTTCTTCTGTTAACAACACATTAAGGTGGCGTTGCTATCTGCCAATAACTAGGCTTATTGTTACGTATCCATGATTTTTTCTGTAAGTGTAGGGCCTTCCGTTATAGTTTTCTTCTGTTAACAACGCATTAAGGTGGCGTTGCCATCTGCCAATAACTAGGCCTATTGTTACGTATCCACGATTTTTTCTGTAAGTGTAGGGCCTTCCGTTATAGTTTTCTTCTGTTAACAACACATTAAGGTGGCGTTGCTATCTGCCAATAACTAGGCTTATTGTTACGTATCCACGATTTTTTCTGTAAGTGTAGGGCCTTCCGTTATAGTTTTCTTCTGTTAACAACGCATTAAGGTGGCGTTGCCATCTGCCAATAACTAGGCCTATTGTTACGTATCCACGATTTTTTCTGTAAGTGTAGGGCCTTCCGTTATAGTTTTCTTCTGTTAACAACTCATTAAGGTGGCGTTGCTATCTGCCAATAACTAGGCTTATTGTTACGTAGCTCCGATTGTTTTCTGTAGATTTAGGGCCTTCCGTTATAGTTTTCTTCTGTTAACAACGCATTAAGGTGGCGTTGCCATCTGCCAATAACTAGGCTTATTGTTACGTATCCACGATTTTTTCTGTAAGTGTAGGGCCTTCCGTTATAGTTTTCTTCTGTTAACAACACATTAAGGTGGCGTTGCTATCTGCCAATAACTAGGCTTATTGTTACGTATCCACGATTTTTTCTGTAAGTGTAGGGCCTTCCGTTATAGTTTTCTTCTGTTAACAACGCATTAAGGTGGCGTTGCTATCTGCCAATAACTAGGCTTATTGTTACGTATCCACGATTGTTTTCTGTAAGCGTAGGACCTTCCGTTATAGTTTTCTTCTGTTAACAACTCATTAAGGTGGCGTTGCCATCTGCCAATAACTAGGCTTATTGTTACGTAGCTCCGATTGTTTTCTGTAAGTGTAGGGCCTTCCGTTATAGTTTTCTTCTGTTAACAACTCATTAAGGTGGCGTTGCTATCTGCCAATAACTAGGCTTATTGTTACGTAGCTCCGATTGTTTTCTGTAAGTGTAGGGCCTTCCGTTATAGTTTTCTTCTGTTAACAACTCATTAAGGTGGCGTTGCTATCTGCCAATAACTAGGCTTATTGTTACGTATCCACGATTTTTTCTGTAAGTGTAGGGCCTTCCGTTATAGTTTTCTTCTGTTAACAACGCATTAAGGTGGCGTTGCCATCTGCCAATAACTAGGCCTATTGTTACGTATCCACGATTTTTTCTGTAAGTGTAGGGCCTTCCGTTATAGTTTTCTTCTGTTAACAACGCATTAAGGTGGCGTTGCTATCTGCCAATAACTAGGCCTATTGTTACGTAGCTCCGATTGTTTTCTGTAGATTTAGGGCCTTCCGTTATAGTTTTCTTCTGTTAACAACGCATTAAGGTGGCGTTGCCATCTGCCAATAACTAGGCCTATTGTTACGTATCCACGATTTTTTCTGTAAGTGTAAGGCCTTCCGTTATAGTTTTCTTCTGTTAACAACACATTAAGGTGGCGTTGCTATCTGCCAATAACTAGGCTTATTGTTACGTATCCACGATTTTTTCTGTAAGTGTAGGGCCTTCCGTTATAGTTTTCTTCTGTTAACAACGCATTAAGGTGGCGTTGCTATCTGCCAATAACTAGGCTTATTGTTACGTAGCTCCGATTGATTTCTGTAGATTTAGGGCCTTCCGTTATAGTTTTCTTCTGTTAACAACACATTAAGGTGGCGTTGCTATCTGCCAATAACTAGGCCTATTGTTACGTAGCTCCGATTGTTTTCTGTAAGTGTAGGGCCTTCCGTTATAGTTTTCTTCTGTTAACAACGCATTAAGGTGGCGTTGCTATCTGCCAATAACTAGGCCTATTGTTACGTATCCACGATTTTTTCTGTAAGTGTAGGGCCTTCCGTTATAGTTTTCTTCTGTTAACAACGCATTAAGGTGGCGTTGCTATCTGCCAATAACTAGGCTTATTGTTACGTATCCACGATTTTTTCTGTAAGTGTAGGGCCTTCCGTTATAGTTTTCTTCTGTTAACAACTCATTAAGGTGGCGTTGCTATCTGCCAATATCTAGGCTTATTGTTACGTAGCTCCGATTGTTTTCTGTAAGTGTAGGTCCTTCCGTTATAGTTTTCTTCTGTTAACAACGCATTAAGGTGGCGTTGCTATCTGCCAATAACTAGGCTTATTGTTACGTAGCTCCGATTGTTTTCTGTAAGTGTAGGGCTTTCCGTTATAGTTTTCTTCTGTTAACAACGCATTAAGGTGGCGTTGCTATCTGCCAATAACTAGGCCTATTGTTACGTAGCTCCGATTGTTTTCTGTAAGTGTAGGGCCTTCCGTTATAGTTTTCTTCTGTTAACAACGCATTAAGGTGGCGTTGCTATCTGCCAATAACTAGGCTTATTGTTACGTAGCTCCGATTGTTTTCTGTAAGTGTAGGGCTTTCCGTTATAGTTTTCTTCTGTTAACAACGCATTAAGGTGGCGTTGCCATCTGCCAATAACTAGGCCTATTGTTACGTAGCTCCGATTGTTTTCTGTAGATTTAGGGCCTTCCGTTATAGTTTTCTTCTGTTAACAACGCATTAAGGTGGCGTTGCTATCTGCCAATAACTAGGCTTATTGTTACGTAGTTCCGATTGTTTTCTGTAAGTGTAGGGCCTTCCGTTATAGTTTTCTTCTGTTAACAACGCATTAAGGTGGCGTTGCTATCTGCCAATAACTAGGCCTATTGTTACGTAGCTCCGATTGTTTTCTGTAGATTTAGGGCCTTCCGTTATAGTTTTCTTCTGTTAACAACGCATTAAGGTGGCGTTGCTATCTGCCAATAACTAGGCCTATTGTTACGTATCCACGATTTTTTCTGAAAGTGTAGGGCCTTCCGTTATAGTTTTCTTCTGTTAACAACTCATTAAGGTGGCGTTGCCATCTGCCAATAACTAGGCCTATTGTTACGTATCCACGATTTTTTCTGAAAGTGTAGGGCCTTCCGTTATAGTTTTCTTCTGTTAACAACACATTAAGGTGGCGTTGCTATCTGCCAATAACTAGGCCTATTGTTACGTATCCACGATTTTTTCTGTAAGTGTAGGGCCTTCCGTTATAGTTTTCTTCTGTTAACAACGCATTAAGGTGGCGTTGCTATCTGCCAATAACTAGGCTTATTGTTACGTAGCTCCGATTGTTTTCTGTAGATTTAGGGCCTTCCGTTATAGTTTTCTTCTGTTAACAACTCATTAAGGTAGCGTTGCTATCTGCCAATAACTAGGCCTATTGTTACGTAGCTCCGATTGTTTTCTGTAGATTTAGGGCCTTCCTTTATAGTTTTCTTCTGTTAACAACTCATTAAGGTGGCGTTGCTATCTGCCAATAACTAGGCCTATTGTTACGTAGCTCCGATTGTTTTCTGTAGATTTAGGGCCTTCCGTTATAGTTTTCTTCTGTTAACAACACATTAAGGTGGCGTTGCTATCTGCCAATAACTAGGCCTATTGTTACGTATCCACGATTTTTTCTGTAAGTGTAGGGCCTTCCGTTATAGTTTTCTTCTGTTAACAACTCATTAAGGTGGCGTTGCCATCTGCCAATAACTAGGCCTATTGTTACGTAGCTCCGATTGTTTTCTGTAGATTTAGGGCCTTCCGTTATAGTTTTCTTCTGTTAACAACACATTAAGGTGGCGTTGCTATCTGCCAATAACTAGGCTTATTGTTACGTAGCTCCGATTGTTTTCTGTAAGTGTAGGGCCTTCCGTTATAGTTTTCTTCTGTTAACAACTCATTAAGGTGGCGTTGCTATCTGCCAATAACTAGGCTTATTGTTACGTATCCACGATTTTTTCTGTAAGTGTAGGGCCTTCCGTTATAGTTTTCTTCTGTTAACAACGCATTAAGGTGGCGTTGCCATCTGCCAATAACTAGGCCTATTGTTACGTAGCTCCGATTGTTTTCTGTAAGTGTAGGGCCTTCCGTTATAGTTTTCTTCTGTTAACAACTCATTAAGGTGGCGTTGCTATCTGCCAATAACTAGGCTTATTGTTACGTATCCACGATTTTTTCTGAAAGTGTAGGGCCTTCCGTTATAGTTTTCTTCTGTTAACAACGCATTAAGGTGGCGTTGCCATCTGCCAATAACTAGGCCTATTGTTACGTATCCACGATTTTTTCTGTAAGTGTAGGGCCTTCCGTTATAGTTTTCTTCTGTTAACAACACATTAAGGTGGCGTTGCTATCTGCCAATAACTAGGCTTATTGTTACGTATTCACGATTTTTTCTGTAAGTGTAGGGCCTTCCGTTATAGTTTTCTTCTGTTAACAACGCATTAAGGTGGCGTTGCCATCTGCCAATAACTAGGCCTATTGTTACGTATCCACGATTTTTCTGTAAGTGTAGGGCCTTCCGTTATAGTTTTCTTCTGTTAACAACACATTAAGGTGGCGTTGCTATCTGCCAATAACTAGGCTTATTGTTACGTATCCACGATTTTTTCTGTAAGTGTAGGGCCTTCCGTTATAGTTTTCTTCTGTTAACAACGCATTAAGGTGGCGTTGCCATCTGCCAATATCTAGGCCTATTGTTACGTATCCACGATTTTTTCTGTAAGTGTAAGGCCTTCCGTTATAGTTTTCTTCTGTGAACAACACATTAAGGTGGCGTTGCTATCTGCCAATAACTAGGCTTATTGTTACGTATCCACGATTTTTTCTGTAAGTGTAGGGCCTTCCGTTATAGTTTTCTTCTGTTAACAACGCATTAAGGTGGCGTTGCTATCTGCCAATAACTAGGCTTATTGTTACGTATCCACGATTTTTTCTGTAAGTGTAGGGCCTTCCGTTATAGTTTTCTTCTGTTAACAACTCATTAAGGTGGCGTTGCTATCTGCCAATAACTAGGCTTATTGTTACGTATCCACGATTTTTTCTGTAAGTGTAGGGCCTTCCGTTATAGTTTTCTTCTGTTAACAACTCATTAAGGTGGCGTTGCTATCTGCCAATATCTAGGCTTATTGTTACGTAGCTCCGATTGTTTTCTGTAAGTGTAGGTCCTTCCGTTATAGTTTTCTTCTGTTAACAACGCATTAAGGTGGCGTTGCTATCTGCCAATAACTAGGCTTATTGTTACGTAGCTCCGATTGTTTTCTGTAAGTGTAGGGCTTTCCGTTATAGTTTTCTTCTGTTAACAACGCATTAAGGTGGCGTTGCTATCTGCCAATAACTAGGCCTATTGTTACGTAGCTCCGATTGTTTTCTGTAAGTGTAGGGCCTTCCGTTATAGTTTTCTTCTGTTAACATCGCATTAAGGTGGCGTTGCTATCTGCCAATAACTAGGCCTATTGTTACGTAGCTCCGATTGTTTTCTGTAGATTTAGGGCCTTCCGTTATAGTTTTCTTCTGTTAACAACACATTAAGGTGGCGTTGCTATCTGCCAATAACTAGGCCTATTGTTACGTAGCTCCGATTGTTTTCTGTAGATTTAGGGCCTTCCGTTATAGTTTTCTTCTGTTAACAACACATTAAGGTGGCGTTGCTATCTGCCAATAACTAGGCCTATTGTTACGTAGCTCCGATTGTTTTCTGTAGATTTAGGGCCTTCCGTTATAGTTTTCTTCTGTTAACAACACATTAAGGTGGCGTTGCTATCTGCCAATAACTAGGCCTATTGTTACGTAGCTCCGATTGTTTTCTGTAGATTTAGGGCCTTCCGTTATAGTTTTCTTCTGTTAACAACGCATTAAGGTGGCGTTGCTATCTGCCAATAACTAGGCCTATTGTTACGTATCCACGATTTTTTCTGAAAGTGTAGGGCCTTCCGTTATAGTTTTCTTCTGTTAACAACTCATTAAGGTGGCGTTGCCATCTGCCAATAACTAGGCCTATTGTTACGTATCCACGATTTTTTCTGAAAGTGTAGGGCCTTCCGTTATAGTTTTCTTCTGTTAACAACACATTAAGGTGGCGTTGCTATCTGCCAATAACTAGGCCTATTGTTACGTATCCACGATTTTTTCTGTAAGTGTAGGGCCTTCCGTTATAGTTTTCTTCTGTTAACAACGCATTAAGGTGGCGTTGCTATCTGCCAATAACTAGGCTTATTGTTACGTAGCTCCGATTGTTTTCTGTAGATTTAGGGCCTTCCGTTATAGTTTTCTTCTGTTAACAACTCATTAAGGTGGCGTTGCTATCTGCCAATAACTAGGCCTATTGTTACGTAGCTCCGATTGTTTTCTGTAGATTTAGGGCCTTCCTTTATAGTTTTCTTCTGTTAACAACTCATTAAGGTGGCGTTGCTATCTGCCAATAACTAGGCCTATTGTTACGTAGCTCCGATTGTTTTCTGTAGATTTAGGGCCTTCCGTTATAGTTTTCTTCTGTTAACAACACATTAAGGTGGCGTTGCTATCTGCCAATAACTAGGCCTATTGTTACGTATCCACGATTTTTTCTGTAAGTGTAGGGCCTTCCGTTATAGTTTTCTTCTGTTAACAACTCATTAAGGTGGCGTTGCCATCTGCCAATAACTAGGCCTATTGTTACGTAGCTCCGATTGTTTTCTGTAAGTGTAGGGCCTTCCGTTATAGTTTTCTTCTGTTAACAACTCATTAAGGTGGCGTTGCTATCTGCCAATAACTAGGCTTATTGTTACGTAGCTCCGATTGTTTTCTGTAAGTGTAGGGCCTTCCGTTATAGTTTTCTTCTGTTAACAACGGATTAAGGTGGCGTTGCCATCTGCCAATAACTAGGCCTATTGTTACGTAGCTCCGATTGTTTTCTGTAAGTGTAGGGCCTTCCGTTATAGTTTTCTTCTGTTAACAACTCATTAAGGTGGCGTTGCTATCTGCCAATAACTAGGCTTATTGTTACGTATCCACGATTTTTTCTGTAAGTGTAGGGCCTTCCGTTATAGTTTTCTTCTGTTAACAACTCATTAAGGTGGCGTTGCCATCTGCCAATAACTAGGCCTATTGTTACGTAGCTCCGATTGTTTTCTGTAAGTGTAGGGCCTTCCGTTATAGTTTTCTTCTGTTAACAACTCATTAAGGTGGCGTTGCTATCTGCCAATAACTAGGCTTATTGTTACGTATCCACGATTTTTTCTGAAAGTGTAGGGCCTTCCGTTATAGTTTTCTTCTGTTAACAACGCATTAAGGTGGCGTTGCCATCTGCCAATAACTAGGCCTATTGTTACGTATCCACGATTTTTTCTGTAAGTGTAGGGCCTTCCGTTATAGTTTTCTTCTGTTAACAACACATTAAGGTGGCGTTGCTATCTGCCAATAACTAGGCTTATTGTTACGTATCCACGATTTTTTCTGTAAGTGTAGGGCCTTCCGTTATAGTTTTCTTCTGTTAACAACGCATTAAGGTGGCGTTGCCATCTGCCAATAACTAGGCCTATTGTTACGTATCCACGATTTTTTCTGTAAGTGTAGGGCCTTCCGTTATAGTTTTCTTCTGTTAACAACACATTAAGGTGGCGTTGCTATCTGCCAATAACTAGGCTTATTGTTACGTATCCACGATTTTTTCTGTAAGTGTAGGGCCTTCCGTTATAGTTTTCTTCTGTTAACAACGCATTAAGGTGGCGTTGCCATCTGCCAATAACTAGGCCTATTGTTACGTATCCACGATTTTTTCTGTAAGTGTAGGGCCTTCCGTTATAGTTTTCTTCTGTTAACAACTCATTAAGGTGGCGTTGCTATCTGCCAATAACTAGGCTTATTGTTACGTAGCTCCGATTGTTTTCTGTAGATTTAGGGCCTTCCGTTATAGTTTTCTTCTGTTAACAACGCATTAAGGTGGCGTTGCCATCTGCCAATAACTAGGCTTATTGTTACGTATCCACGATTTTTTCTGTAAGTGTAGGGCCTTCCGTTATAGTTTTCTTCTGTTAACAACACATTAAGGTGGCGTTGCTATCTGCCAATAACTAGGCTTATTGTTACGTATCCACGATTTTTTCTGTAAGTGTAGGGCCTTCCGTTATAGTTTTCTTCTGTTAACAACTCATTAAGGTGGCGTTGCTATCTGCCAATAACTAGGCTTATTGTTACGTATCCACGATTTTTTCTGTAAGTGTAGGGCCTTCCGTTATAGTTTTCTTCTGTTAACAACGCATTAAGGTGGCGTTGCTATCTGCCAATAACTAGGCCTATTGTTACGTAGCTCCGATTGTTTTCTGTAGATTTAGGGCCTTCCGTTATAGTTTTCTTCTGTTAACAACGCATTAAGGTGGCGTTGCCATCTGCCAATAACTAGGCCTATTGTTACGTATCCACGATTTTTTCTGTAAGTGTAAGGCCTTCCGTTATAGTTTTCTTCTGTTAACAACGCATTAAGGTGGCGTTGCTATCTGCCAATAACTAGGCTTATTGTTACGTATCCACGATTTTTTCTGTAAGTGTAGGGCCTTCCGTTATAGTTTTCTTCTGTTAACAACGCATTAAGGTGGCGTTGCTATCTGCCAATAACTAGGCTTATTGTTACGTATCCACGATTTTTTCTGTAAGTGTAGGGCCTTCCGTTATAGTTTTCTTCTGTTAACAACTCATTAAGGTGGCGTTGCTATCTGCCAATAACTAGGCTTATTGTTACGTATCCACGATTTTTTCTGTAAGTGTAGGGCCTTCCGTTATAGTTTTCTTCTGTTAACAACTCATTAAGGTGGCGTTGCTATCTGCCAATATCTAGGCTTATTGTTACGTAGCTCCGATTGTTTTCTGAAAGTGTAGGGCCTTCCGTTATAGTTTTCTTCTGTTAACAACTCATTAAGGTGGCGTTGCTATCTGCCAATAACTAGGCTTATTGTTACGTAGCTCCGATTGATTTCTGTAAGTGTAGGGCTTTCCGTTATAGTTTTCTTCTGTTAACAACGCATTAAGGTGGCGTTGCTATCTGCCAATAACTAGGCTTATTGTTACGTAGCTCCGATTGTTTTCTGTAAGTGTAGGGCCTTCCGTTATAGTTTTCTTCTGTTAACAACGCATTAAGGTGGCGTTGCTATCTGCCAATAACTAGGCCTATTGTTACGTAGCTCCGATTGTTTTCTGTAAGTGTAGGGCCTTCCGTTATAGTTTTCTTCTGTTAACAACGCATTAAGGTGGCGTTGCTATCTGCCAATAACTAGGCCTATTGTTACGTAGCTCCGATTGTTTTCTGTAGATTTAGGGCCTTCCGTTATAGTTTTCTTCTGTTAACAACGCATTAAGGTGGCGTTGCTATCTGCCAATAACTAGGCCTATTGTTACGTAGCTCCGATTGTTTTCTGTAGATTTAGGGCCTTCCGTTATAGTTTTCTTCGACTACTAAAATTGATAGAGTTAATAACTTATTACTACGAAGTTCCTCCGCGCAATCCTTCCTTGACAGCTTAAGGGTACTCATAGCTGACATTTCGTAAATATGTTCAAGTAATTCAAAAATTATTGTCCATGTAGAAAACACTTTGAAACTTCAGCTACAAATACATAACGAAGCTTTCGCTATAGGAGCCCTATAAAAGTCGCAGGGCATCTTACTTTACTTCGATATTTTTTATCTTTATTCAATAAAAATGTTACATGTGGTGTAGTGTATAATCAATCTTATTGGCTTTTAAATTGCTCAACGTTTGACAGTATTCGACCACTGAAGATAAATGACTTTGACAAATTATATTTGCAAGTATAAAACTTTTTTAGAAAGCCAGAATGCTTAATAAAGTCCCATATGTCAGTTTTGTACATTAATATTAAAATAATATGCAAGCTTTTATGATGTTTCGAAATTGCTACATCTGAATCATCTGTAAGATCTGATTTATTAGCATAATCAAGTAAATTGAAGCTTTGTCACCAAAAAAAGTTAAAGGTATCTGCACGAGGTAGAGTGGAGCGGTATGTGACAAAATTATCCAAATTGAAACATTTGGACATTTCTCGTATGGGCTTCATTTGTTTTACCACGTCCTACCGAATTCTCCGACGTTCGTCTGTTAGCTTCGTAACTCTAATAGCAAAATAATTAATTTCATTACCTTAGTCCTATACTTATTAGTTCATTCTGTAATCGAATTGAAGGGTTACGTTCTAGATCTATCCCTTCACCTCTTATAATTGTAGTATTGGTACATACCTGGCTGATGACAAATTATGTTCACGCAAGGGTGTTCGAAATATCGGTGAAAAATCTCACTCTCTTCTCTCCGCTCACACCCCTCCCTTCCCTGATAATCTCCCAAGTTCTGCAAATGCCCTACAGACCTTAAGTCGCAATTGTTGGTAGAGCATCATTGGCCGAAATGGGAAAGCAATTCTTTCTTTTAAGTAAGATAAATATAGCATGGGGGATTTTAAACCTTTGTACCTATTGCTTGTCCCAGAGCTATTCGTTTTAAAACATCTTCATACTTTTCACTTGAAGTAACACCGCTTGAAATATACAGCGAAACAGAGTTGAAGCTGGTTTCCAGACGATCAACTTGATCTTTAGAAACGCCGCATTATCTCCGAAAATCAAGAAAATAAACTTCTCAGTTGCTAATTATAAAATACTGGTATACCTTCTGTTTTTCTACAGACATTCTCTGAGCTCTAGAGTCATTAACCCCTGTTCTTGCTACAGATATGTTTTGTGGAATAGAGCCGAACACCTGTTCTATCTACAAGCCTCCTCTGAGGTCTAGAGCCACTAAGTTTGGTAGGAAATGTCTCCAAACCTTTCGAAAAACGACATACGTCCTGCGACAAAAATAAATATAAGAATGCTAACGTCTCTTGTTATAGATGGTTATTCTAAAAGAAAGATCAGATTTCGAATATTTATTTCTTCCAAACTACAAAAGATAGAAACATAATTCCAAGGTTCATGAAGAGAGAAAAGTTGACAGTTTTATATTATGCATTCAATATGAGGACCGTGTGTTACACGACAAATGTCAAAACGGTGGCTCATTTCTTGACACACGAATCAGCTGGTCTCTAGTTGTCGAATTCACAACTTTAACAATTTCATGTAGTTCTTCAAGAGGGAAAACACGCGATCTTTTACGTAACCCTATAAATAAAAATCATATAGAGTGGGATCTGGAAACCTGGGAGGCCACCGGCGATAAACTTAATCTTGTGCTCCTCCTCTTCCAATTCAATGTCCTGGAAATGTGTTACTCAAGTAACGCAGGACGTGGTAAGAGAAATGAGGCAAGGCACCATCTTGCATAAAGAATAAGTCACCTGAATCTTCTTCAAGTTGAGAAAATAACCAGCTTTCAAGCATGTCTAGATAGGTTAGTCCTGTCAGTTTTCTCCATGAAGAAGAATGGTCCATAAACCCAGGTTACAGATATAGCATATTGGTGAATCTCTTTCATGTTGAATAACTTCCCTAGGATTTCCACTTACCCAAATTCGAACGTTGTGGCGATTAACTTTACCAGAAATATGAAATGTGCATTCATCGGAAAAATAATTAATGGTTGATAAAAAATTGTCTTCTTGCATATCGTCTAACATGCCAATGCACAATTTCTACCTTTTGTTGTGGTCGTCAGGATGTAATGCTTTCAATAACTGCAGTTTGTGTGGCTTCAGATGCAGGTTGATATTTTAAGAACTCACCATACCGTTACTTGCTCTTTGTGTGGATTTCTTTGGATTCCTTTGGTATACTGTACGAATAGGCTCGGTCTTCTCCTTCTCTCTGCGCGGACGTCCCCTGCAGATGTAACCATCTTCTAAGAATTATCGATGCCACACGTAAATTTGCTTATGACGGGCGGTTATTTATTAAATTGAGGGCGAAATGCTCGTTGAGCTGCAACAATGGACTCTGGTTTTGCTAACTGCAGCTCACAAAATGATTTTTTTTTTGTGGTCTCTCTGCCATTTCACTACAAACAAATACAAACAACAGCGCCACTGTGGCCGCGATTGAAACTTCTACCCCCCGCGCTATTTCAATTGTAAACTTTTCTCTCTCCATGAACGTTGGAATTATGTTTATATCTTTTGTAGTTTGGAAGAAATGAATGAAACCTGTCCTTTTTTTAAATAGCCCTTTATAACTCACACACCGCCGAACCTCCAGGGACGGACCATGCTCTTCTCTACGCCCTTTCCACCTCCCTCCTTCCTAAATTTGGACTTGCGTACTATCATAAAATAGCGTCTTTCTCTCTGGAATATGCATCCCGTCTTGGTGGAGCATCCACTCAGACACATGAGTCGCCAGGCTACCATTGGTCCGTATCACCACTTCCATAATCCCCAAAAGAATTGATTCCTCTGATGGTGGTTACAATATCTGTGGCTTATTTTTCATTGCAAAAGTTTCTTCTGAGAAGATTCTCTGCTCATTAGAACTCATTGTCAAGCTCGTCGAAATCCTAGCATTGGCGATGGCGGAAGGTGCCTCTGTGTACATCAGTATCATAGCAAGATTCCTTGTCTTCGGCGACATTCATGCCGAATTCACCGTCACTAAATACCAACGTCACAGCTCAGTTGAGATTTCTGGCACTCTGATATCACAACCTGTAATTTTAAGTCCGGTTTTTACAGCTACTACCATTGCTAACATTAATAATAATAGTGATAGTAATATAATCATAATCATAGTAATATATTAATAATAATAACAATAATAACAACAATAACAATAACAACAATAAAAACAATAATCATAATAATCATAATACTAATAGTAATAATAATACTAATAGTAATCATAGTATTAATAATAATAGGAATAATAGTAATGATGATGATGATGATGATGACGACGAAGACGAAGACGACGACGACGATGATGATGATTTTTTTTTTTTTTTGTAATTTTACGTCCTCCAACGTTAAGTCATATCGGACGATGAATGAAATGGGTGAAATGATGCTCAAATGAGTCCGGGGTCCATGGAGCTTAGAGTTACCTGACATTCGTCTTGAAGGATAAGGGAAAACCCCGGAAAAAGCCTTATCCAGGTAACTCACCCTGACCGAGATTCGAACTCGGGACCTCTTGAACGTGAGGCAGACATGCTACCATCTACGCTACCGAGGCGGGCGATGATGATGATAATGATGATGATGATGATGATGATGACGACGACGACGACGACGACGACGATGATGATGATGATGATGATGATGATGATGATGATGATGATGATGATGATGATGATGATGATGATGATGATGATGATGATGATGATGATGATGATGATGATGATGATGATGATGATGATGATGATGATGATGATGATGATGATGATGATGATGATGATGATGATGATGATGATGATGATGATGATGATGATGATGATGATGATGATGATGATGATGATGATGATGATGATGATGATGATGATGATGATGATGATGATGATGATGATGATGATGATGATGATGATGATGATGATGATGATGATGATGATGATGATGATGATGATGATGATGATGATGATGATGATGATGATGATGATGATGATGATGATGATGATGATGATGATGATGATGATGATGATGATGATGATGATGATGATGATGATGATGATGATGATGATGATGATGATGATGATATCACAACTTGCGCTGCTGCTGCTACTACATCTGGCTGAGCAGCAACTTTTGTTGGAAACAAATGAGTGGTGGACTGGAGTCTCACAAAACCTTGGAATGTTGACGATGAGACTGTCCATTAGACAAAAACACTGATGAGAGACATCGTCCTTTTTATTAGCCAAGTATGAGGATGCAAGTTTCCAAATTACCCAAATGTTGACATGACATGTCTGTTGTAGGATTTGGAACGTAATGAACTTCTTGATAAAGCCGATATGTCCAATGCTTTGCTTCTTTATGACTTTGGAACCGGCTGATTTCGAGCTTTACAATATAACGAAAAGCACCACAAGTCCTGAGACGGGTTGTTTGAGTACGTAAATGACTCACTGCTTAAGCTACAAACCTATTAGTGTATAGCTCATAATATGTATTATTTATTTCAAAATGTCAATACCAAAACCAGAGGATAGGCACTCTTTCCTAAATCATGGTTGGCTTTGTTGCAAAGTGAAAACTGGTTCAGAAGAACAGGGTTGATCAGCACCCAAATCTGTAGATGTAAGAAAGAGTAATATATTTCCAGATACACAGTTAACATGAAAAAGTCAATGCCACGGCCGGGATTTGAATCACGGATCTCCTGGTTTCCGTCCAGTCATTCTAACTCATTGAGCTACCATAGCCAACTTGCCGTCATGACATTAAATTCTCCAATTGACTCATATATTTCTCCGGTAAACCACTAGGGGCTCCCTCATTCGAGATACGCCGTTTGTGGCGACTTATTATCGTAAGCACTTGAATCCCAGGCTTCATCATTTAACTCTTATTATTTTAGTTAATTGATGGAAATTAGTCATTTCCTTACAGTAGCCGTAGAATTAAAGGATAAAGCCTGAGAGTCAAGTACTTACGATAGTAAGTCTCGAAAAACGGTGTATCTCGAATGTGATTGCCCCTAGTGGTTTACTGGGGAAATATACGAGTCAATTGGATAATTTAATGTCATGACGGCAAGTTTTCCATGATAGCTCAATGAGTTAGAGCGACTGGACGGAAACCAGGAGATCCCTGATTCAAATCCCGGTCATGGCACTGAATTTTTTATGTTAGCCTATATACGGCTATTGTGAACAAATGATTAACTTGCATCAATTTACAAAAATATTTGCAGATGTTGAGTCAAATGAAGGATAGATGAAATCTAGTTAAGCATATTGCCACAACGCTTCTATGTCCAATATAAAATAGATTAATTTCGGAGGGTCGATATGTCTATATAAGTTCTTCAACAATAATTCCTTCTACAATTAATATTTGTTTACAACAGTTTTGACATGAAGCATCAACAAGAAATATTAGGATTTGAAATAACATTTTAACAATACGTTGATACGAAAAAAGGAGAAGAAATTAAAGAAGTAGGCCGGTACATTTTGTCGCTGTTTAGGTTGATCTGACATCGTGTAGTTTCACTAATTATATGCTAGATACCTGCTAATTAATTAAAATTCGCCTTCTCTTTCTTATCCGGTTTTGTTTAACCCTTAGCTGCTTATCCGATGATGTAACACTCTTTGTTTCAAAATGTATGCAGGAGGAAGGTAATTTCTGTGTGATGTCAGTACGTCGTAAGTCAAGACGTGCTCCTTCCGATAAAAATAACGCACTTAATGATAGGTTCCGGTTGGATCGCTAGGCGTGGTACGACGTGTTCCACATTCTTTCCTGGCGGCCTTCACACATACACCTACCGGCGTGAATACCCTTCCCTCTTTTTATTAACAAATAATTTAATGCATATAATTATATTAAAACAATTTCGTCTTTACAGCCATAAACGTTAGCCCAACATGTACCTACATCTCTGGGTTGTGTATTAAATATTTAGAATAATATCGTGTACAATCTGAAATTACGAGTTCCATTTTGCATTATTAGCTCTGAAGTTTCGTTTGTTCGAAGCATGTGAATTCGAACATTAACATTTTAGGAGCTACAAAAGTAAAGAAACTCTCATGTTCAGATACAAAGATAAAACTAGAAGGAAGTGTTTGTTTTTTTGCACTCAGAAAGTAAATAAACACCTGGCTTTCATTAAGACACTAATATGCCACTATATAATAGAACTCCCTTTCAAGGAAGTGAGTATATCAACTTCTTGCGGTTCAAGTGGAAAACGTTTGTCGATTCCATGTGAAGAAGTCTTATGTTTTCCTAGTAATAATGCCGACTCCTTGTATAGAGGTATTTCCAATTGGCACTGCTTCTACAGAATAATATACACTCACCTCATTATTAGGTATGAAGTGAGGATTATTCAGTCCTCAGCCGACAGCAGATGTTCTGGAGAACCCTCAAAAATACTCAATACACCCTTTCGGATTATTACGCAGAGTCAGGAGTTTGAGTCTTGATAATCGGATAAATATTTTCCAATTTTAGCCACAGAGATTTTGGAAACCCCCTTTGTCATATGGCTGAAAATACTTGGTACCACCAGTGATTTCGTGATGCCAGTCTGGCATTGCTTGTCTTAAGATGGATGCTTTCTACTGTTCCATGGAAGGCCAAGGCCTGCCAACCCGACTGCCGGTCTCATGCCCACTTACGCAAGGCAGAGGTGGGCGATCATCCAACCGATACGGGGAGAAGATGTGGTCAGCATCTCGACATCCCCCAGCCGGAATGTTGGTTTTCGTGACCACGGCCGCTTACCTAGCGTAAGCTCCTCAGTTTGCTCACGATGCTGAGTGGGCACCGGTCCCATACCCGGGACCTAAAATCCGCACCACCACCGCACCGAACCCAGGCGGCATTCCGTGTCAGGGAACCGAAGCATGGTGCCTTAGCCCACTATGCCACGGCGCAGGACACTGTTTATGTAAACTGTAACCAAATGAAGTTTGGAAACTATGTTACATCGTGTCCAATGAGTAAGGTGGCTTATCTGTTACAGTATCAACCTTAAATGTAGCCATGACTAAGCAGCCTCTTAACCATAATGGTATTTTATACTAGATATTAAAGTTCGTACTTTATACAAGTGTTACTTTATTACATTTCGTATAATAAGATGCAACTGTAGTTTCTACGCTTTTTATCTTTTTTCAAATGACAGTGCCAAAACATGATATAGTATTATATATTTCCACGATACTATCGCCCATTACCAACTGTTTTAGTAGTTCTGAGGCAAGTGCTACCAAATGCTATACCAGGCAGGGTGGAGTTCGTTATTTCTCTCTGGAATTATCACCCTAATTATATATCCACTTTGTTATTACTGAAACATCGCTGCATAATCATTAAGGATCGTAATGAGCAACTTTCTTCTCTCCTTTTTTTTTTTTTCTACCTTTGTCACATGCATTTATTCAAGCCCTCTGTAATTCTTTCCCTGTTTTAAAATGCATTAGCTGGAAAATGCGTAGCTAATCGGTATCCATTATCATAAAGGATTTGCATTTTTAGTATCTGGATACTTGGTGATGCGTTCAAGGTATAAAATATACAATATAAGTCTTGTATCACATCTTCATTATTCCCCATCTTATGCATAACGTTTTGTCAACCTGCTCTCTCTTTTACTGTCAAAAACTGATAATTCTTTTGTTTCGCCCAAAGTGAGATTCGACAATGTTTTGGATGGAGAGAGTGAGGGGCGTATAAATACCCATAACTAATCTGATAATTGTACATGTTATAGTGAGTAAAATTTTGTAGTACTTGTCTTTACTTTGAACAAAAGGTTAAGCATAAAATTGGTTTGCACGTGACGTCTACAGAACACTGTCTTTTATTATAAGCTGCGTGCTTAAGCCTAAGGAGAACTCAAAAGCAATGTTTTCTATTGTTAAAATTATTATTGTTAGATCCAATACGTTTCGCAAATTTCCCATTGAATATTACATAGAATGTAATTTTGATTATTATAAATTTGACGTCGTAGAGATGTGCTGGTTACACGAGAATCGCTGACCTGTTTTGGACCTTATGTAACTGCTTAACAAGTTTAGGAGTAGAAGTACTTGAGTTCGATGCATCTGTGTAATTTGACCAAACACTTTGACAAATTAAAAAGTTTGGATTAAAATAATATTTATTTCAAACTTTCAGTAAATTTAAATTTTTACATGATTATTTAAGGGTACGTATGACAAACTAAATGAACATTTTCAAAAAATCACCTTTTCCTCCTTTTAGTCTATAAAATAGTGTAAGTGTTCCTGAATCCAAAGAATGCTTAGATAACATCCGCAAGCCATTTTTAAATGATCTAATCTAGTTTTAATGTTCTGTGAATGCTAGTGTTAGATATCAATTCTAATTCTTTATCCGTGTTTTCTCGTTATTGAGAATTTCAGCATTTTTCATCATTTAAGATACTCTTTGAGTTGCTGTTTTAGTGTTAAACTAACTAAACTTGCTACACACGTTCATAGAGACACACTGAACAGAAATTGCCCTGGGTTTTATTTTGAGATACAATTAAGCACATTTTCTTTACCTCAAAACACAAACATTTCAAACTTTGGGCAAAAACTCTATATTCATAGCTTTAAAAATTCCTGGAGCCTAAAGTTATTGAGAAGTCTAGGGCAAATTAAAAAAACTGGATGTATTTGGAACCTGTTAAAATATTAGACCAAAATTTAAGTTATTTTATCGCAAGGGACCTTTTAGGTGACGTAACCAAAAATAAATAAATTTCATCATATTTTCCGAACTATCAAAATGAAATTGATAAAATTTGGGCTGTATCATATATGCTCTAAGTTACATCTCTTAAAAGCCTAGCACCATTAGTTCAGAATTTCTCATTTTCAGTCATTATCCGTAAGTTCCCAATTCTTTGTAGCCATAAAGCGGCAGGTGCATGGTTTTTGATAGACACTCCCAAATTCGAATCTGTTTTCTTGTAAATCCTTTTTCTTCACCTTACTCACATAATGCGGTTTTATTGATTTATTTTTCAAAGTTGCTGTAATGCCTATCAAGAGTAAGTTTAAGAAACTTATACTATAAACATTTTAGTTAATACTCCAGGTTTCAGTTATCATCATCATCATCATCATCATCATCATCATCATAATCAGCAAAACATGACACTTACTATATAATATCACAAACTGTTTTTTCTTCTGTGTGAAGGCGATATTCACTCCACGGGTTGCGAGGCACGTACTGCATTGCGCGGAGTTCCTGGAGAATGACTAAATTTCATTAATTACTTTTTGCTCCCTCATTAATATCTACGCACAGTATAAATGGTCCCCTCACAATTTGCTCTACATTTTGTTCTCAGAATGTACCTGATTCTTCCGACAACTTGCAAACAATTTATATATCTGCTATACTTTGCTCTTAAGTAAAACACATTGAAGACATTTACGGATACTTTTTGTTATATGTACGCTTATATAACATCGGTGAAATCTGGAGTCGCAGCAGATCCTATTTTAGGAATACTTTTAATGCATTCAGTGGGAGACCAAATTCGGAAGAAAGAAAAATAAACTGTACTACAAGCTCGTATAAATTCTGCTGCACAATAGTATGTAAACAACGTTTCGTTTTGCATTATATATGTACTATACGTAACAAGTGACGTACCTCTCTCTCTCTCCGTCTATCACCGCAGCTGACTAGGCTGAGAGACGCTACTCCGCCAAACTTCTGTTAGCTCAGCAGTCAGTGGATTGATTACCTACACCACGCAGTCGAATGCGTACACCATCATTGTTGCATATTTACTCAGATCTTTTTAATTTTGGAAGTTAACTCGTACTTGGAACAGTTCTCCATACTTCAACCAACTAGAATATAGGTATACGTACATGAAATACTCCATTTACCCACCTACCAAATTATTTACATGCAGGATATATGTTGGTCGCCAGCTCAAAACTTCATTAGCCATTTGACAAATAATTACTTTTATCCTGTAAAACAAATATTAAAAGTTCGGTCCGTTTGTAGTTCAATAATAAGCCCCCCGTGTAAAGCTTGATGTAGATTTCGTTGTTTGACTTTCCATTTTGCATCTCTCGTGGAAGGTGAAATGCGAAATTTGTTCAACTATCAATTATACTAATTGATTTCAACATTATTTGTACATTTTTGTTATGTGTGTCAGCTGTAAATCACAATACTATTTCATATAACAGCTTTTGTCCCAACCACACCCAAAGAAAAAATAATCAACATCAAAATATTTCTCAGTTTACCCTCCTCTCCATTATCTTTAGCAGTTGTTTCATGGTGTACTTGAACACACTTTACCTATGATACCTTGCCTTGATTCTTGTGTTACAAAGACCATATGCGCTTTGATTTCAGTCTTACTAAAAGGAAGGCATTTTTCCGTGGCATGCCACTTTGGACGTCGGCTCAGCTCTCTTGAAGCTGCGGGGCCAGAATTCATGAATATTAACCATCCGTTCCGTACAACACAGACGGCCATCACACTAAAATCGTGGTTTGTAGACCACGTGACGTGATCAAGAAAACATTGAAACCTGTGTCCACCCGCTCACATAAAGAGTGTTGCTAAGCGAATGCTATAATATATTATTTAATCTTCATTTATAAAGTAATATCACCGCCAGTGCATCTTACAGACTCGGCGCCCTAAACACTACGACTTCTCTTCCCATTTTGGTTCACAAGAATATTCCAGGAAGAAAATATTCTGATATGAGTCAGTCATTATTTCTATTACATTTGTTTTCCTGTTCCTGTTGTCTGCCTCTTCTACACTGCAGTCGCTTGCACATTTCCCCTTGATTAAAAAGAATGTAAACTCACGATCACAACAAGCTACTGTCCTGCTTCTTCTACCCTACAGTCGCTTGCACATTTCCCATTGACTAAAAAGAATGTATACTCACGATCACAACAAGCTACTGTCCTGTATAGCCAAATTATTGTTTGACTTCTACACTACAGTCGCTTACGCATTTCCCATTGACTAAAAAGAACGTATACTCACGATCACAACAAGCTACTGTCCTGCTTCTTCTACACTACAGTCGCTTGCACATTTCCCATTGACTAAAAAGAATGTATACTCACGATCACAACAAGCTACTGTCCTGTTCCATCTACACTACAGTCGCTTGCACATTTCCCATTGACTAAAAAGAATGTATACCCACGATCACAACAAGCTACTGTCCTGTACAGCCAAAGTATTGTTTGACTTCTACACTACAGTCGCTTACGCATTTCCCATTGACTAAAAAGAATGTATACTCACGATCACAACTAGCTACTGTCCTGTATAGCCAAAGTATTGTTTGACTTCTACACTACAGTCGCTTGCACATTTCCCATTGACTAAAAAGAATGCATACTCACGACCACAACAAGCTACTGTCCTGCTTCTTCTACACTACAGTCGCTTGCACATTTCCCATTGACTAAAAAGACTGTATACTCACGATCACAACAAGCTACTGTCCTGTATAGCCAAAGTATTGTTTGACTTCTACACTACAGTCGCTTGCACATTTCCCATTGATTAAAAAGAATGTATACTCACGATCACAACAAGCTACTGTCCTGCTTCTTCTACACTACAGTCGCTTGCACATTTCCCATTGACTAAAAAGAATGTATACTCACGATCACAACTAGCTACTGTCCTGCTTCTTCTAAACTACAGTCGCTTGCACATTTCCCATTGACTGAAAAGAATGTATACTCACGATCACATCAAGCTACTGTCCTGTTTCTTCTACACTACAGTCGCTTGCACATTTCCCATTGACTAAAAAGAATGTATACTCACGATCAAAACAAGCTACTGTCCTGCTTCTTCTACACTACAGTCGCTTGCACATTTCCCATTGACTAAAAAGAATGTATACTCACGATCACAACAAGCTACTGTCCTGTTCCATCTACACTACAGTCGCTTGCACATTTCCCATTGACTAAAGAGAATGTATACTCACGATCACAACAAGCTACTGTCCTGTATACCCAAAGTATTGTTTGACTTCTTCTACACTGAAGTCGCTTGCATATTTCCCATTGACTAAAAAGAATGTATACTCTCGATCACAACAAGCTACTGTCCTGTATACCCAAAGTATTGTTTGACTTCTTCTACACTACAGTCGCTTGCATATTTCCCATTGACTAAAAAGAATGTATACTCACGATCACAACAAGCTACTGTCCTGTATACCCAAAGTATTGTTTGACTTCTTCTACACTACAGTCGCTTGCACATTTCCCATTGACTAAAAAGAATGTATACTCACGATCACAACAAGCTACTGTCCTGTATACCCAAAGTATTGTTTGACTTCTTCTACACTACAGTCGCTTGCACATTTCCCATTGACTAAAAAGAATGTATACTCACGATCACAACAAGATACTGTCCTGTATACCCAAAGTATTGTTTGACTTCTTCTACACTGCAGTCGCTTGCACATTTCCCATTGACTAAAGGAATGTATACTCACGATCACAACAAGCTACTGTCCTGCTTCTTCTACACTGCAGTCGCTTGCATATTTCCCATTGACTAAAAAGAATGTATACTCACGATCTCATCAAGCTACTGTCCTGTATACCCAAAGTATTGTTTGACTTCTTCTGCACTACAGTCGCTTGCACATTTCCCATTGACTAAAAAGAATGTATACTCGCGATAACATCAAGCTACTGTCCTGTATACCTAAAGTATTGTTTGACTTCTCCTACACTACAGTCGCTTGCACATTACCCATTGACTAAAAAGAATGTACACTCGCGATAACATCAAGCTACTGTCCTGTATACCCAAAGTATTGTTTGACTTCTTCTACACTACAGTCGCTTGCACATTTCCCATTGACTAAAAAGAATGTATACTCACGATCACAACAAGCTACTGTCCTGCTTCTTCTACACTACAGTCGCTTGCACATTTTCCATTGACTAAAAATAATGTATACTCGCGATAACATCAAGCTACTGTCCTGCTTCTTCTACACTACAGTCGCTTGCACATTTTCCATTGACTAAAAACAATGTATACTCGCGATAACATCAAGCTACTGTCCTGTATACCCAAAGTATTGTTTAACTTCTCCTACACTACAGTCGCTTGCACATTACCCATTGACTAAAAACAATGTATACTCGCGATAACATCAAGCTACTGTCCTGTATACCCAAAGTATTGTTTGACTTCTTCTACACTACAGTCGCTTGCACATTTTCTATTGACTAAAAACAATGTATACCCACGATCACAACTAGCTACTGTCCTGCTTCTTCTACACTACAGTCGCTTGCACATTTTCCATTAACTAAAAACAATGTATACCCACGATCACAACAAGCTACTGTCCTGCTTCTTCTACACTACAGTCGCTTGCACATTTTCCATTAACTTAAAAGAATGTATACCCATGATCACAACAAGCTACTGTCCTGCTTCTTCTACACTACAGTCGCTTGCACATTTTCCATTAACTAAAAAGAATGTATACCCACGATCACAACAAGCTACTGTCCTGCTTCTTCTACACTACAGTCGCTTGCACATTTTCCATTAACTAAAAACAATGTATACCCACGATCACAACTAGCTACTGTCCTGCTTCTTCTACACTACAGTCGCTTGCACATTTTCCATTAACTAAAAACAATGTATACCCACGATCACAACTAGCTACTGTCCTGCTTCTTCTACACTACAGCGCTTGCACATTTTCCATTAACTAAAAACAATGTATACCCACGATCACAACTAGCTACTGTCCTGCTTCTTCTACACTACAGTCGCTTGCACATTTTCCATTAACTAAAAACAATGTATACCCACGATCACAACTAGCTACTGTCCTGCTTCTTCTACACTACAGCGCTTGCACATTTTCCATTGACTAAAAACAATGTATACCCACGATCACAACTAGCTACTGTCCTGCTTCTTCTACACTACAGTCGCTTGCACATTTCCCATTGACTAAAAAGAATGTATACTCACGATCACAACAAGCTACTGTCCTGCTTCTTCTACACTACAGCGCTTGCACATTTCCCATTGACTAAAAAGAATGTATACTCACGATCACAACAAGCTACTGTCCTGCTTCTTCTACACTATAGTCGCTTGCACATTTTCCATTGACTAAAAACAATGTATACTCACGATCACAACAATCTATTGTCCTGTTTCTTCTACACTATAGTCGCTTGCATATTTCCCATTGACTAAAAGAATGTATACTCGCGATCATATCAAGCTACTGTCCTGTTTCTTCTACACTATAGTCGCTTGCACATTTCCCATTGACTAAAAAGAATGTATACTCACGATCACATCAAGCTACTGCCCTGTATAGCCAAAGTATTGTTTGACTTCTTCTACACTACAGTCGCTTGCACATTTTCCATTGACTAAACAGAATGTATACTCACGATCACAACAAGCTACTGTCCTGTATACCCAAAGTATTGTTTGACTTCTTCTACACTACAGTCGCTTGCACATTTTCCATTAACTAAAAAGAATATATACTCACGATCACAACAAGCTACTGTCCTGCTTCTTCTACACTACAGTCGCTTGCATATTTCCCATTGACTAAAAAGAATGTATACTCACGATCACAACAAGCTACTGTCCTGCTTCTTCTACACTACAGCGCTTGCACATTTCCCATTGACTAAAAAGAATGTATACTCACGATCACAACAAGCTACTGTCCTGCTTCTTCTACACTATAGTCGCTTGCACATTTTCCATTGACTAAAAACAATGTATACTCACGATCACAACAATCTATTGTCCTGTTTCTTCTACACTATAGTCGCTTGCATATTTCCCATTGACTAAAAGAATGTATACTCGCGATCATATCAAGCTACTGTCCTGTTTCTTCTACACTATAGTCGCTTGCACATTTCCCATTGACTAAAAAGAATGTATACTCACGATCACATCAAGCTACTGCCCTGTATAGCCAAAGTATTGTTTGACTTCTTCTACACTACAGTCGCTTGCACATTTTCCATTGACTAAACAGAATGTATACTCACGATCACAACAAGCTACTGTCCTGTATACCCAAAGTATTGTTTGACTTCTTCTACACTACAGTCGCTTGCACATTTTCCATTAACTAAAAAGAATATATACTCACGATCACAACAAGCTACTGTCCTGCTTCTTCTACACTATAGTCGCTTGCACATTTTCCATTGACTAAAAAGAATGTATACTCACGATCACATCAAGCTACTGCCCTGTATACCCAAAGTATTGTTTGGCATGTTCTGCTCTGGAGGCTTCTGACAAACATCTCTTCAAATCGGTGGCACAGCTGGTCTCATTGTTGGCCAGCAGGAAGCGGAAAGCAACAAAGAGGATTTCCTTCTCAAGGTGACCAGAGCCGTTTAGCTTCTCGATGCAGTGTGTCACTTTACTTCCCGGTACAGCGCCGCCAAAATTGTTGGACCTTGGCATGGTTAGACGAACCAGGTAAACCAGTTTGGAGATGACTTTTGGCTCTTCTTGCGGAATCGTGTGCTTCCCCAGTAACTCCCAGTTTTGTTCAGACCTAGTGTCGGGAAACCTGTGCTACTCGTGGTTAGTTTATCGTCATTGTGTGAACATTAAGTGAAAGTAATAAGTGTAAGCGGGAGAAATAATTCGTTGTTGTAAAACTTGCAAGCCGAGGACATCAACAGAAATCAAACTGTATGCGATTTTTCTTTATTTTCGTGTGCATCCGATAATGAACTGTTTTATATCAAAATTCTTTGACGTGGGATTGGAGCTTCCTACCCGTCCGACAACCCTTGATCTTCGACCTCTGTGGCAAGTAATGCACAGATGACTTCTTGCTCCTTACGTCCCGAAAATCCCTGAGTAATCCAAGGCATGCAAACAAAACCTACCATCATAAAATTCCTCGTCCCGAAAATATCCATTCCGAGCCGGAGAGAGCCGCAGAAGCAGAAGCCAGGAGCCACCGTTCTGAGAGGAACTCAAAACGTGCACATAGACTTCGCGGACACCACCGTCACAGCGTAAATACCACGTTTGGTGTTTTAGCGTTGAGTTATACTGTTTACAGACGCACACCCTAACGTTGTTCTGTTGTTTTACTCAGGGGTCTCAAAACATAGCGCATTTCCGGTGCAATCTTCATATATTTTCTTGAGTCTCCTATTTATTTTAGGTAGTATATACCTAGATGAGAAAGTAATAAAATATTTTAGAAAACAGCAATGAATGAGAGTTTCTTATATTTCTTTTCCCTGTAGTTTACGACGAGGAAATGCATGTGATTTATTAAGACAGACAAAGTCCTGGTCCCATCGTCTTATTGATCTGCGTTCTACAAAGGAATTAAAACGTGATCCCTGACGTTTTCCATTATTCAAGCGTGTGGTTGCGTTGCACCGCCTTTCTTTTTATTGCTTTGTTGTGAAAAGTTGGCCTTAGAAGTCATCTCAAGTACTCATTTTCAGGCATCATTGCATTTAAGTTCTCAGCTCAATAAATTGACAGTGTGGCCCATTCTAGGTACCCTCAAGTGTGAGAGTGCCTTTCTGGTTTTTGTAGTGGCGGAGTGACTGCTGCTGCTGCTGCGATATTTCCAGTTTAACTTAAAAAGCTGCCAAACGCATTTGGAAACAGTAAGTTTTTATTTCAAAGTAAATGTAAGGCAGGAAGTAAACCTAACAAGAATTTTAGTTAACATTGTGTTTCTATCACACGAGAGAACTAACTATAGAGAACCAATGGTGGAATTGCGGCCTCTGTCAAGTACAAGACAAAACCCAACCACTTTATTCGTTTTAGGGGCAAGATAGGAGTAGGCAGACGGAGGGGCCTCTAAAACGTGTGGAAAACTCAAAGAGATCACATTCCTTTTTACTTTCAACGTAGCCCAGGAAGGATGAGGTAATAGTGGGAAAAGCTACAACAATATGCGGAAGTCGAGTGGGGTCTCTAACGATTGCAGATAGATCCCATCATTGCGCGAGCTAGACGGTCCTAATGCTCAACACCCCTAAGGTTCCGGTGGCAATGAGATAAGCGCCAACGAGAGGAGTCCTATCAAACACCGACCACCCGCAACACACAAATTGGCGTCGCCTGATACATCAACCTGAAATAGACGAACACAAATTATGAGTAAAGAAGAACTATGATTGAAGAGGAACCACGGAAGCATTTAGTTATCAACCAGGGAAACCACAAGGTGACTATTTTCAGTGCGGTCTGTGAGATAGGTATCGAACCGGGGACGTCCCGCATAGGAAGCTTGCACATTACCGCAAAGCCTTCTCGCTCAGCCTTTAATTAGATAATGCTTTGTTCAGATAGGGGCGGTATTTGGGATTCCAAATACAATATTATTATCATTAAGCAAAACTTCTAACTATGGGAGACTCATTGTATTAAGAATATTGAGAATCAGAAGCTTTTACGTTCATCATTGTCTCTAGTGCTTTACCTAAATCTTTTTAAGTATAGAATAACTGAAAGTGCAACAATAATTTTGATATTGGTATTACTAAAGCCTCTTTGTAGTGTTTAACGCCCGCTTTTACATCATACGGCACCGCAGGCGGTGACACTGATGATAACTGAGATGAAGATGGAGCACCGGTGAGATGAGAGGGTGAGTGAAACCGGAGATCCCGGAGAAAACCCGTCCCACTGCCGTGTTGTGCACCATAAATTTCCCTTTACGGTCACCTGAGATCGAACCCGGTCCTCCTTGGTGAGAGTTGAGCGGTATAACCACTCAGCCACGGCGCAGCCCGGTGAAGCTTAAGATTAATAATTCCATGGTAAAATCGTAGGGATATTGTTAACTGCCATAAATGACTTTCATATACCGAAATCAATGTATATTGGAACATTCCTGAGTAACATTCACTTTCTAGGCAACGTAAAGCTTTGTTAAATGATTAAGGGTATTAGCAACGGCCGTGTATTGCATAAGGCATACCCGAGGAGGTGCACGTATTGCATTTCTGTAAATTAGAAAGGAAATGGGCCTCTTAACACTGAGAAATTAGAGTAAAACTTACGGTTCACATACGAAACGTTATGTAGAAATCTTAGTAGGGAGTGATGCGTAGGGGAGATGTAACTGATAGGTGAGAGTCAACTTATAAAATTAATGTATTTCTGTTCGTGTTTTGTATAAGTGTTTACTGTGACCGATTATAATCGGCAGCCACAGCACCAAGGACTACGCTCAAGCTCATATAAGTTTACCTGTTGCAGTCAGGACACCTTCCGCTTACCATTTCGACGATTCATGGCAAAGTACCAATTACCTAGAATCACGCAGACTATTGTACAAGGTTTCGAAAACAGGCACTATACTGTGGTAGCATTCCTAGATACCGCTCAGGCATTTAATAAGGTGTGGTATTTACAGCACATCGCATTGGTCTTCCTTATTATCTTATACAAATTATTGAAAGTTTTCTCACTAATATAACTATTGTGGTGCGCATTGCTGGTTTCACATCCACCCGACGGCCCATTTTTAGCAGGTGCACCTCAAGGTTCAATACTTGCACCACTCCTCTTATATATACATTCATGACCTTTCTGCTATAGCTCCAATTTGCAATTTTTACCGGGATCTTCGGTTTCCCCTGCCATCTCATTCCACCTGTTCTCCATCTTCATTTCCCTTATCATTAGCGTCACCACCTGCGATGCTAAATATTGTTTGGAACCCGCATCTACAATTGCGTGGCTTGTTTACACAAAAGGAACTGATAGGCGGGCAGTGTGAAAACCAAGAGCCGGCAGACGAAGATAACATGCAGATAAAGTTCTGCCGAAACAGACTGAGATAAATGGAAATTTCTAGTTCCTTCTTGACTGATAGAGACTGTACGGGTTCTGGTTTATTTTTGAATAATCTAAAAATTATCAGTGAAGTATTTAGAGGCGACGATTGGCCAAGAGGGAGTGGCAAGTTGTGAAACAAGAGTTGTTGTAAAGATGTGTAACTAGAGTGAGTCGCGAGAGGTAAGCAGAGAACAGCTGAGAGTGTTGTTGTAAACTGAACGCTGTTTGTTATTGCCATCGACTTTGGAAGTTTGTGTTGTGATATGTGATGTAATTTTGTTGCTACGGAATGTATTTCTACGCAAATAAAGAACATTTAAAATTTCGGGAAATTGGACTTTTAATTCTACGAATCCACAAAGTCACAATATAGTAACCGCGGTCGTTAAACACTACAGAATCAAATTTCTTATACAAAGTATCTATAAACATATTATCTATTTTCGGATACAGACACAAAATACTAGCTTACACAATGAAAGAGATATTTTGTAGTAAAACTAAACACTCTCATTCGTGGCAATTAACTAGACAAAATTGCAATCAATTAGTGTCCAGTGTATGCCGACTAAGCTCAAATCACACAGTTTTCGCGGAAAATAAATTCCAATGAATAGGTAGAGTCAGGCTGAAAAAATGAAATGCTGTAGCTGGGATTTGAACCACGGATCTTCCGGTCTCCGTCCGGTTTTTCTAACCACTGAGCTACAATAGCAACATACCAGTAAGACGTTAAGTATCCAACAATTAATTTTCATTAATTGAACTAATAGTGGTTTGAAGCCTGGGACTTAAAGTGCTTACACATTTATACCTCGCCTTTAACTGCAATGGTCATATCGGCGGGCATTCTCCTTTGGAACATCTCGAAGTTGTTTGTTTACTCGTAATCCTTGGGTTGTATCATCACGCACACATTGACACTCTCATTCATACTTCCAGACTCGTGAGAAGATGAGGAATTATCTTAGAGATAAATCCCCACCCTCAGCTGGGAAACGAACCCGGGACCCCTAGCACGGCTCTATGGACTGAGCTACCGAGCCAGTCACCTACACATTGTAAGTCGACATTCAGGTAGTTGTCTCACGTGTATATGCGAGTACATTGCAGAAAATGTCGTACTGGTATTTTACAATGGTAGCTCAGTGGTTAGAGCAACCAGACGGAGTTTGGGAGATCCGTGGTTGAAATCTCCGCTATGACATTAAAATTTTCAGTCTGACTCTACATTTTCTAAGCCTTGTCCTACACACGGCCAGCGTAAAAGAAGAGTAAACGTTTGTGGCATATTTGACAAATAGGGTTTTACATATATACCTAATCAATGATTTTGTTTCAGTATACTTCATAGTTTCCAAAAAATCAGACAAAATATCGAATGGAGTTAAATCCGGTAACCCCGGAGGCCAGAATCAGTTACCAACCTGCACAATCCGGTGAATTGTAAACCATTCATTGAAGAAGTCCTGCATTGTGATATGGTATTCCATTTCATTGAAACAGATCATAAAATTGAAAGACTTTTGATGTACCTTTGACTCCAGGAATTTTTGAAACATATCAAGATGAACAATTACCCAAATAAAAATGCACCATTCACTTGTGATCTTATCATTGTAAGCCATGCCATTGTAACTTTGTAGTTTTGAGCCATGTATTAACCTTTAATGAGTCCTTGTCACATGTCACAGATTCCTGTGGTTTTACAGTTACCCGCAACAGTTGTGTGGGTTTACCTTTCCACAAGAATGCCAGATAGCTTCATTAGTAAAGAGAATGTGTCCATTGGAACGTTCCCCTTTGATCTGGTTAGCTAATTGTGTAAGCAGCTGCCTGTGTGTGGTAATTTGCTTTACAGAGGTGTTGTGTGTGGCAGGTTTTCTACCCTAATCTTGTTTTCTAAGTCCTGTGGAGTCTCTCGAATATGCTTGCTTCCTCTTTACAATTCACGTGTCAATAATTCATCCTCATTCTTTGTATTGGGATACCTACCTAACGAAGGGATCCTGCTGTGTAACTCACAAATTGTTCCACCTCAAGTTCCTGGCTTGTTAATCCTTGAATATCCTTATATGTGACGTATCATTCAGGAACAGGGGTTTCAGCAAATATACAGAGAAATTGCGTCAATGCCCGGAATATATAATGGACATATTTCTTCTCTCACTAACAGACATTTTCTGTGGCTGTTACTTTATTTAAATATTTCTTTTTCCTTGGTTCCCCCGTTCCCTTGTTCATTTGTTACGCAGAATGTATAAACAGAGCATAGCTCTGAAAACCTAATTTCATTACATCATTGCAATTCACGAAAAACAGGAAACAGTGTTGGAAAGGAGGAATAAGAAGTTGTCTTGCAGCCTCCTCAGCGCGCCTTTGTGGCCTACGTGATAGAGTGTCTCCTGACCATCAAGAGGTCTCGAATTCGAATTCCGGTCAGGGTGAGTTATCTGAGCAAACTTTTTCCCGGAGTTTTCCCTTATCCTAAAATAAGATCAGAGTGTAACTCTAAGCTCTACGGAACCTGGACTCATTTGAGCATCACCTCATACATTTCATTCATCGTCAATACGACTTTACATTGGAGTACGTAAACTAAAATTTAAAGAAAAAAATGAACAACTCCACAGCTCCAAGCTGCGAAAAGAGCTATTCGAGGATCTCTGCTCTACGCCAATAACATTGCTTTAAGCATATTGTCGTGAGGAATTGTTGCGACGGGCGCGGCCGGGGCGCGCTAAGAGACAGATAGTGCAGCGCGGAGATAGAAGCTTGCAGAAACAGAGAAAGAAAGAGACAGATAGATGACTGGAAGGTTCGCCTTCTTGATTGTTACAGAACGTTCCACTAATTTCTAGAACAATGAGTGGATATATAAAAGAAGCCGCTACTCGCCAGTTGGTCAGTCGTAATTGAAATTGACAACCGTGTGCGTGCTGCTGTGATTTGAAAGTGAACTCTTGTTCGTGGTCGTGTGGCAGACGACCTTGAAGATTGTATTTGTGTTACTGCAAAGGGGTGTACAACGTGTTTCTACGGAAATAAAGAGAAGTTTGAATTTCTGCGAATTAGAGTTTTAATTTTACGAACCCACAAAGTCACGATATATAGCTTTCGATGTAAAAGGAAATATAATGCCACTCAGAAATCTGTATAATATTTATTAGCCTTATTGCACACTATCAATGAGTAAACATGGACAGTATTTTTATTTCTGGTGTCTCCCCCTGGCATACCTACTTTCGAAGTAAAGTGCATTAGCCTTCATCTGTCTGCATCAGTGATGCCCAACGTTGTGCCAAAGAGGGAAGGGCAGATTTGTCTCCACCCAATGTTTAGTTAGCTATGACGCATTCATGGGGCTTCAAAACAAACGTCACTAATGCTTGGTTTCCTGAGAGAGTGAAGGGTATGTGCTTCAAGCAGCTGTAGTGAAATGACATATTGACGTCATTACCTCAGCGCTGGCCTACATGACATATCTTTACGGAGAACAATACAAGGTCACATTCCCTTCCATTTTCCCTCGCCACTATCTTTGTGCACCCCTAACTTAATGGGCCACAGGCAATACCACCACGGTGCGTGTGTTTGATCTATCGCCGGAGATACCGAACGAGGTAATACGACAAAAATTGGAGCAGTATGGCAAAGTGTATGAAGTTCGGAGAGAGCAATGGGGCAATGCGTATAAAATACCTGTGAATTACTGGTGTTCGTGCTGTGAAAATGGCACTGAAAACTACGATTCCTAACACCATTATGGTTGTGGGCTATCGTGTTACAGTGAGCTATGCTGATAAGGTGAAAACCTGCTATGTATGTGGGGGACCCACTCACGTCAAAGAGAACTGTCCCAATAGAAAGACGGTCTTACCTGTACCATCACTTCTGCGCAGGGAGCCCCCGGAAACACAACAAGAAATCGCAGTACAAGAGAGTGTAATCCAGTCGCAGGAGCTGCCACAAGCAACACAGATGTCCCCTGTGTCCGCCGTCATAGTAGACAGTCATCTACAAAGGATCCGAAACCAACGGGGTCCGAGGATTGCCGTGAGGAGGTCAAGTCGCCCGTTTGTACGGGGGCGGGAGTTCTTGTGACGCAGAAGCGTAAAATTGGTGCTGCGACCGCCCCCCCAGCCTACCCATGTATCTTCAGGGACCAATTCACGAAAGAAAGCCAAGAAGTCGAAAACCGTCCAGTCTTCTGGAGAATGGAGTGCTTCAGTCACGCAGGACGCACCGTCGATGTCGAGCGCCGATGAGTCGACTCTAGAAGACGGCGATAAATCTGCAATGGAGGTGGTGTCAGGGAAGGGTCCGGGAGATGCATTGCAATCAGTGTCTGTGACAGTAGACGCAACTGGTAGTCCTGGACAACCTCGAGTAGTGCTCGCTTCCAGAGACCCTCGTCTCAAACCACCGGACGCGCTAGCTAAAGTTTCAGTTTCTCAATAGTTGTCCGAACCATTATCATACCCCTGCACTGGTTTCTCCCTGCCTTGTATTTCTGGAGTCTCATGACTACGCTACCTCGTATTCAAATATTGGCTACTTTTAATGTTAACGGCATTAGAAATCTACGAAATCAAACATTGTTACACCAGTTCCTCACGACGCATGACGTGTACGTGTGTTTCTTGCAGGAGGTTAACACGCATAATTTGTCAGCCCTGTATAATTATAAGCATGTGGTTAACTTGGGTCCAGAAGGCAGAGGCACTGCCCTGCTCTATCGCCGTGGTACCCAGTGTTCTGACTTTCAATTACATCCATCGGGGAGCGTCGTATCGGCTGTGCCGGATAAAATTGTTCTGATTAACGTTTATGCTCCCTCCGGTTCCAATCGACGACAGGAACGTGAGCAGTTCTTTCAACAGGCGTCGACAGCCCATCTACTTTCCGGTAAAGAGTGTATTATTGCAGGGGATTTCAACTGTACGCTTCAGGCTAAGGATCAGAAAGGTGCTGCCATTCTCAGCCCAATGCTTCTGCAGTTAGTGACGCAATTACATCTACGTGGTGCCTGGGAGCTGCAGCATGGTAATACGGTGCAATTTACCTTTTTCCGAGGCGCCTCAGCATCCCGACTGGATCGTTTTTATTTATCTGACACCTTGGTTCCCCGTTTCCAGCGCATTGATGCTCATTCCGTTGCCTTTAGTGACCACCACGCCGTTACGTGTGCCCTAAAACTCACGGCTCCTAGTCTAGATACTGGAAGGAGTTACTGGAAAATCAATTCAACCCTATTTCAGGATGAATACTGTCGATTGCATTTTGCTACAAGATGGGCAGCTTTAAAACCCTCTTATCACCGTGCCTACCGTAAATCAGAATGGTGGGCCGTTACCGCAAAACCGGCCATCAAAGCATTCTTCAAAACAGTTTTGAGAAGGCCCGTGAAAGAAGAGAGGTGTTGCAATTTTACAATGAGGTGCTTTGGAATCTACATGAGCAGCAGAATCGAGGTGCCGAGGTCGCTCCGGCTATCAGGAGAATAAAGGAAATAATTAAAAGCAAACAAGATCAAATGCTGCAGGGTTGCGCCTTTCGGTCCCCCTTGTCGCACGCTCTCTCCGATGAACAAGCCTCCTTTTATTCATTGGCCAAGGCACGCCCTCATGGACAGGCCAAGTACATTTCACCGCTCACTGACGCTGCTACTGGTGTGGTGTTACACGGGACACGCCAGCTATTGCCTTATCTTCAGGAACAATACCAGCGCCTATTTGGCGAGGCTCAAGCGGAACCCATGGTTAGCGCGGCGGCCCTGAGTAGCCCCGTGGCTCACATTAGTTAGTCCACGGAGGAGAATCTACAAGGTCCCATTACGGAACGAGAAGTACATCAAGTGGTGCAACATTTGAAACGCAATACGGCGCCTGGCCCGGATGGTCTGTCTTATGAATTTTAACTTGCGTTCTGGCCGATAATTAAGGATGAGTTTGTTGCAGTGTTACAGGAATTATGGGATGGAGGCTGGTTTCCAGAACATTTCGCGGATGGAATTATAATTTTACTCCCGCGGAAACACTGCCCTCAGGCAGCGACGATGGACTTTCGCCCAATAACACTGCTTAATTCAGATTACAAAATCTTTGCGAAGCTTTTGGCCAGCAGACTAAAACCAGCATTTGAGGAGGTGCTCCATGTTAATCAAACACCTCTTCAACGCAAGAACATTGCTGGTGCCCTTACGGAATTAAGAGATGTGGTCGCCCATCTTGAGCAGCACCATAGATCCTTAGCATTAGTTAATCTGGATTTTCATAGAGCTTTTGATGGAGTTCAACACTGGTATATCTGGCGGTGTTTGCGCGCAGCTGGGGTACCTCAACAAATGGTAGCGGCGATTCAAGGGCTTTATCACCAAGCGTCGTCAAGAATACTTTGTAACGGCTTTTTGTCGACACCTATTCCAATACGACAATCAGTCAGGCAGGGGTGTCCCTTATCTATGGGACTGTTTGCTTTGACACTCAATCCATTACTCCAGATGCTACAAGATAGACTGCAAGGCTTAAATATAGCTGGGGAACGCCTTAAAGTAATGGCTTACGCGGATGACGTGACGGTTTTGGCCAAAGATCATCAAGATATGGAAGAGATAGCCACGGCGATTGTGACTTGCAGTCAACTTTCGGGAGCTCAGCTCAACGCCCACAAATCAGAAATCCTTCAACTAGGCACCTGGGAACATCCACCAACATTGCTGCATATGAAAGTGGTTCCACAGACCACTATACTAGGTGTTATATTTACCTCTAACATAACAGAAATGATTTCTCTTAATTGGAACCCAGAGGCTCAACGCGCTACGTTTTAACTTACATGAAGATCGCTCTCGAAATCTAACGTTGTTGCAACGCGTCTGGTACATCCATACTTATGCCTTGAGTAAACTGTGGTATGTAGTGCAGATTTTGCCGCTCCCTAAGCGGTTCGCCCAACGTTTTGAGACTCTGCTCGGATACCTCCTGTGGACGGGGAAAGCATATCGAGTTGCTCGCCCGCAATTGCGTCTTCCTCTAAAGAAAGGTGGTTGTGGTCTAGTGGATGTTGACAAAAAGTGTATGGTGCTGTTGGGAAAGAGAGGATTGTCCTCGTTACTTGGCAGTGAGTCTCCGATTGACAAGAAGTTTTGGTATGACCAGTTACATACCGTGGAGAGACCGACACGGGAATTTAATCGTTTGGTTGCCAAGCTTCGTGCTCTTGAAAATTCCGGGGAGCGACTGGAGAAGTTTCTGACTACCAAGAAGCTCTATCGTCGCTTGATGAAGCCAGGTATTCAACGACCTAATGTAGAGACAAAATACAGTCGTGACTGGAAATGCGTTTGGGCCAATGCAACCAACTGTAACCTTCCGTCGATATGGAGAGAAACGGTTTATGAAGTTGTTAATGAAACGGTTCCAACTGCAGAAAAGATGTGGCGTCACGGGAGAGTGAATTCGAAGATCTGTGGCGTATGTGTGGAAGATGATACACTTGAACATCGCTTGTAAAACTGTCAGCGGGCTGACTTGATTTGGACCTCCATCCAAGACACATTACATATACTTCGTCCAGAAGAATACTTACGTTCGGTACCACAGCTGGTACAACTGGAGTTTCGTTTCAAAGACACGAAATTTCACAATTTTGCTGTGTGGTTGGTTGCTGGTACACTAAATTAGCTGCTGAAAGTAAGGCGAGGAGACACTGTGTTAGAAAAGCACCTGCGTACATTTTTGAAGGAGCAGAGGTGGACCTATATACGGAAGAAAACCTTACGTTCTCTGGAGCCATACATTTATCACTTGGAACAAATGCAGATCTAATAACCATCTAAGCAAATAGAACCCTTCATTTGTCTCACAGTACAAGCATATAAAAAAATAAAAAAAAAATCTTACCCGGTACCCATTCCCGTCTTAAATAAACAAAAAAAATAAAAAAAAAAAATATTTTAAAAAAAATGAAAAAAAATAAAAAAATAAAAAATAATAAAAGTAATATACAAAAATAAAGTAAAAAAAGCAGACGAGTTAAAAAAACTTGATGATTTACTTACTAAAGCCGAAAATATTTAATAATGCAGCACGTGTATAAGTAGCAAATGTAGGGAGTACCTCTCCCGTAAAGCTAACTGTATGTGTTATAAGGGTGTTTCATATTCCACATAAGGGTTACTTTTTGGTTCTTAATCAATTTATTGAAATATTTATAAATTTCGAAGAGGGATCAAAAACTGAAAATTAATCTGTCATCATTTTCAAGTTAATGTTTTCTTTAATTTTTTAACTGAAAATAAGGATATAGCGAAAGTCTGTGAATTATCGAATCAAAAGTTTTCGCCGTCCATTACATTTTTCATGGATTTATAAATAATATTCAAAGCTTTTATGGTAATTTTTCTTTTCTGAAAAATATTCGCGGATTAAAGCAGTTACTTCAGTTACTAAAACTTTTATCATAATTTGTTAGAGCCCTGATTAGCTGTTGTTTAAGGGATCTCTACCTCATAAATATAATGTGGATAAGTGTTACCGGAACAGTTCGATAGCTTGCGTTTTTGGGGAGCAATCAGAAAATATAGGTCAGGATTTTCTGTTTAGAAAACACAATAACACTCAGTGATTGGAGATAAAGATTTTATTTCCTGAATTCCTGAACTCTAATGTATGTCTATTTTCCGTGATAGTCCCAAATAGTTATGTAGCTACATCAATTTGCACTCCCATTAAGTTGTTGGAAACGAGCAGGAAAGTTACAACTTCCATCGCAATTTTGCTGATGATGCCGTCTTTTAGAAAATGCTCGTCCGTAATGACAGAAATTAACCGATTTAAACTTTGAGTATTTGGTCCCTGGGCATCTCTACGCCCATAGTCCCCTCTCATTCACTTCTTCTGTCTTATTTTTAATCTTCCACTATATCTACCACTTTAAACGTTTCTTGTCATTTTATTGCCTCCCATTTGGCACTAAAGTTTGGAAGCGAACTAGTCATGAAATAAACAATTCACTCCTGTCATTGGCTACACTTGACGCCGTGTATCACGTGGATTTTGACACAACTGACGATTCACCAATTTCGTTTAATATCAATCACTACAACTTTATGCCTCTTAGGGATCCAAAGGGATAATTCCCCAATGCAAGCACTTCTAACGTTAGAATAATACAAAAATATGCCACACTTTATTCTAGCTAAACAAACGAGGTGTGCCGTGTTCCGGCGGCCGTGAGTTTGATCCCCGCGGCCTGGTTTCCTAACCCATGGGTCGATACACAAATGGTGCGAATGTTCCTTCGATCCACCGAACTTTCCCTCCCTCCTTTTCACCTCACTTTTCAATTTACTTCACCCTTGGTTCTCTCAGGTTCTGTAAAGTGTTTCGGCATTGCATGGCATGGAAAAAGGACTCTCTCGGTAACACACCAATCTCCAGTAGAGTTACCTCCGATTTCTAAGCCTTCCGGAGGGAAATGCTAGCTTGCAGGATAAGGGGTGTCACCTAATAAAGGCATCGCTGGGGAGCTTCAGCCTCTAACTGATAGGGATTCTGCCCTCTAGTCTCTTCTTACATCTCCTTGTGTGGGCTACCGAGGTCCCCTTGTATTATACTGTCCAGTAACACAAAGAAGGTCCCTGAAAGGAATGCGCCCACTTGCACAGTGGTACAAGGACAGCGAATGTATGTGACAGGGAACGTATGCTACACAAGGAGTAGAACCGTTAAGAAAAACATTCGTCCTATTCACTCTGTACACTAAAACCGAGAAGATTGATTCACAAAAGTAGAAGCCGTCAGAATGTTTTTGAATGGTCTGTAACTGAACTGACATGGGATGTCATGAATCTGTCCAGGAAGGATGTGGGAACCTTCGCCAACCCACCTGCGTCTCAGGCCTCGGAGGCTTTCTCTCCTGTGGAGGACAGTACTCACTTTGCCATAGCTGACCTTATTTGCTTCCTCCGTTTAGTTTCATATAGTTATCATTGTCATCGTTTTCAATAACATATTACTTGCTTTTTTCAATTTATGTCCTCCATTGTTAACTCATATCGGACGATGAATGAAATGGGGGAGATGCTGCTCACATGAGCCCAGGGTCCATAGAATTTACAATTATCAGACATTCATCTTTCAGGATAAGGGAAAACCCCGGGTAAACCTTATCCAGATAACTCACCATGACCGAGATTTGAACTCGAGGCCTGTTTAACGTGAGGCAGGCACGTTATCACCTACGCTACAGAGGCGGGCATTAGTTGCTTAAACAATATAAAATACATACAGATAGTTTGTCATCATTTAACTTCAATGATTAAAGTATAAAAATTGCTGCTGCTAGCGTTTTCCTTGTTGGGTTTTCCATCTTTCAAGGAATAGAGACGAGGTTTTCCAAGAAAATAATCCAAATCGCAGACAAAACTTAACATGGAAAAGTTCTGAAAATTTAGATTATATCAAAACTAGTTCCAACGATTTGATAGAAGTATCACATAATCAAGAAATGAGAACTCCATCATTTGGTGCTAACTTTCTTTATTTTTTACTTAAAACTTTTAGTACAACCCTAATTGTATGACTCACATCTGCTGTGCACACCGACGCTCACTGAACGACTCCCTCGCTGACTGACTGGCTATTGTCTGCTAGTTCCCTTTCGAGCTTCCCGGGTCCCGTAGATTGGATGCTGATATATAACCAACTACTACGAAGGTGAATATGATTATAAATGGTGGAATGTAATGTTCTACTGAATGTATTGCCTTAACAACCATTACATCAATAAGCAAATATACATAACTGGGAATTTGTTAGGGTTCCTGCTACAAGATATGAACTTTTAGGTCGATTTAAGGAGAAAACAGCACACCAGAATTACATTGCTACATTTGGTAGAAGACAAGGCAACTTGTAGACCAAATATTCCTTGCTACTTCCTACCACAACTCCTTAATCTCTTTTTAAAATAGGTTCAAGTTAATGTTGCTTGCAAGGAAATGAATTTCCAAAAATGCCTTAAAAGTAACGGTAAAAGGAGATAATATCGAGCAGTATTTTTTGCTTCTACCGTGACCTATGGAATAGGGAGATGAGAGGAGAGACTAGAAGGCGACCAGATGCAGATGACGAGGGGGACTAGCATGGACGGGGTCCTAACGCCACCAATTCGAAAGCATCTGAAGCCACCCGAACCCACCCAGTTATCCCCTAGATGGATCCCCGCAGAGATGTGTCGTGCCTGGGCGTCCCAAATGACTAGTAACATTTACAACTCCCAGCCGCAACCCCACCGAACACAGCCACCTGGTCCTAAACCCCTGAAACACATGTCGATTAAGGAAATGAAGGGTAGAAAAGTAGTGGGAGAAGAGTAACCACCCCAGCATTCGTCTGTGGATCTGGTCAAATCACTGTCTCAGAGATGATAGTATGTAGATGCGTTATAGTAGTAAATAGCCAGCTATAAATTATATAGCTTTCAATTGTACTAAGTTTCTATAGAGAGACAGTGATGATGGCTTATACAGTTCACGTGGAGTGGGGTAGTGAACGCTACTTACCTCCCAATCCACTTTCTCTAGAGGCTAACCGCAGAAAGGCTTTCACCGGGATCCCCTTGAAGTACTCGCGCGGTAAGAGATCTCAAACGGCACAGAGAGCAACACCTAAATATCTTTCATTTCTCTAACCTTATCTCGCAGTTAACTTCTAACCATAACTCAAGAAATTACAATATTACATACATTTCCTTGAATTATCTTCATCTAAGCTGTGCCTCAATTTCTATTTTCATTACCATGGTTCAGTTAAATTACAAATATATCTGCCCTACTATATATTCCATAAAGTAGAGCAACTATTGTCTCAAATTCTATATGTAGATTTCCCCATAAGTGCAGGCACAATAACTTTACGTGTTCTGCTGTGTCTACCTACCTTGATACTTCAATTTATTAGGTTCTAAAAATACATTACGAAAATTTTACAGAAAATTCCACCACAAACTACCTTTACATAGCAAAGTCTTCAACCTTTATTTTCTCAAAAACTCCTAGAACTGTTTTATTTAAAGTGTCATATACCTTAAAAATATTTACATAACAAATAAAATGTATATTTGGAGTTTTCCAAGATATGTTGTAAAGACCTCTTAATCCGTGAAAGAATTTGTATAGGTTTGTATTTTTAGTAAACAACGAGGACGAGACAGGAAGCTACCAGATGGAAAACGTGCAAGACCATAACCAAAAATTTATTTTAAATAACTTATCTTGTGACAGCCATTTCTGAGACATTATTACTGATTAGAGTTATCCAACATTTTAGTCCTTTCTCTTGTTTCTAATGATGCCATAGAATGGATATAGAATTTCAAGGCATAAGAATTTCTTATACAGACACAGGTTTATGTATCTCAGGCTATCGATTCTCTTTCATCTATTCTCCTTGTATCTATTGCAAAATGTGCAATGAAACACTGTCAATGTTTTCTATTATCATTAATACTAAATGGACTATTGTGAATTACTTTGTAGAAGCTATATAAAAATAAATTATAGAGCATAGAGAAAGTAATGTGAATTTAAATCTTGCAATATTACTAAAACTACGAGGCGTGTCCGTAAAATAAAGTATCCAAGGAGCTGGAGCCGTGAGGAACGCTATTACGCGAGATCTGGCAACACTGGCGTGTAGCTTGGTTTCACCTCTTCAAATCCCCATCACAACGAATCCGTTGCAACAATTAGTCTAGGCTGGGCAGCCATTTGCGATGGAGCTTCCTATCACTTCCGCCGCCAAGTGCGAGTTGCGTGCAGTGATCCGTGTTTTGAGTGCCAAGGGCACTGCCCCCACTGAAATTCATCGTCAGTTATGCGAAGTCTATGGGCCACAGTGTATGGACGTCAAAAACGTACGAAAGTGGGTCAGAGAGTTCAAAGATGGACGTACAGACGTCCATGACGAACAGCGTTCTGGTCGGCCTTCGGTTTCAGCCGAAACAATTGCAAAAGTGGAGCAAGAAATGCTTAAAGATCGGCGTGTGACAGTTCGCGAGCTGTGCGAACTTATCCCTAAAATCAGTAAGACTACGATTGACAAGATTTTGACCGAACATTTGCATTATCGCAAGGTGTGTGCGAAGTGGGTCACCAAAATGCTCACCGAAGACCATAAACGGCAACGTGTTGTAGCGGCCCACCGATTCCTGGAGCGCTATGCAGGACAGGGCGAGAAATTGTTGGATTCAATTGTCCCTGGCGATGAAACCTGCGTGCACTACACAACACCAGAAACTAAAGAACGTTCTCGTCAATGGCTGCATTCGAATTCGCAGAAGCCGCGAAAGTTCTAAACGACATCTTCTGCCGGCAAAGTGATGACCAGTGTGTTCTGGGGCGGAAAAGGTGTATTGTTGTGCGAGTTTATGCCTACTGGCACAACAATAAACGACGCTAGCTACTGTGAGACTTTAAAAAATTGCGACGTGCCATTCACAATTGAAGGAGGGGAATGCTGACGAAGGGAGTGATTTTTCTTCACGACAACGCTCGTCCCAATGCTGCACATGTAACGGCTGATCTCCTGGCCCAGTTCGGATGAGACATCCCACCTACAGTCCAGACTTAGCCCCTAGTGATTATCATCTGTTTCTTGAGTTGAAGTCAGGACTGGGTGGAACACATATCCAGACCGACGATGATTTGAAGAACGAGGTTGAGCACTACCTGCGCAACTTGGCGGGAGAGTGCTATGACAAACGTATACAAAAACTGCCACAGCACATGCAAAAGTACATCGATCGCAATGATGATTACGTTAAAATATAGCTGTAAGTTCCGCCTTTCCATCAATGTAACATTCATTGACAATAAACAAGTTTTCTAAATTAAATAAAATTGAAGACCTTATTTTACGGACACGCCTCATATATTCCGTTAGTAATCAGTAGATGTAAAGATATACACAGCCTTCGGTTGGACACGTGGCCGACCTCAGACATTTTCTCTCCACGATGTAACGGCAAAGTCGAACATCCAGAGCCGCTTAATTCAAGTGTATGAATTTGTCATGCAAATTATAATTATAGAGGATATAGAAAATGACGTCCTTGTGCCTCTACACATTTTTCACGCCCTATAAGAAAGTTACATTCTCCCTCAACTTTTGTGTTTAGTGCTATATGAAACAGGTAAAACGAGAGATGCAAATAATTTCGTGGCCTACATCTAACATTTGGGAAATCTGTAACAGTACACTGTCCAAATTAAAATCTAAAATGTGTACCCTTTAATAAAACAGAGATAAGGTACGGTGGGTCACGAAGTCGCATCTGACGACCACCGTCAGCATTTGTGTCATTTGAACCATGGCTTACCAATACCACAACATAAAACACTTTTTACACACAAGAGTAATTTTATGACAGTTTCAATTAAACTAGTAGTACTCGCATAAATAGTTTAGGGTGCTATAGTCGTGTGGTATTTTCTAAGCAGTGTTAATCTAATAGCACTAATTTAGCGAATGAGTTTTTCAAGCTTAATTATACATTCACAAATGGATGGTTGTAATTACTGCAGGCTAGTTAACGTAGCTCTGCGTTTTAATCGAGGGAATTACGTCGCAGGCTACATCAAGGAAATACGGTCGCTTTAGGTCACCAGTTAGCAACTCTAACAATCACAATACGTTATAAATAAGAGTATCACGTAATCACAATAATATAAGCTGTGCTCCATGTTCAAATTTTTATACTTGAAAGTTTGTTACTGCATTAACTGCTGCGTTTCTTCAATACCTCATTTGAACTTGGATTATTCGAAGCTGAAGAAACAAAACAAAATAGAATTGTTCACGATTTCGCATTACAAAAATATTGTGACTTTGTGAGTTCGTAGAACTAAAAGTCCAAGTTGCAGAAATTCAAAATGTTCTTTATTTCCGTATAAGTACACTTACAGTAGCAGAATTACGTCACATACACAATTACCATCTGCCAAGGTCGTTGACCGCAACAAAGAGCTTACTCAAATTCCACTGTTTACAACAGCAACTCTTCTTACAACTTCTGTTTTTGACTACTACTCTGTTTACGACTGTGTTTACTACTGTCCCTTTGCGAGTTGCGACTTCCTTATATATACTACGACTCATATTACTAGATATATCTGGAATAAACAAGAAATCGAATATTCTGTAAGACAATCAACATGTCACTAGAATTTTCCTTTTTATCTAATTTTATCTGTTTTGGCATGTCTTTTATCTCCGCGCTATGTTTATCTGCTTAGGCAAACTCTTTATCTCCACCCGGCACTATCTGCCTCTTATCTCTCCACGCCGTGCTATCGTAAATAATGGGTTCGTGACAATATAGATTCGCTCTAAAAGTTTTAATGTAAATAGATCTAAACTAAATTACAAGTAAGTACAAGAAATTACAGAACCTACATATCTAAATTTTACTCAATATGCAGTATTTGTAGTGTTAAAACACAGTACATATTCCAATTGCTTGAAGAAGCTTGATATTTGTACTGGTTTGTTGACATTTAATCTTTGTCTCACAAATAATTTCGTTGGTTTATTAAACTACTGGAAAGATTGACCACTCACGTATTGCTGTCTATAAAGGTATCTTATTTGTTGAATGTAAAGTGCAGTTTTTCCTCTGATTTAATAAACAATCCTGACTGGCCTATAGCTTTGGGTCCAATCTCATTGAGAATTAAATTGAAATAACGAACAAATATTCCAATTACAGAAGATTAATTAACACGGCTTTGTACAGGAATGTCAAGGAGCCATGCTAATTGATGGGAGTACCTCGACCATAGGTAGTTCTTTTGTGCTTATGCCCCCCTCCCGGCAGAGAGATAAGGGTCACTATACAGCAGAGCACATCTTTTCAGGTTGAAACTCCCCAGTGGTAGTTGATAAAACTGGCTACCGTCCTCCCTTTGCACATGCTACAAGGGGTCCTGGACTCCGATACTGCCCCGTGTAAACTATACATATTGCAGCATTTCTTTAACGTCTCACCAAAAAATGTAACATATTACCATTCTTGCAATTATAGATTTACTTATAACGGATATGCAATTATTACAATAAAGTCTACATACTTAATGCTAAATTTGCAACCGTTGACAAAAGGAAATTTCTAAATCTTGTTCAAGATTGCGTCATTGGCGTAGCAATTAGCTCATTAGTGTAATAATGTGCACTAAACAATAGCTTTTTACATCCCTTGCAGCCTCTAAAAATGACCTCACGTACAAACAGCAGTCTTCAAGGTCGTCTCTTTACTCCCGCCACACGAAAACAAAAGAATTCACTTCCGTACAGTTCAAACGTCCACACACTCACAATGACTGCACAGCTGCACCACAACAGCTCAATTAACAACTCACTAGCAACTGACTGACTAACACTTTGCCGGTTTTTATACCTCCAGTCATTGTTCTAGAAAGCCGCCGATCGTTCTATAACAATCACGATGGCAGTGGGAAATTCCAGACTGTCTCTGTCTCTTTCTTTCTCTCGGCAAGCGTCCAACTCGCGCAACACTATTTGTCTCTTTATTTCCTGCCCTCAAATGCCCGGCGCTGGCTTTGCGGCGGCTCCACCAACAATGCGATCGGCGACACTACTAAAATCTTATTTGGAGAAACATCGTTAAATTTATTTTACTAAATGTTGTCCTTACTGAAATAATACAACTGCTACGCTATGCTATCTGAAAGTGGAGTTACCGTCCATTGCATGCACGAAAATAGAGCAGAGTGGTTACGATGTTATCCACCGATTACGGGTTTCCGACCGATATAAACAAAGTGTAGAGGACAGCAATGTGCCTTTTATTGTTGTTTGTATGTATCTTAAAGCAAGAAAGTCAGTAACATGAGATGAGTGATAAACAGACATGAGGAAGCACAAGGATTTCTAAGTATTAGATTTGTTACTGGACTTTAAACAGCCACGTCAGAGGTTATCCCTTGTACTATCCAGCAGATGTTTTCAGACAGCATTTCCCAGACCTTGTTTACCTGTCCGTCAGTGACTCATGTCCACTGTAAAATATACATAGCTTAAACATTCTTATGCCTGATGATAATTTTACTGTGACGTCAGCACTCTAGAATAAGGCTTTAAACCTGCAATCTCTGTTAGAGGCAGGACTCTAATTGGACCCACAAGCCCTTCTGCAATCGAGCCAAATGTTTTGTCACAAAATCATGCGGACCCAGGATCAATGTTATAGCCTCTCTCTTCTGCTATTGGTGGAAAAGGTTATTACCCTCTCGTAGATCACAGTCGGATTTCTTTCTCAGATTTGGTAACCCGACCTCTGAACATATCGATTCTCCAAGTAACTGCGATGCTGTACGTTGTCATGTATAACAATGTTTTATATTTCAAGTAGTATCTTGATAAACTAAATTAAACGATACAGGTAATTAAAACGAATATTTTGATAAAATAAACGAAGCTCCAAATTGGGGAAATTACAATATGCTATTTTTCCCGTTTCTTGATGCTCTTCATTTTTTATTACTAGCTCATTCACACAGAGTTGCTCTTATTTCAGATGTTCATTTACAAAGTAAATGTTTATTTATAAATTAATAAGTAATCCCACGAAACATGTGAATATTGTGTCTTCGAAATTGTGCTACAAGACAAAGAGTTAACTCACTGATAATATTTAAGCGTGCTTGGAAACGACAGCCCCATACCAATAGCTCTACTGATATGCAAAACAACTCCAAATTCAGACACACCGGGGTCGCTAATATAATCTTAGGAATTGGCAACGTTGTTTAAAAAAAACTATTTTTTTTCCGAATCAAGGTAAGTTCAAGCTGTATTTTTTCCTTAATTCCTAAGATGAATACCATGCAAGCTTAGTGAAGAAGTTTAAACTAACACAAAGGTCAGCTCTAAGGAATATAGGCTCGTTGAAAAGCATTTACAGATTTGTTTTTCATTCATTTTAATAAAACCTGTCCTTATCTTCAGGTGCAGTGATACCTAAACCGTGGACCTTCACTGAGAGGACACCACAAAACACCACATTCTCTGCGAGGCAGTGACGTTAACATAACGAGTGCTGCATTAATAATGAAATGAGAGAGGATTTTCTTTCTTCTTTGCGGGTACAGTCTCTCTGCTGTCAACGAAATATAAAGCTGTGAATAGAATAAGTGGAGAGGTAGTTGCAAATTATACCGACGATCTGCTACTGCTGTATTCCACAATACTCTGACAACAAGGGAAATGTCTTAGTTAATAAGATTCATATCCACAGCTTTTAGACTATAGCCTAACACACTAAAGCTTTCCTTTGGTATTCTTCTAAATTTAAAATAAATTTGTGTGCAAATGAGGTCTTCATCAGTTATCTGTGATAAGGATTCTCCTGGATACAAAGAGAAAAAATGCAATAAAAATAAAACAAAATTATAATTTTCATACCTTACCAAACCGAAAGTTCTATAAGAGGCTTCAATAAAGTTTGTATATATGACATTTGTGCATGGGGGTCGTCTCCCCTAAGCATTGGGATCGCTTTCCCTTGCCGGTTTCTCCTTCAGTCGTATGTCCTGAAACAGTACAGAGGTCAGCTCGCTAACTCTCCCGTCTCGAAGGCAATTCCTTTATTCACAGATGACTCACCTACTTTTGACCTAAAATTAGTCATGTATAAAATTGTCCCTTGAATAACGCAGGTCTGTTATACACCATGTTAGAATTGATTATAGATCTCCAAGAGATTGGGAGTAACAATGTGTGGACTGAAAAACATTTTGTAGACAATTTAAATTGTAAAATGTTCAGTGAGATGAAAGAAAATGTTGGTTGTTGACCAATCGTAGCCGGATATTGCAATGAAACTACCAGTCACTTTACTGCCTCGAGGTATAGTTATCTTCTATTTCAGGCTTGAATTAATCGACATTCGCCAGTTGAAAGGTTCTAGGTATCAATAATAGAATACATCTTTTATTGGCAGTAGGAATATTAAAAGAGAGTGAGCACAGGGTGAAATGCCGTTTTTAACACACACACACACGCACCCAATGCTATTCTCCTTCAATTGAATTACAAACCCTTTACAGAGCATCATCACAATCTTCCCTCTACCTGTATTTCCCACATCTGGCACATTTCATCGTGCGCGGCTGTTTCAATATAATTATTGTCACGCCCATACATTAATTAAAGAGATTCACTGGACATGGCCACTCGGGAAGTGTAGCATCATTAACATGTGGCGGGGAAGACAAAGAGTAGATCTAAAATGACGAAACTAAGCTTAGAATATGTGATTTTTTAAATAAATGTCTTGAATTTAGTTCTAAAAATATTCAACATTTTTTTAATTCAAACTTTCACATGTTTTTCTACAAGTGCCTTTAAAAAGCAGTTTAGGTATTGCTTTAATTCCAGAAAAAATGTAGACTTGTAGCTGCAGTAGTTTTACAGATGAGCGCACCCAAATTAAAAAAAAACAAATAATAATAAAACAGAGAAATACAGCGTTAAAGATTTGCTATGTTGGAACTAAACCTCAATTTCCCCATATCCATATTCTGCATCTTTTTCATTATCAGCATCCTTCCTCTTTCGTTTCTCCGTCCTTCTCTTCTTCCTGGACTCAATGACGACTTGCTCTATGGCATTATTAATTATTTTGCTAAATTTAGCGGGGGGGGGCTGGTAAATTGAGAACAGCAGCCAATGTCTTACCTGTCTCAATTCTCTTACCAATACTTTTCAAGTCATTAGCAAATCTTACATTTACTTCTGTACCACTTTCAATAGTTCTGACTGTTTCAAATGTCTATTCTTTATTACACTTTTGTCAGCTTAGTGATAATGTAGCTAATAATCCATTTCTTTTCTTGGTGTCCTCTGATATGAAAACATTTTTCATTTTCACAAAATTTACACCGTAGAAAGTTTATACATCTGCTAACTGAAAACTTGTTGATGTAATATCATTATTTACTTTAGTTAAATTGCCATCACTGCCATTACACAAAGAGGAAACCACTTTTTTCCTTTGAAAACTAATTTTCACTTCACATTCATCGCCAATGTCTGAGGATGGGTTTGACGAAGTCAATATATTTTCATGTGTAACTACTCTTTTCCTATTTTAGGGGTTGTAACTCTTTTATTGTGTAATCGGGATTACTTAAACTGTTTATACTGGTTCCCATGCTGATTGCTTCTTCCCGTAATTCAAAACATACTTGTACTAAACAAAGCATGGAAGAATTAACATCATATGCACATTTTTAGTTAATTGATGGAAATTAATCATTTCTCCACACTAGCCGTATATGGGCTAAGATATTTGATGGATAGAGTCAACATGAAAAATTCAATGCCATGGCCGGGATTTGAACCACGGATCTACTGGTTTCCGTCCAGTCGCTCTTAACCTTTGAGCTACCATGGCCAACGTGCCTTCCTGACATTAAATTCTCCAGTTGACTCGTATATTTCCCCGGTAGACCACTAGGGGCTCTCGCATCCGAGATACACCGTTTGTGGCGACTTACTATTGTAAGTACTTAAGTCCCAGGCTTCATCATTTAACTCTTATTATTTTTAGTTAATTGATGGAAATTAATCATTTCTCCACACTAGCCGTATATGGGCTAAGATATTTGATGGATAGAGTCAACATGAAAAATTCAATGCCATGGCCGGGATTTGAACCACGGATCTACTGGTTTCCGTCCAGTCGCTCTTAACCTTTGAGCTACCATGGCCAACGTGCCTTCCTGACATTAAATTCTCCAGTTGACTCGTATATTTCCCCGGTAGACCACTAGGGGCTCTCGCATCCGAGATACACCGTTTGTGGCGACTTACTATTGTAAGTACTTAAGTCCCAGGCTTCATCATTTAACTCTTATTATTTTTAGTTAATTGATGGAAATTAATCATTTCTCCACACTAGCCGTATATGGGCTAAGATATTTGATGGATAGAGTCAACATGAAAAATTCAATGCCATGGCCGGGATTTGAACCACGGATCTACTGGTTTCCGTCCAGTCGCTCTTAACCTTTGAGCTACCATGGCCAACGTGCCTTCCTGACATTAAATTCTCCAGTTGACTCGTATATTTCCCCGGTAGACCACTAGGGGCTCTCGCATCCGAGATACACCGTTTGTGGCGACTTACTATTGTAAGTACTTAAGTCCCAGGCTTCATCATTTAACTCTTATTATTTTTAGTTAATTGATGGAAATTAATCATTTCTCCACACTAGCCGTATATGGGCTAAGATATTTGATGGATAGAGTCAACATGAAAAATTCAATGCCATGGCCGGGATTTGAACCACGGATCTACTGGTTTCCGTCCAGTCGCTCTTAACCTTTGAGCTACCATGGCCAACGTGCCTTCCTGACATTAAATTCTCCAGTTGACTCGTATATTTCCCCGGTAGACCACTAGGGGCTCTCGCATCCGAGATACACCGTTTGTGGCGACTTACTATTGTAAGTACTTAAGTCCCAGGCTTCATCATTTAACTCTTATTATTTTTAGTTAATTGATGGAAATTAATCATTTCTCCACACTAGCCGTATATGGGCTAAGATATTTGATGGATAGAGTCAACATGGCATTGAATTTTTCATGTTGACTCTATCCATCAAATATCTTAGCCCATATACGGCTAGTGTGGAGAAATGATTAATTTCCATCAATTAACTAAAAATAATAAGAGTTAAATGATGAAGCCTGGGACTTAAGTACTTACAATAGTAAGTCGCCACAAACGGTGTATCTCGGATGCGAGAGCCCCTAGTGGTCTACCGGGGAAATATACGAGTCAACTGGAGAATTTAATGTCAGGAAGGCACGTTGGCCATGGTAGCTCAAAGGTTAAGAGCGACTGGACGGAAACCAGTAGATCCGTGGTTCAAATCCCGGCCATGGCATTGAATTTTTCATGTTGACTCTATCCATCAAATATCTTAGCCCATATACGGCTAGTGTGGAGAAATGATTAATTTCCATCAATTAACTAAAAATAATAAGAGTTAAATGATGAAGCCTGGGACTTAAGTACTTACAATAGTAAGTCGCCACAAACGGTGTATCTCGGATGCGAGAGCCCCTAGTGGTCTACCGGGGAAATATACGAGTCAACTGGAGAATTTAATGTCAGGAAGGCACGTTGGCCATGGTAGCTCAAAGGTTAAGAGCGACTGGACGGAAACCAGTAGATCCGTGGTTCAAATCCCGGCCATGGCATTGAATTTTTCATGTTGACTCTATCCATCAAATATCTTAGCCCATATACGGCTAGTGTGGAGAAATGATTAATTTCCATCAATTAACTAAAAATAATAAGAGTTAAATGATGAAGCCTGGGACTTAAGTACTTACAATAGTAAGTCGCCACAAACGGTGTATCTCGGATGCGAGAGCCCCTAGTGGTCTACCGGGGAAATATACGAGTCAACTGGAGAATTTAATGTCAGGAAGGCACGTTGGCCATGGTAGCTCAAAGGTTAAGAGCGACTGGACGGAAACCAGTAGATCCGTGGTTCAAATCCCGGCCATGGCATTGAATTTTTCATGTTGACTCTATCCATCAAATATCTTAGCCCATATACGGCTAGTGTGGAGAAATGATTAATTTCCATCAATTAACTAAAAATAATAAGAGTTAAATGATGAAGCCTGGGACTTAAGTACTTACAATAGTAAGTCGCCACAAACGGTGTATCTCGGATGCGAGAGCCCCTAGTGGTCTACCGGGGAAATATACGAGTCAACTGGAGAATTTAATGTCAGGAAGGCACGTTGGCCATGGTAGCTCAAAGGTTAAGAGCGACTGGACGGAAACCAGTAGATCCGTGGTTCAAATCCCGGCCATGGCATTGAATTTTTCATGTTGACTCTATCCATCATATGCATAGATTAATATTAATAGACAAAACAATAACGAACAAATATTGCAATTACAGAAGGTGCCACGTCCCTTAATAGTCATTTGTAACCTTATTAGGAAGAGAAGTCCTTGTGGCATGTGCAAAGGGAGGACAGCTGCCACTGCCACTTTATCCAAGCTATATTCCAGAGCACACCCTATACAGAAACCGTGAATTGTATCGAAACAGGATACAAAACAAGAATTTATCATTTATTCAACGTTTTATGAATATGGTTATAGATTAACGACCTTTAGTCAACTGTAATCAACTGAAAATTTCTCCTAAAAACTATAAACCATTTAGCCTTTTGGTATGAGACCTTTTGTTATGCAGAATAGGACGGATTCCCTCTTAAGGTTGAATTGTATAGTTTTCATCTTTTATAGGTAGGGGAGTTATAAGAAAGCGCCCATATCATTGCTCAGATTTGATTGGCTCTCCTTGCATGGAAGGTGATATATCTGACCAATATGAAGCTTCACCGCAAATAACACGTTGAGTAAATTGGATATTGCATAAAGGCAGTCAAAATGAAAACAAGAGTTGATTACTGTGTAAAGACATGACCAAGTAGAGCGTTCTCAAATGGCGAAAATGATTGGCCACAGCAGCTGTGTTTAGTACAGGTATCTTAGAAACAAATTAAATTTCTTTATCCGTAAAAGCGGCCGAACTTTTTACACTTATATTAAATAGGAAATAAAAATCAACAGACATATCCTAAATAATTGTATGTCAGTCAGTGAAACACGCAACACGTGTCGGGTATCTTAGGCCTGACTGTATGCGGGACGGAGCTCTCACACCCTACGGTCAGTAGCGGCAAAGTCGATTATGTTTAGTCTGGATTATCCTGCATTAATCTCTAGTACTAATAAACCTTCTATCATCGGTTCTAGAGCTTAGGATCGGGACTCTAATTCACTAATAAGTTAATTCTGTAGTCAGGCGGTAGTAGTTACACATGATTAGCTAAGATTAAACTCACTTTAAAATAGATGTTCAAGGTATTTTATGTATAACATTAGTGCAATTTTATATCCTTCATATTGTTACTGAGTATGCAATCTCGGAAGTTCTGTCGCATCGGCCTCTATTCAAACCCATCCTTCAAAAACTTACGTAATTCTAGATTTTTATTGTAGTTTAATACAAGTTATATTTGGAAATTTGGGGTTATAATTTGCTATTTGCTTCCTTGAAGCAGTCTTGTTTTAATTTATTCTTCCACCGAGTTGTCTATTTACTATCATGCTTACGTATTTGTAGCAGTTGATTTACTCAATTCAGTCTCCGTTTGTATACAGAATGTTTCAGAAATACTTTTACAAACTTTAGGTATAGGTTCCTCACAGCAAAAGAAGGAAAAATGTTCATATGATCATATGTCCCTTTATCCTTGGTTTTCGCATTATTCCTGTCACAATAAAAGTGTAAGTTCAATGGTCTTCGGGGTCCAACCTCAAAGTTTCATTTCTCTATGCACTCATAGAAGGTTTTGACCTTCATAATGCGTGCGGTAGATAGCGAATTTGACACGAAGACCAGACATTACCTATTGTACCTATGCCGCAAGTGGGGTATACCCGGGAGGAAGGATGAGCTGAAAGGAGACAGAGAGCGGCCCAAGGAATCACAAGACAGCTACAATGCACCAACTGGAAACTCCCCGGCAGGATAGTACAGCCGGTATCCCACCCACCGGGCCAACCAGAAGAGAAAGTGTTTACCAGGAACATATCATCCCGCCATGCAGCGCCGAGATACGCACCGACACTTCTACCCTGAAAGAGATCTCCAGATGAGAGATGATGTTAAATGATAATGGAGATGAAATGGAGGGACAGGAAATTCGGGGGATGTAATTAACCTACCCAGCATTCGCCTAGTGACCCGGGAAAAACCCTTGAAAAAAACCGATGGGTCGGGTAGGTTGGCCACGGAAATCGAACCCAGACCTCCATAGACGAGGGCCATAGACGAAACCGCCCGAGCCATCCTTTATAATATATTAAAAAGGAGAGAAAGACAAAAAAAGTTACGCGGATCCACAAAGGAAAATGTGAGCAACACATCCTTTTAAACCGAATTACATAAAATGCCTCAAGGCTCAAGGAGATGACGACAATGACGAAGGCAAAGAAAACGACAATGAAATTACGAAGAAGAATAAGAGCGCCGGCCACATACACAAATAGATTTGCTACATTCAGCGAATTCTCTGCGAGTTTATGGGTTAAATCACACTTGACGAAAACTTGGTAGTAAGGTTTCCATTTTGCTCCTGTTGCAATCATTTAATTTGGAATACAATACTTTTTACCTGGTGACGACATATGAAGAAACGTTTTGGTTAGATTCTTTTAAAACGGTTGTGTTCAAGTAATTCTTTGTGGAGTTAAGTTACCTTAATTTACGAAAAATCACCTTGCAAGAAAGGTGTGGGTGTTGGATTTTATATAGCAATTCATTATATTGTAGGTATACCTTTGTACAGGTCTTTTTGAATATTCCTGCAAGAGAAATAAATTAACATTAATAGTTATTATAACATAATGAAATATTTTGATGCTGTAGACCAAAAATTAGTGCATCATCAGGCAAGGTATGTACCTATAAGCATTTGTTATTCTATGTTAACTACCCTCAAAGTGCTACTATTTTATTGAACTGAATTTTTTTCGTTAAAGCGATAAATTTAAATGACCTAAAGACTGAACAACTATCTATTGGTTGGGAACGTATGGACCAAATATATGAGGCTAGGGAAACGTATATGACCTTTATGCACCACCACAAAAATGATTACTTTAGGCAGTAATTTCAGAAGAAATTTACGTTTTAAATGTACAGAATAAACAATAAATGTAAAAAATAGACAAATAAACGTTGATTTTTTACAAAACCTTAGTATCCGGCCAGGTTTAGTTTATTTACCAGCGGTTATGCCTATAAGAAAACAATTCTACTTTCCAGCTATGTATAACCAATCCGTGTTCCAAATATCTGTCACAGATTAGAACACGTGGTTTTTATCTCCATGAACTTTAATCTCCAAATTGCTCCTATTAAACAGAAGTTGATTGGACTTAAAGAGAAATTTCTAAACTACACAAACAATTACCGTAAAATGTTATATACCGCATGCTGTTCGGTGTGATAGTGTCAATTGAAAAAGCAGTGGATTAATCGACTTGCGTTATCGCAGGTGTTCACCATTCGGTACAGTCTGTCGCAAAATGAAACATTAAAAGCATTGTGGGCGGTCTCGAGCACAGCCTTTCTAAACTGTATGAAATGAGCATACCTATCCCAATAGGAACATTTCATGCTTATCGTTCTCAACACATAGCTTTGGCTTTACTTTTTGGTGATATTAATTTGCTAAATAGTGAGAGTATCAGCTAATTCCCTGTAGCTCAGGACCCTCTTCCCACTTTAGCTTTGTCTAAATATTGTGACATAAAAGAAACAAACAAATACACAAACATACACAAACATACCTTACAAATGAAATGTGTAGTGTTTAACGCCCGCTTTTACTACATACGGCACCGCAGGCGGTGACACTGATGATGCATGAGATGAAGATGGAGCACCGGTGGAATGAGATGGCGGGGGAAACCGGAGGTCCCGGAGAAAACCCGCCCCAACGCCGTGTTGTAAACCACAAATCTCACTTTGCGGTCACCTGGGATCGAACCCGGGCCGCCTTAGTGAGAGCCAAGCGGTCTAACCACTGAGCCACGGCGTGGTCACATACCTTACAGTTCTTTACTTTCACCAAAATCGTTTGCTAAGTGCTAAAGTACTATTAGCCTTTGTTTACACAAACCCAACGCTTCCAAACGTTTCTACAGTGTTCGTTGAAGTTTCTGTAGCACGTACGCCTTGTGTTGCTAAAATCTTTCTGACCTAAACAACAGGTCCAGCTCTATCACAGAGCTGCACACCAATTCTGAACACAACTCCGATATCCACACGTAAACTATTTCGCTTTCGATTCTACAGCGATTCCGGAACCGCACTTACTGACACATAAACTGCGTCCTCCCTGTTCCACGGCCTGCTGATTCCTTATCACGGAGCTTAACTTACCATACTCAGCTCGAAGCACCACACTGCTCTCAAACTACTCACTGTACAACTGACTGTCTCTTGTTACCTCACTACTGACTGACAATTGTCGGCCTTGCATCCATTGTTGTACGATTGGTATCCAGAATGTAAGATTCCTGACTTTCTTTACTTTAAAATAAACGTATTTATCCGGAACCATTATGCAAGCATAATAGATCTAAACTGACACAAGCATATGCTGCCCGAACAGGTCTCGCCTAGTGCCAGTAACGCTGCAGTGATTCCCCGAAATGGTGTCCCACCGCCTGCGAGGTGCGGTGAGTGATGAAGTTCCTTACCGCACAAAATATATCGCACATCGAAATTCATTGTCATTTCCTGCAGATATCCCGAACCCTGTAGCACGAAATTGTCTCTAAGTTTCTGCTCTTCAAGAAATTGTGCGCCAGATGGGTGCCAACAAACCTGACACCTAAGCAGAAAACCAAACGCTTAGGAGCAGCGCTGGTATTTCCGTAGCAGTACCATGCTGATGGTAACGAGTTCCTCGACAGGGACTTCACAGGCGATATGGTGTGAATTTTGCGCTTTATCCCGGAATCCAACAGTAGGCAATATTTTTATACTTTTGACTGGGAGCTGTTTGAACGGCTACCATACAGTTCTAATCTTGCTTCCAGCGATTTCCATCTTTTCTTGCAACTCAAGAAACCCCTGTCCTCCGGCCAACGTGTTGGAAACAACGAAGAGCTGAAGACAACTGTCACACGCTGACTCCATTCACAGCGGCTGATATCTACGACACTGGAGTCCAAAAGTTGATCCCACAATATGACAAGTGTGTGAATTCTTTTGGTGACTATGTCGTAAAATACCTCAAACATTGCTGTACCTGTTGTCAATAAAGCTTTACCTTTTATTATATTGTCATTGTTTTAAAAATTAGGGTTAACTTACTTTCTGAATGCCGCTCATATATCATCTTTGTGCATTTGAAAACCTCTGGAATCAGTCGCGAAAGGTCTTGCTTTCTGGCGTTAGCTGTCCTTGAACGGCTGTTTAATTCTCACGGCGACTTGCTTCCTGCTACGGGATGTCAGCCAGTGGCTGATCTAGAGTGCGTGTTGCTTTTTCACGGCAGACTTGCGCGATCACCGATGTGAAATATCTTCAGTGGTATATCTCCTGCCAAAAACATAAAACTGTGAACCCTCCCTCTCTTCGCATACTTTACGATTGCCTAACAGGTCCTCACTAAGTTTGTTCTGTGTAGGACCTGTTCATATAAATTACCAGAAGAACGCTTCGTGTCCCCAAGGGAAATTGTATAGACGATGCAAAAAAGGTGTCCATTTTCAAAGAAATGAGTAATAGCATGCACATTTACAAACTGCTTGGAAATTTCTATCATAAACCACCAAATAAGGAATGGTGTAAATGCGCTCGTTCGATCAATCACCAAATTTACAATCATTATAGGATAACATCGTAGCAAGTGTAATAAAAATAGACAGCTGGCCAGAGAAGGAGAACCTCTGTGCTTCAAATCTCTTCGAGATTCAACTGCATTGCCATTGCTCAAAGTACATGATATTTGTTCAAAGTGTCCTTGTTACCACTTGTCGAGCATCTGCTAGCTGAAAGCGCTTTTATTCTTTGAAAAATATTTGGCATTTGTTTTAGCAGTACAGTCTACAGTGTTGGGGATTAAAATGGATGTAATGATTTTCAATGATGCCAAAGTGCACTGAGGTAACCGTATAGAGATGAGGTAAGCTGGAAAAGTGTTGCAAATTTGACACTGGTACACTCACTTTGCAATTGCATTCAAGATAATCTTAGCTATGTTTCCGATAAAGATAAACAATCAGAAGTGTCTAAACTGTCTGCGCCTTCATGATGATAACGCTGGCTTAACTGACATTTAGTGTCTGCCTGGAGAGACCCCTGTGTAGGTCGAGTAAGTAAGGTGGATCTGCTGGAGTCTGTCACCGAAAGGGCTTTGTCTCAAAGATTTGAAGCTAGTATTCTTTGCTTCGCGATGTTATGCCAATTTGAAGCAGAAAAGTTGAAAGCCAATTTAAAGTCTTGAAGTTCTCTGCAGATGATAACTCCGGATATCCGCTCCAGCTATATCAGGGTATGGGTGGCTGTGTATCATTCACTGGTTCTGACTTCCAAACTTTTAATGGACCGTCTATACTTTAGTGGGAAGTCTCTGACCATTGGAAATTACGATGTAAATGCTGGGTGTTTAAGTATTGGATTCCTGTAACAATTATTTGTATTAAAACAGCTTGTAGCAATATTTTGAACCAAGACGCCTACCTTAATGTAATGCCTTTTTAATGCGTGAGTTTATAATGCAGGTTTTCAAAAATTCTGCGTATTTTTATCTGAACTGCTATCTGGAACAAATGAGTTATATAGAAAACAAACGAAGGATTTATCACCAAGGGTTGGTCCATGCCTGCGAAATAAAATATTTTGGAAATAAACTTAAAGCTTCTCGATAAATAATTATGTGCTCTACAAAACAAGGTGTTTAATTTTTGTATCCTTGTACAATGTTTGTTCTTTCCAGGACAAGAAGGCGTTCTCTGTTGCATTCTTTCTCCCCTACTTCACCGATTCCGCTGTTAGAGGAGACGGATTCCACTAAGCTAGAATGTCGGAGCGAGGGAAGCCGAAACACTGAGTCTGAGAGAGGAAACAGGGTTGAGGGGCATGCCGAACGCCTTAGAGTGGATGATAGTATGAGGGTGAAATGAATGGAGCAATTGGTGGAATGATGGCGGGGGAAACCGACGTAACCCGCCCCAGCGCCATGTTGTCTACCACAACGTCACTTTGCGGTCGCCTGGGATCAAGATCGCCTTGGTGACAGTCGAGCTGTATAAGCACTCGGCCACGGCGCGGCTATAGCCTTGTTATGTACAGTAACACCTTTTTGACAGCTCTGACGACTCTGCTTTAAGACAAATCTCAGTAACCAGTGCTGTCATTGCAAATAATGAACTGCAGATATCTATTTCCTGAAGAAGCTAACACATCCTCAAATATTTGCACTGTGAATGTATCACATCCAATAGTGAGTTATCACTATTTTATTCTATAGTGACCATTTTATATAAATTAATTATTTTGATAGTTTACTCAATATCAAAAGCGGCGGGTTCATTTATAAAATATAGATTTTATAGCTGTGCCACCTACCATCTCAAAGAGTTTGATATTTGAGAATATCTTTTAAGGTTAATTTATTAAATACTAAAAGACTTCTATCTAAGTAGGCAATCTTAAGTTTGTGTAATTCTTCTTCATACTAGATTGTCTTCTGAAATAAATAAACTTCAGAAATTCTCAAAGTTCGTGATTGATTTAGACTTCAAATGCGCTCAATATTTGAACATATTGCAAAGAATAGTGTTGTAGGACTTTCCTATATAGCTCCAGTAATCGCTTAAATTGTGTGAATTACAGAGCCAAACATACTTGTTCTTATTTACAAATATAACAATTTGTAACTTAAAACTTCACTTATCTTATAAGAAATGATGAAACTCTTCTTATAAATGGTCCGGGATCGCGATTTCATGTAAAAGTTTTAGACATCTTCAGCCGGAAACAACAAAGCTGTCGTCATCGTTACGAACGCTAGATGTTAATATGTTCTTGTTAGTACTACCAAAATCTGAAAATACAACAAATTTGAAAACAGAATCGACTGCCGGTATTTCAAAATTCATTATGTGATGTTTGTTTTTAAAATAGATATTTTTTCCCAAACCATTAAATCTATCGGACCATTTAATTGTTTTACTAATTTAACTTCTGGATTTATTTCATGGTTAAATGACCAAAAATGATCTGCTACGGCCGATTTATCAGCTTGTTTATACTTGATGTTACGAAAATGTTCTTTCATTCTGGTTTCCAAATTACGTTTTGTCTTTCCAATATAAACTTTATCACAATCTAAACTATTAAATTGATAAAAACCAGATTTTTTATTGTTTGGAATTTTATCTTTTTAGAGAAATGCAATAAATTTGTAATACTATATTTATTTTGAGAAACTAAAGTTATTCTGATAGATTTAAATGTTTGGGAAAAGATATTTATTTTAAAAAACAAACATCACATAATGAATTTTGAAATACTGGCAGTCAATTCTGTTTTTAAATTTGTTTTATTTTCAGATTTTGGTAGTAAACATGTAGCATTCGTAACAATGACGACAGCTTTGTGGTTTCCGGCTGAGGATGTCTAAAACTTTTACATGAAATCGCGATCCCGGACAATTTATAGGGAAAGTATCATCATTTCTTATAAGATAAGTGAAGTTTTAAGTTACCAATTGTTATATTTGTATATATTTGTTTGATTCACTGTTAATAGCTTCATAAATTTATTATTTTAATAGTTCTTGTTATCAATTAACAATTCTGAAGCTATAAATACTAAACGATTTTCTATTTTTCTTACAAACTGAGGTGTACCAATCTGGGAAGTGGCTTTCTACGCACTAAGGCGAATAAAGTGGCCTGAAAGGAAAACAAAAAGCAACGAATGAGTTTTCAGGTAACTTGAGCCCTCTAGGAAGCAAAATAGGAAGTTATTTATGAGACAGAAATTTGGAACGTGATAATTTGCCTTCCTATAGAGGAAATAAGTTTTCCACATCAATTTTTGTGTTACTAATGTATCTATCACGTCGGGCAACTTAAAATAGTCACGCTTTTTCTATTGTGCAAATATTTTGGTAGCTTGCTAATTAACATGTCAGAGAGGCAGGTCTATTCACCGAGCGAAGCAATCAGATTTGTATGACAATACATTACAATGTTTAGTTAACCGATCAATGTTGAACCTGCACGGCGCACAACAGATTGCAGCATATTTCCCGTCTCTACCTGCCAAGGACAATGGCTAATTACATACAGACTATAGTTGAGTTTGTTTATTATTTGGGCATACACAAAACTGCAATGGGAGTTGCTCCTCTACACATTCGCTTTCTTCGTCAAGATGGTTTGATTTCTACACCTAATCTCTTTGCTGTTGTTAGTCTCGGAGCCCTTGTACTTACTTCTTAATACTATTTGTCACGTGTATCCATTTAACATTCACTACTTTTCCCTAATATCTATACCGGAAGCGGGAACAGAAAATCAAGCCGTGAGTGTTTTTTTCCACAATAGGCCTGTGGTGTGGCATGTTGATCTTAGTTACTTATGAAGAAGCTTTGAAGCAAAAGGTGCTATCATCTCCTTGTTTTATTTAATTCCTTAGATACAGTTTCTAGGAAATAAGAGGTCTTCTCTCAGGATTTGGGATGGGAGATAAATGAACTCTGCTAATTTAGTCTTTAACACAACCTTAATGTTTCTCCTCACAAGTGAAATTTCTTCACTTCTTTACACAGGATTTTGCGGTTACTAAACTCTTATGATTAATTAAAACAAATTAAAATTGCTTCTAATTGCCTTATCTTAAATGTATTCAAATATTATTATTCTTTATTTTGCGGCAGGGAAAAATATATTGATGTGTGTAACAAAATGATGGGCGTGGTTCAGATCTGGGGCAATGAAATTAAGGGGAATGGACCCATAGAAATACCCACTTTGTGAGCAAATGGAAAAGGACCTGCAGTTTATTTTGGATTGTAAGGAGATAAAATTATGGAAGGAACAATGGGTGCCATTGGGCGGTTGAAATATCCGAGAGAAATAATTAAAATGAGAATTAGGAAGGTCAACATTACACAAGAGATTAGGAAGTTGGGTAAATCATTAGGAAAGACTAAAGAAAACTATAAGAGAGGTGTTTTGAAATTATAAAACTGTATGGGTATTTGTAAGGATGCCTATCAGGAAAACTGATATAATTTATTACAAGGGTGTAGGTATTGTGACTTTGTGGGTTCGTAGAATTAAAAGTCCAAATTGCAGAAATTCTTTATTTCCTAGAAATACACTTTGGTCAACCCTTACAGTAGCAGAATTACGTAACATACACAAATACAATCTACCAAGGTCGTCGACCACAAACAAAGAGGTCACTTTCAAAACACTGCTGCAGGCACACGATACAACTTTCTCTTTACGACTCGCCGCCTCCTTTATATCCCTCTACTCATTTCTAGAAGTCTGTGGAATGCTCTCTATTCCCTGTTTCAGAAATTACCAGACGAAGCACGAACCTTACAATCATCTAACTTTATCTGTTTCGGCAAGTCCTTTTATCTCCGCGCTGACTATCTGCCCCTTTGTGAGCGTCGGCCGCCAATCTCAACAATCGGTTGGCGACAATATTAAAAACAGGTAGAGTGTGAACTTGGTGTGTAATGTATTAATAACCACGCTATTTATTTACAGTTCCACCAGGTGCAACGCAAATCTATTTAGATTATATATATCAAAGGAGGAATAACTAATAGCGGTGAGATGAAAAAAGTTAAATGGTTTTATACAGTGGAAATCGTATATTGTGCGTGTAAATAGCTATAATTAAGGCTTTTCTTTTGTTATTTACGTCCTCCAACGTTAGTCATATCGGACGATGAATGGAATGGGTGAAATGATGCTCAAATGAGCCCAGGGTCCATAGAGCTTAGAGTTACCCGACACGATAACGGAAAGCCTTATTCAGGTAACTCACCCTGACCGAAATTCGAACTCGGGACCTCTTGAACGTGAGGCAGACATGCTACCACCACGCTACCGAGGCGGGCCTATTATGAAGTAAATTTAGCAATTGCTTTATATATGATTTCATGTAAATGGTATAGTATAAATTGAAAAAGAGAAATAAATTCATTCGTTAATTCATTATTCTTTCTTAAAAGAAACTGTTCTACCAACTGTTTCACAAGACGCAGTTGCGCTAGATATATTCTTTCAAGCCCTTCTTCTAATTTTCAAATTTAATTTTCTAGTCACGTGGCGTTTGATTGATTTTACTGGGTTACAGACCACTTATATTTTATTCTTTTCTATATTTTAGAAAGCCCAGCTCCTTTCCGTCTGCTCTTATATTATTTTGGATTAATTAGATTTTCTTTCAACTAGACTAATTATTTCAGATGATTGGTATTTCCTGGTATTGTGCAGACTTCCATAAATCTTCGTTACAGTGCTTTGCTGCATTCATGGAAAGCAATTAGTTTTGGCACATCCACCTTTTAGTCGGAATTTTGCTTTAAGCCTCGATGCTTTTCTTCTTTTCTTGTTCCACGTAATGTTTAATGCACGTAAAATTTAATAAAAAATCTCTTTTAATTACTTCCCCCTTTTTATTGTTATTCTTTAACGTGCTTCATTTCTTTTTCCTATTATATATTAAACCTGTAATTCCTTTTTTGTTTCCTGGCATTGTTACGTTAATCGGGAAAATATTACAATCTCACCGGAAACAAACTCCTATCGATAACAAAATTTAAAGTCAATTTGTGAATTGGAATATCCTTTTTTGTATTTTATCAATGATATCTTTCAATCAGATTGTAATTTAGCCAAACTAAGGTGATTAGCCAACTTTGAAGTGCGTTAAACGTTTGCTTAAGCCAACGACCATTATTATTTCTAATTCTCCTAGCAAACATAAGAAATCTAACATGCCATAATTTAACAGAAAGCTAAATTGTAAAAATTGCCACAAAATCAACTTTTTATTTAATTGTGTATGCAAAATTATCAATTGCAATTTTCTCTTTAATTTCATAAGTGTTTATAATTTAAGCACAAAACTTATATTTGACGCGTATTTTTAAAAAGTATACTGCATTTGTCATTTTGTAGAATAGGTTGCGCACTAATTATTTAAGTTGGCATTAATGTTAACAATGGCAACTTCTCTTTGCTCAAATCATTTGGGTTCTTGTTTTGGAAATAAATAAAAGATTATTTTCGGTATTTTTGTTTTAGACAGCTTGTGGTATGAATGAGTCTTTTTAATAAATAATCCGCCTTCTCAGAAACCATTGAATATAACTGAAAGACATTTTAGAGCGACAAAAGTATCTCTAAACGCTTTTGTTGGTTCACTTTAGTGTTAATAACATGGTTGGTAATTTTATTATATAATTGTATAAAATATTGTCGATAGCGCGGCGCAGCGAGATAAGGGACAGATGGTGCCGGTCGAAGATAAACAGCTTGCATAAGTAGATAAACATAGCACGGAGATAAAGAGATAAATGGAACATTCTAGTGGCATCTTGATTGTCTTACAGAACATTCGATTTCTTGTTTGTTCCAGAAATATCTAGTAATATGAGTCGTGGTATATATAAGAGGCGACACGCCTACGGAGTAGTCGTAAACAGAGCAGTAATTGTAAACAGTGTCGTAACGAGAGCTGTAATTGAAGCTGCTGTGTGATGAAAGTGAGCGCTTTTGTTTGTAGTCAACGACCTTGGAAGGTTGTAACTGTGTATGTGACGTAATTCTGCTACTGTAAGTCTATTTCTACGGAAATAAAGAACATTTTGAATTTCTGCAACTTGGAATTTTAATCCTACGACCCCACAATGTCACAATATCTAACAATAATATAACTAAGAAAACAACCTCCCTAAACAAACAAAAGTTATTAAATTAAACAGAACCAGTGAACGTAGAATTCATTCGTGCACATCCTGCAACAATTCAAGTCTAAATGTTAAACTGATCTATAGACTGTTGCCCTTTGGATCATTTTGTTGCTCCGATTTTATCTTCCCAAACCAGCCACTAAGGCGAGCTATGCCGATGTTACAGGTCACATCCTGATTTTAAATAACGTTTACCCTCCGTGCAGCCCACAGAGTACCAACACAAAACGCCGTTACCAAGAATAACAACTGTAAGTCTACATGGCGGTTCCCCCAACATTAAGGGCATTTCGTTAATTGTCAACGCTCACATGCACCGTCCTCGTTCTGATTCTCATGTAAGACTTCAACCTGGCATTGTTTCTAGTCCCTGTTGACCAGGTAGGCGAGTACACCGGTATCCACCAACCGTGGTCCTCAAACGGCTCTCTAGGCCGACCGGAGGCCGGAGACTACCCTACCGAAGGAGCAAGTATTTCCCAAGAGTATATCATCCTGCCATGCAGCGCCGAGGCTGCCACCGACACTTATGCCGAGACCACCAGATGACAGATGATGTGAAATGATAATGGAGATGAACAGGAGGGACAGCAAACTCAGGAGATGTAATTAACCTACCCAACATTCACCTGGCGACCTGGCAAAATCTCCCAAAATCCATCGATTAGGTAGGCTGGCAACGGAAAGTGAACCCGGACCTCCCAAATGCCAGCCACACACGAAACTGCCTCAGCATCCCACTCAGTTATTATAAGTACAATGACACTCCCTAATTCTTGTCTTCCTTTTGACTGTAACACCTCATCCTGAGAGATGACACATTGTTTATTTAGTAGCACTTTAATGCTCCTCTCTAGCAATTTCAAAATGCAATTTTCAATGACACATTTTGAGAATGGATTCTTAGAATCGGTGCTAGTGTAGTGGAGTGCTGCTGAATTCCGGAGTGTCTAATAGAAGTTCTCTGCTTCTCTTCTTCCTTCTCTTCTTCCTCTATCTTGCTTATGTGTCTTTAGTTACTTTTGGATCGTATAATGAGAGTCGAACGTTGCTTGACTAGATTTATTGCAGTTAAATAAATAACGTAATGAAACTGTTAGCCAGTTACATGTCTAAATCACCTTAAAGTTATTGTATCACATCTTATTTTCGGTTAAGTCCGCTCTATTTGTCAATATATAAGTTAACACATTCCTCATGTAAAGTGGAGTAGAGGAAACTTTCAACGAACTGTTTCATGGTGAAGTACGTCACTGAACTTGATCAGTAGTTCAACTGAAGATGACTAATGACGCAGCCCCTGTCACCTAGGAACATTGAGACGACATATAACTTGATATCAGAAAAACACTAACACAAACAAACGAATAAATATAAATAAATGACGCATACCAGAATAGATATATGCCATGATGCTAGCATACTCTCCAGAGACCGCCACAGCGACAAGGTCATTCTGCAAAGGTCAGTAAACTCCCTTTGCAATCTTTGTAAACAAACAACCCTACTCTATTGTCTGTTTCGTCCTCAAGACAAATTTGGTACCACACAGTCGCAAACTAACCCATTGTTAAAATCCCATGCGTGCTTCTGAGAACAGGCTTTAAGATTTTGACCAACGCGCAGAACGCATGCTTCTGCATAAATGTTTGCATGCGGACCGTTAGAGAAAGCGTCTTTGATATTAGGTCCGAAACTGGAAATTCTGAATACTAAACTCAAGTGGGGATAGGTACCAGCCAATGAAAAATTGATATTTGTTCATGTGATTTTGCAAACTCCAAAAAATACCTAGAGTGGGGGTAATACAAAGTAATGGCAGTAAGTAGGTTTTTTATATAGTATGAGCACTTCGGTCCTGAGATCTACGTGAGACGGACACGTATTCGGCGCCGCCTAACAAGTTCACTTCCGTGCCATGCACAGGGACAAAGTGCAATATCTAACAATCGATCCAGTGAGAGTTAGCGCAAAGAGTAACATATAGGGAAGACGATAAATATATCTAGTTCGGCTACGCAGTGCTATTGCCTCCGCGTAACACAACACAATATTGATGCGCGATACAGTGATGCTGAACACAGCGACCTCACGGACGACGACTTTACGGTGGCGAGCAAAGGGGTCTATGGACAGCAGTAAACTTCTGTCTACCAGATTCGAATGTCATCATTCAACCCACAACCAGTCAGGACGCACCCACTTCCTGAAGTACAGATGAGAGTTCTCATGCGGGACCTACAAGTCACCTCGAAACGGTTACAATCTCCCTCTCCTTAACCTCCGCGCGCCACCAAACCTTAATTGTGAGGCGTTGAGTACAAGGGAGAGTTCGACGTGGTTCGCTACGGACCGTACCGCCTCAGTAAGAACAGCTGATCTGAACAAATGAGGCACCAAATTGCTATGATACTCTCAATCGAAACCAATTAAAGCAGCAGTAGAGCTACAGTGGTTACTAATCAAGTTGCATTTGCTGAAATCTCTCTAGATAGTTGAAACGGTATTATTTAATAAAGATTCGCAAAGAAGCAAGATCGTAAAGTTCATTCAAAACCCTCGACGCAGCTGCATTGATTGTTATAGTCAATGCAATAATATTTAGAAACCAATAACAAAATCATGTATGGAAGTCTATGAGATATTACTATATTTCTAATTGATCCAAACATAGGTGATAGTTTCAGCAAGTTTTCTAAAGAGCATCGCTCACATGATGTCAACTAGGATGTTGAGTAGGGGAGAACACGAAATGTCAAAAGTCAATTGTATATTCAAAATCCAGCTTCAAACCCTTTATTTTATGCTCTTTTTGTAATCTCTATCCATTACAAGAGCTTCACTAACATGCATCCTGAATGTTGAATTTGCATATGGCCAAAGGTTTCCGTAGCGTTTCTCAATCACTGAAAGTTTGGAACTAAAGTAATTTACACATACACAGGTTGTTTCGAAATGTCACCGAACGATTATAGCCATTTCGTAGTTTATAACCTAACTAGTCCGAAATTCGGTGTCGCAGCTTCGAAGTTATGTTAGGTATAATTTTATGTAGTATTAAATATTACATTATTTTGTGATTAGGCAGCGCAGGAACCACTGGTGTGCGAACCTCTAAAGTTGTTTTTGGGTGACACCGGCCACGAAAACAAAAGCATTACTCCTTGCTCTTTAAAGTGACCCTAGCCTCGCTATTAGGTAATGGGGCAAAGAGCAGTTGTGAAAAAGTCAATAATGACTCGGGCAGTTCCAAGTTTGCTCATTTTGCTATTATCTAAATGTACATTACTTTCAACCAGTTACTGTAAAATCAACAACATCCTTTTAAGTTACAAATGCTTTATTTAGTATTATTAAACACAGTGAAATAAAATGCTTGTCTCATTGCATGAGACATTTAGTTTTGGTTAACTTTATCTATAATTCTGTGATATTGTTTTCTGTTCTTTTTATAATTTAATGCTTCCATCGTCAATCTCACTAACATTAACTTCCCTCTAAAATGTATAAGTTCTATATGTCCACCAGCTTATTTGTCGTCATCGACTGTTATAAGGGAATGTTGCTACACGTTAAACACCCATAAACAAATAACTGAGAAATAGCTTCTTTATTGCAGTTTCATAAGACAAAGAAATGTTTAATAGTAGCAAGCTACTGCGGAGTATGTCGGTATGTTTACAAACAGCTACAACACGCGACACGGTATGTCAGCTACCTGCGAACTTCGATACTGGGAGGCACGCGGCGTTGTTCTTATCATGGCCTAATCCACACTCATTCTGGAGCATCTTTTTTATGCTGCTCTATTGGCGGTAAAAGCTATCTATATGACTCACATAGAAGCTGAGCAACTATTTGTATATATTCGTTCGGTGTCGCTTCGAAACACCCTGTATAGTGATACCGATAAGAGACAAGCGCACTGTCCATGCTTACCGGTTGTTACCAATTGGCGTTAGTGGTACAGCGTTAACAAATATTGCATTGCAAATTACTTTTTTATGGGGATGGACTTACCGTTGTTAAATATTGCTTTTTTATTTCAGTGAGTCATTAGCAGTACAGAGTTTTAGCATACCAAGCATCTAGTTTTGATAGATGTTCAACACTTCTGTTTGGTATATGTTACTGATAAGTTACATATTGCACGCAAAATATGTAGTCACAAAACTATTAAGTGCTGAAGTGTGCTGACAGTGATGCCAGCTATTGTAAAATCAATAAATACTGCTCCACTTTGTACATACCTGAGGTCTCTGAAATATTGCATCATCATTTAGTTGTTATTTCATCAATTTGAGGCCAACCGTATATAATGCATTGGCAATCGTCTATTAGGAAGCCACAAAAATCCAAAAGAAATGCAGCGGCCACCACAGGAATTTAGCATTGATCCTGGACATGTACCTACATGTTATTAAAATAACGCAACTATTGGCATTCTATTTTATATGCTTAATTCTAGACTCAATAAATGTACACGGTGATCAAATTTATTCAGGTTTCCCCGGAAATTAAAATTGGACGCCGTTTGCATCGATGTCGCACAATTTGTTGGTCCAAAACATACTCTGTGTCCAACTTGGTTCGGAGGAAGGTGTGAACAAATTTGATCACCATGCCAAAGTACGTAATGTAAAGGCTGCTTGACTCTTCCAGTTGGATGAACTATGATTGCAGAGACGCAGAGACTACATCCTCACCATGTGCCACCTCCACCACAACCCGAGGATGACGAGTCGTGTCCGGTAATCTGTGAGAGGGAGATGCACAGTCTACACCGGAATGTGCCAGCCCTTAGACGACGAGACGTCGATACCTCTACCATACGGCAGCACTACTACCCTGAAGGAGGTTGGGGGTGGATTATCTGCGGTGCCGGGTTCCTAGTTCATCTCCTCACTACCGGTCTACAGCTCTCCTTCGGCCTGCTCTACATCTATACTCTCCATCACCTGGGGGAATCCACGCTTATGGACACAGGTAAGCCTGCTTGGATCCGTACAGCCATGAATGTACAACAAATCATGTAATATTCCACAGAGCTACGACACTAAATGTACGTATACAGTACAATAATTATCACACTAAAATTCACTTCAGCACATTCAGTTTTGTTCGTTGTGTATATGCCATATTCAATATAGTACAATTTCAAAAGATAAAGCCCAGCTGAGGGGTAAACACTGATCACTCACACGACAGAAAACTCACGCCTCAAGGAAAGAAAACATATTTCAAATGATCTTCACGAAAGAAGTCATCAGTCGTTAGCAGTCAACGTGTTACATTTCTGCCCTGGTGCAACCTAAGTAAAACATCCAGTTGCGTTGTAATTAAGTTACACAAGATCAATAATGCAAACAGCAGTAACCGCTGGAAAAATCTCATTCCCGTTTAAACTGGATTGGTATCAAAGCATGTGCGACGGTTTTGAAATTGGCGTCTGTAAAATATGCAGCAAACAATTGTGCTGTCGTTTGTTTACACATCAAATACAATTGATGGAAGGATGTTACATCTAGAAACCGAATAAGTTACGCGTTTCCTATTGTAATACAAACCTGCAGTTATAACATATTAAGTTAAACAAAAACATAAGTAGTATCATTATATTTGATAATAACAAATTTGTGCATAATTTTTTTTTAGAAAATGAATTGCTGCCATCTGGAGAATACAAAACCGTTGTAAATTTAGAATTAGTGGAAGAATTAGTTATCTATTGCTATTATTGAAAAGCCAAAAAAATGCTTTAATAATTGAGTGAACAGATTGATACTTGTGAACTCCCTCGTAAAATGGGTATCCAGTATGATGCTTTATCGGTATCAAATATCGAGAAACACCCATCCTTCTGGAGCTACACAATGGTGATGCTATCCGAAGTTCCTTGAAGCAATAACGTAGAGCATATACAGAATTGCTTTTCGAGATAAACAGTCCACTGCTTTAGATTTTTATTTAAATGTAGCGATATATTCTTAATTCTTGCATTAGAATAGAAATGTCTTGTAGATGTTAATTACCTTTAGAATTTAATGGATATAGGTAGTTAAGGCAAGGCTACACTGAAAACTCGCCCAAAATGTTGAAAACTGTGGAATTTTCTTCTTTTTTTAATTTTTTGATAGCTTAGGGTGTGTGGTAATAGATGGTGTGCTATTTTTATCATTTGCACCATTTTAGGCCATGACGTGACAATTTAAGGAGACCTTAACAATCGTTACTTTAAAATTTATTTTCTGACAAACTTTTTTCTAACACCTTTCAGTATACAAAATGCCTCACACGACAAAGTTTTTCATATAACTTGGTGAAGCTTACTGTATATACCCATAATATGTAAATAATAAACTTCACATTCCCCTTTTGTTGTTAATGCTCATGTTTTGAAAATTATACGGTGTTAAGGAATTAAAAAAATTAATATTTTCAAAATTTTTGGAGCTAACACATGGAAAGTATTTTAGAACAAATGCTATAAGAATATTCCAAAAATAAGAACGTGGGTCTTTTATAATTGCTCTATACTAGCCAAAAACAAAAATTCAACTGAAAAGCTCAAATTTTTGATGAGTATAACATTTTATATAGCGAGTAATTTGTACAATATTTTCACAAAAAATCATTAATAATTAATGAACTATTTGATGTGCCAACATGAAAATTTGCACGAAAATTTAAAATAATATGTTGCTAAATTTTCTTAATGATAGGTTTATTATTATAGAATTTGGTATTTTCAGTGTAGCCTTGAATTAATATATTCAGTTTCAAATAAATAATTTAACATTTGCTAATGATAGCACTATGTCTGACAGCTTAATTTCTTGAACACTTCTACAAATATCAAGCTTGTAATCCAAAAACGGTGATACTAGTGTTTTTTCTCAACTTTATCTCAGTCGCGCACTGTCCCTAAGAACATCGCAAATCTGAATATATTTCCTTCCATAAGCTCCAATGCCATCACTGGGGAGTAACACTGTTGTTGCTTACGCTTTAACCTGAACTTGCACTCCTTATTACAAATACTGTAAAATGTTCTTTAAGCCACTTTAACACTTAGTCCTTCTGGCATTTACTTTGTCGCATTTTAGAACACTTCAAATGTTGTGTATGCACTACATTGCTAATTTTGTTTCCAGTTCCAAGCACTATTACTAAACAGATGTTTAAAACAATCTGATACATGAATATTGTCGCAAACCCATTGTTGCGACTGGCGGCCGGAGATAGCGCAGCGCGGAGATAAAAGGGCTTGCCGAAACAGATAAAGTTAGATGACTGGAATGTTCAGGTTTCATCTGGTACCGTCCTTTTTGTTACAGAAAATTCCACAAACTTCTGGAACCAAGAATGGACGTATGAAAAGAAGTCGCGGTTAGTTGAGAGGAGAGTGGTAATCAGAATTTTCCGCGTGCAGCTGTGTTTTGAAAGTGAACTCTTTGATTAAGGCTTCACGGGTGATCAGCTGCGTCAAATGTAAGACGATCGAGCTTTCGGCCATTTTACACTCTATGGCCTTCATCAGAGTCCCGTGAAGCCTTAATTAATAACGGTCGCCACGAAAGCTTCAAGTCTTACAAGTGAACTCTTTTGTTTGTGGTCAACGACCTTGCAGATTGTATTTGTGTATATTACGTAATTCTGCTACTGTAAGGGTTGACCCACAAAGTCACAATATTTAACAATATAATTAAGCCCTTTTGAATACAAGAAGTTTATGTAAATTGTTCTGTAAAAACAGTCATTTTAAGGCTTTATTTGGCAGTTCTTAGAACTAGATATTTACCGACTTTTAAGAAGTAGATATACTTTTCTCAGTAGCGATAAATGCTAATTTAAACTCGATTTTTCAATACTACAAATGTAATATTTACACTATTGCAAGAGGAACATGTGGATTCAAGTCTAGCATGTCATTTTGCTTTTGTAATGCAATATTTAATATGATTTTCATCTAGCTCCATTGTGGCGCTTGGTCGCTAAAAATGAGGATAAAAAGATGTATGTGGTGATTCTAATTGGGAGTGCTTTACTTCATAACTAGGAGACAATTCTCCATGTATCTCTTCATAAAGACGGACACCTTTGTGGCAGATATATACACGGGGGTATCAGTGTTGTGTGGTGACAAACAGTTTTACTAGGAACACGGCAAAAGAATGCTTCAGAGAATGCCCTGGAAGAGAGCTTGAGTGGGCGGTATGTGTATCACAAACCACTACATATGTCTATAAACAGGGAACGAAAAATGTATTAAATTAATTGTGTGCGAAGATAACCTGTGGATTTTTAATATAACTTTTGCAATGAGACACCTTTTATTGTTTATTTTATCTTACATCATCGGGTAAGCCATTCAAACATCATCTACAAAAGAATATTTTGTGCAATAATTCAGTTCAGAGGTTGTGTGGGTTTCGCTTGTTTGTAAACAAGAAACAATTGCCCAGTTTTCTCTGAACATCGTGGAAGCCTTTGTTATCGAAATAAGCGATGAAACCTTTGAAGGGCAACTCCTACGTTTGGTAAGGAAACTTTCTTAAATTAATACTCAAGTTTGCAAGTTCTAGACAACACTGTTGAAGTTCTCTTGTTCTCTACTACTACTGGGTCAGTTATTTCCATTATTCTAATAATGATAATACTTAGCAGCAAAACGTCAGTGTAGTGGCAGATTAATGCGCCGAATATGTTTCTAAAGAAATTGCATTTGTACCGTCATATTTCAGATTTGCATATGAGAATACCAGGGGCGAGTCATTCTCAAAGTAACATTTTTTAAAAAGTGAAGTTAGGTTGAAAATGAAAATACTCGAATCTTGAATTAATCTGATTTTTCCTCCCATAAGGCCAATTTTGAAGAAAAAAAAAAAAAGTAATTTACAAATTAGAATCATTCACTAAAAGCACTGAATTTTGAATTTCATGCAAACATCGGTATATAAAAAGTAAAGAGAAACCAGAGAACTAACAAAAATGTGCCACATTTATCCCTTCAGTTCCCTTTTCTTGGAGAGAGCCGTCACTGGAAACAAAGCGAAAGGAAACTGTGACCCATTTTGTCTTCGCTACAAAAAAATATTGCATTGACAAGTTGAAATTGCTCCGTAAATGCATACATTTATACAAGAATAAAAAGCTTAGAGAAAATATTACCTTAAAAAACAACCAAACATTAAACAAAAAATGACAAAAAGGTGAATGGGACTAGAACTCGCTTATCTTGCTCTTGAAAGCCAATGTCATAACCGTTGCACCTCTGACACGTCTCTCCATTTTCGTGTGTGGTGCACTAAGTTGTGTTATCATTAGCAGTGGCGTACTGGCACTTTAGAAACTTCCACACCTGAACCAACAGGACATGAGTCTCTTATCTCAAATTACTTGTTTAAGAACTCTCCATTTCCTCTGAAAATATTTCGGTTTAATTCATTAACCTTCCTGCATTCTGGGTGTTCATTTCAGAAATTTAACCTCTGAAGTAGGCTCTTTTAATGACTTTGATTGACCTCAGCTTACAAAAAAGCAGAAAATTCATTTTTACCAATATTAGAAATGACATCTTGCGAAAACTAAGTTTTCGAAGGATTTTACAAAAAGTTACTCCCAATCAAAAACAACAATGATCTGAAAATTTTCAGATGTCGATGAATGTTATGCTCCTGAAGATAAATGTCTACCGGCTCAGTGAAACTTTTGAACAGAACCTAGCCAATGAAATCGCAGAGCTGCTAAGATGGTTGCAAGTGTTGTTCTTCTTCCTTCTAAAACCAACCTAATTGCTATTATATCATTAGAAGGTGGACCTTGCATTAATACCAATTACTCTGCCAAAAATTGTTCCAAAATCGTTTTTAAATGTAAATATAATTTAAGTATGGAGTGCGAAGAAATATTGAGAATTTTTCGGAAAAGAAAAAAATAAAGCAATACTTTTGGGTTTTAACTTTTGGTTGTGCTATATTCTGTGACGTATATGATATTCATGGCTGCTTAAAATTTATAATATTTATTTCCTCTAACATGGTACGTTATATCCAAAGTTATCCACTGAAAATACAGCCCTGATTATTGAAAATAAATTATAAGTACAGTATACCACAGCAAAGAAAGTCTCCGGGGCCTGAAAAGCAAAGGTGTTGGAGAAGGTTCTCACACCCTCCCTGGATAGAATTATGACACCCCATGTCGGTTCAGTTACAGACCATTCAAAAACATTCTCTCGGCTTCTACATTTGTGAATAAATCTTCTCGGTTTTTGTGTACTGAGTAAACAGGATGCATTATTATTTTAGTGGTTGTACTCCATGTGGTCTCGCCCACACACATTCGCTGTGTGAGGGTGGCACTAGATGGCAAATGCCTTTCAGGGAGTTACTTTGCGTTGGTGGACAGTAATCATTCACAGTCTCCAAATGAAGGCGATTCTGAATTTTCCAGCACCATTATTTCCTAAACATAAGCCTACTCAAACAAACGAAAAAGTCTACTTCTACACAAATTGTCACCGTTTACTAGTGTTCACATACAAACTGGGAAGGAAAGGGGAAAACGTATTTAGTAGTTAGCATTTGAAAACTACAAACTGGAAGGAAATAAGGGATCACGAAGGAAATCACAAGTTGGTATTTGCAAAAGGGATTATTTACATTTTGTATAAGGTGAGAATGTGCAAAGAAAACTGCTGAATAAACTCAATGTAAAAAGAATGTGAATTGATTAATTAGTACAAAAATAATAAATGCTCTGCTGAAGAGCAATATGATGGAATATTTCTAGCTTGAGATCACTGAGGACGAAGAAACTGAGCAAATCAGGCCAAGACAATAACACATTCCACAGCATGGACACTTTTGGATTACCGAAATTATAAATTGTATTTGTTGACACTATTTACTGAATGGAAGGTTAGGTAGAAAATGGTGATATTCAACATAGAGAACTGGATATTTTTGACGGTGATATTTAATTTCATTACATACCAATATCACGACGTAGCAGACACTATAATGTACCTTAACATGACTTATGTTTTGTCACTGTTTGACGTTGCTTTACCGAGCGGGATGGCTCAGGCTGTTTCGTTTGTGGCACGCATTCGGAAGCTCCGGGTTCGATTCCCGTGATCGACCTACCTGACCCATGCGCTTTTTCGGGGGTTTTCCCTGGTCGCTAGGCGAATGCTGGGTAGGTTAATTACATCCCTCGAATTTCCTGTCCCTCCATTTCATCTCCATTATCCTTTCATATGATCTCTCATCTGTTGGTCTCTTTCTTTTTGATCATTGTGAATGTTCCAACATTGACAGAATCTTTTCTTTCAAATATAAATCCGATATTTCAGAATAGTCGGCATCATGTAGCAGCTGAAGCTTTTACGACCAGCGTCAGTTAAGTCAATTGTTGTTCCTGGTGTTACGGTAAGACCTAACGCACACATCTTTCCAGAACAACTTTTGGGGAGTAGGTAAGGACTAGCGATGTCCACTGCAGTATTCTCCCGTGTGTATCCGGCTGGTTAACCTAAACAGTGCCTATGTACGAAATTTGAGTATCCAGTAATGTGTATTTAATTTGAACCATATATCCCTGAACGTAAACAAAATCATGTGTCTAGGAGAAAATACTTATCTCATATTACGTGCGTAGTTCCAATTCTCTGCAGATGTTATATAAGGTAATCACATTTCCAGCTCGATTTAAAATATCCGGGGGTAAATAATCACAACTACTAAAGCAGTTTTACTGTCTAGTTTTGTGAACGCAAATCATTACTAATCGCAGCTTTACAAATAGTTTGGAAATTTAAGACAAAATTCTCATATTTGTGCAAAGGCCATCCCATTACTGGAATATGCGTTGTTTGATGTGGAACTTCTTGTGCTGAAGGATGTTATTGTCACACAACTGACTGGGAACGACGCTGTCGAAAATCCTGTTCTTGTGTTCGGCAGCAAGTCGTAACATTGTGTTTTGGAATTAAGAGAACACGTTTTGCTGTTGTACAATAATATTTGTCATAAAGCTGAACCATATTGTTGCATAATTTCATAAAAATATGTCTTCTGGCTACTTGTTTCCTTAGGAAATGTTAAGGCAAACTTCTACACAAATACAGGCGCTGGGTCACTCCACCATAAGCTGCAGAATGCAATTTTAGTTAAATTGAAGTTTTCTTTCATTCTTCAGAAATGAATAAACACAGGGCAGTCATATTATGAGAGATTTACAATGTAAATCATGCTTAGAGCAACAACTTCATGAAACCTTAAAATGCTATGTCAATAATTCTCGATTTGAATGAGTAGAGCCAGACTGAAAAATTCAATTTCATAGCCGGGATTTGAGCCAGGCATTTCCCGTGTGTCTCATAACATATGAGAACCCCTAGTGGTCTACCGGGAAACATACGAGTCAGTTGGAGAATTTAATGTCATGTCGGTATGTTGGCCATAGTAGCTCAGTGGTTTAGAGCAACCACACGGAGACCGGGAGATCCATGGTTCAAATCCCGGCAATGGCATTGAATTTTTCAGTCTGACTCTACTCATTCAAACCTTAGACTACACACGGCTAGTGTGGAAGAAATGATTATTTCTGTTAATAATTTTCTTTCCATTTAATACACGTAAGATACCTGTACCTTGTCTTTTCACATCTGAACACTAATCACAGTTCTTTTACAGAACGAACAGCTAACCTGAGAATAAATCAGATAAATATTGTATAAGAGCAAATGTTATGTTATATTTGTATTTAAAGCATACGAAGGACATGAACACATATATCAACCGTCTCTGATACCCTGCACCGGCTTGGGGCTAGGTGCGATTTCCTATTTAGTCTAACAACTTTTGAAGGTTCTGTGCGCAAAAACAATAATTGAAGTTTGGCTGTTTCATTGTTGACGACAGCAATGTCCACAGGAGTATTGACTTCTGCCGTTTGTTTTGGATTCTTTCCTCGTGGAAGTGCTTTGTGGCTTTATTTTGCATAAGCTTGCTATTTGGAAGTTTGCTACTTACACAGTATGGTGTTCGTCATATCACTATTGTCTGTCTGGTTTAATTTTGTCCTCCACTTGAATAAAATAAGACCTGGAATTTTTCATCGCAAATATCTAATTCACTTTAGTTAATATATGCAGTCAGGGCATGAAGTGTTGTAATTCCAACGTTTTAAGATTACATCGTGCTAGGGATGACGAGGAGATGCTGACAGGTTGTGTACAGCCCGGGGTTTGTCCCTTGCTAGGGCTCAACGATGTGGGTTTTGCAGGGCTAAGGAATGAAACGAGTTAGCAAGATTGCTCCTTCACGGCTGCTGGTATGAACCGTAATCCAAAGAATTATTGGTGTTAACTCCAATTGGTGGGACTGTATAGCAACTCATCTTTGCGCTGCTTTTGGAGTTGGTGCTTATTAAACAAAATTAATAAATTGTGAGTTTGAAGGCAGTTGCAAAGATGTAAAAGGAATTGTGCGTGGGAGAAACTTAATTGCTATTCTTCCTCTTTGCCCGCTTTTCCTTCATTTGTTGAGTGGGAGGTTTTACGTTGTATATTTATACCCGTAAGGCAGCCACCGTAATGAGCGATGTGAACTATGTACTGTTATTTACAGTAAACATGTCTTTGCAATGAAAGTAGGTATTGTTTCGTTACATGTTGGCCATCACAACCAAGTATTCCGTAGTTTATCGCATTGTGCCCATGCCCTTAGCAATTTATACGAGGTGAGTCAGCCGCGCCTTATTCGTTTGGAAGGTAGGCCAAACGTCAAACGGCATGTGCGTCTTAGTCCAGTTTTGAGCTTACTAAACTGTTTTGCTTGACGTTCTTAGAGAGAGGAATGCACGATATTCAGAGGAATAGTGGTTTTAGCGACAAAACGTACTGCTCGCTAAAGTACACCTCAAAAACATACGACTCCTTTACTGAGAGCGAATTCCGGTTACCAGGCGATTTTAGAAACTTTTTATTAGAGTATACATGGCAATGTAATTCAGTAAATACCTCGGAAAAAAATGGACCCATCATATGAGTACACTAACAACGTCAGCTAAAAAGAAAATGGCGGATTCTTGTACTTAGTGCAGAAGTTGGCTGCCAAAAATTAGTAAAAAATTAGAGACACGCCTCATCCAACATGAACGTGTACAGTCAAAACGAACATATTATTAAACAATAGTTTATTTACATTTTTGCCTAAACTACATCTCGTGCAACTCAATTAACATGCATAAGAGCTTTTGCCATTTATGTAATAATATTAAAACACCCAGAAAATGATTAAAAGTGTCTTAAATGGCTAAATCAAGCACGATAACTCGCGAGATGGTAAAGGTATAGCGCCAGACATACAAGTCGTAATACTGAACCCAAAACGTGCTTTCAGTCAAGTCTCGAAATAGCTCAATGGGATTATGATCTCTCCTGTATCCTAACCCCCAATGACACATGTTCAAGCCTCAGCATTGTAATTCTGTTTTTATGTTAATCAAAACTTGAAAATCTAATTTACAATAATTTAATCATACATTCCCTGAGGGTGTGCATTACACAAGAAGGTCATCACTTCGACTACTTGCTTCGTTAGAGGAATCGTGTTCCAGGAATAGAAAAAGTAGCATTCCAGCGCCACAAAATATCGCAATTTGAAACGACACTTTTAATAGCACAATAATTCTATGTCTGCAAAATTGTGTTTAACTTTCATGTTTAACTGATACTGTAATTTCCGTGTTTTCTGTGTTCAAATGTGTATAAATGATCCTTATTTCAATTGCACCTACCTATAGGTTTGTTTAAACAACTATCTACTTGTAGTTCATTAATAAACAAATATCAAACAATGCCACAAAACATAAATAAAACAATTAAAAATAACAATAATAACAGTTTTAAGAATAATTGCAAATTGTGAGTATTACACGGTAAAAAGGATTCGAACCACCATCATAGCAGATAAATGAAATTGTACTTTCGCGCTTGTTCCGACTGAGCTATTTGTAACGTGTGAGATAGACATTCCATGTAACATATAGTATTGGCTGGTTCCAGTGAACATTTGCAGACGTGCGAACGTCAACTGTCTAATTACGAATATACTACAGGCGATGTGATAACATCTATATTAGTAATAATTTCATTGAGTGTTTAACATCCATGTTAAATACGCGGGTAGAACCTAGTAATGGGGTCGATGTTTTTATGTTGGAGTATAAAATGCGGATTGTATAAAACTCGAGAATAAGGGGCAGCTGAGTCACCTGGTAGATTGCACTACACCACGTTTAGAATACAAAACGTTGTTAAATAAAACGTTGTTAAATTTCAAGTGTTTTAGTTGTTTTGGGTTTAATTTCTAATAGACAAAGAAAACGGATAATCGCACTTTAATTACGTGGTTCGTTCATGGTCAGGGTACTGCCTCAGAGTGGTGCAAACCTCGAAGTCCCGCTCCAGTTTCATCTGATACTCAGTTGTCTAAACTCGGAAAAGTGAACCCCTTTCCTATACCCAACTATGGTTTCAAAAATGATTTTAGATTCACTGTTTTAAATTTATACGACCCTACTTTAGCATGATAAGGATATTCAGTTTAGGATATTGCTGGAAGTGGTTTATATATTTAAGATGCAATGTTGTTGTAACTTCTTAGAGAACAGTCCTCTTTTTCGAAGCTGGCGAACGGATGACATGGATTTGCTGCTGAAAATTGAGAAGTAATATCTCTTGGCTGATCTATCGTTGGCTCAGAGGCGGTTCTCCTTTAATGCGTTTGAACCGCCGAGTCATCTACTTGTTTTTGAATAACTTACATGATTATGTTTTATGTTCTAGTATAGTATATTATTTTAATTTATAAAAGTTCTCCAAACTGTATTTTGTAGTGGAGTCGCTCTCTTGGCGCTCGCGTGTTGATAATGCAGCTAGCTTGCTTCCTGACTAGTGATTCGTTATTAAAAGGCCGAGGTGACCGTAACACTTGCGGTGTGCGAGGAGAGGTTGGAGGGACAGAAAGCATTGCTACGGATTCGATTCATAGAAGCCGTATATTCCGCACCAACTCGTGTTATCAACATAATACAGCACTTCCTTCTACTTTTTTGTTTATTTATTTTTTGGTAGAAGTGGTACCCCACTTGAAGCGAGTCCCACGTGTATTGTGCTACTGATTATTATCGGTTTGTATCCTGTGTAAAAACGTAATCTTTTATGTGATGAGTGATTACTGAGTGATATGTGAAGTGTTTAATTTTTCGTATTTAAGTATTTACAATGAATCCAACACACGACTTTGTGTGTCTCGAAACAGTATTTTCTTTATGGAAAAATGATGACAAACGCGACGTGGTAAATGTCGGTAAGCCAACACCAGTGCTATGTTCAGAAAAACTTTGTGGCGGAGCTTCTTCAAAATACAGCAGGACATTTAAAACTCGTTGGTATGAGGAACATAATTTTCTCGGATTGAACGAGATGAAAAAAAAAAAAAAAAACTCTAACAAAATTGCAGAAGCTGTTCGGGAAAGTTCACGTCTATATATTGTAAAATACAATGAGAACGTTAAGCTTAACAGACTTTTCATGCAATATCCCATTAGGGAAGTAGACAAGAAATGACATTTCGTGGACCTAATGAAAGTGAGGTCTCTTTAAATAGAGGTAACTTTTGGATTCATATACAGAGGGAAGACCCATCGAAATTCCAAACCACTATTCCAGTATAAAATCCGTTTTTTGTGATGCTAATTTTGCGAATTTAGGTTAGAAAATTGTCCGAGTCACCTAATCACTTCGCCCACAGTTGGGCCTGTGTTGGCTAGACGGTTGCTGCATTACTCGATTCTGCTCATAGGTGGGCACATTTGCCTGCTAGAATGTTGTTCTCATTTCCTGTACTGAGCTGACGTAGAAATGAGAGCAGAACTCCGTCATAATGTGGCGTAAAGCTGTATGCGATCAATAGCATTGTTCTATGGAAAACTAATACAGTTTTATTAACTGTCCAGTGACGTAGCATTAAAACTATGCAGGTTAATTAATAACCCGTCCAGTTGCACGCAATTTAATAAATTAGCACATAGTACTAGAATTACATGTATGTTAAAAGATAACACTCCCTATGCTGCATACGTAACTCAGGGTAAGCGTTTCCGCAAAGTTGGAAGCGAGTTCAGTGCTCGCGTGTACATTAGCGTATTAGTTACGAGGATCGAAGCCGCATGTTGAAGCAAATATCCTCGTTATGATGTTTATTGTGGAAAATTTATCAGGCAACGACCTTTTGCTACCAATTACCACATGGACATTTATCAAACAAGTTTCACATAGTCGTTACAAATCAATAGCCGCCAAAAAGTTTGTTGCGCTGTTCTGAAACTCGCACGAATTTTCTATGCTACATTAAGTTGGAATGTACTAGAACCGTCAATATGATGTTTTTGAGCTGTAAAATACCTCAAGCTAATTACATGATGGTACTGTTACATTGGCAGTTAGAAGGAACTTGGTATTAAGTGTTCGTAATGGTTACAAAGAATAATCAGTTCACAATGCAGTGCAGAAATATCCACAGAGGGAAAAGCATGCATCTCGGAATTAGCATAGTTATAGTCTGGGAGAGAATTACACTTCCAACACGAAATGATAAACAAAGCAGAATTACAAAGGTTGCTACACTATGTTTTGGAACTATATTTTCAAAAAATTAAAAAAAGTGTTGTGTCTGATAAATTTAAAAAACGTGTGACATAATAACGGAGTGAATAATTTAATAATCATGGCTGAACAAATATATACTATCTACATTTTGTACGCTTAATTTAAAGTAATGTAAAACGCCTTTAGTTTGAAGATCTAAGTACCAGTTAAGTGATGTTATGTCTTTTAGTTATCTGATGGAAATTAATCATTTCCTCACACTAGCCGTAATAGGCTAAGGATTTAGAAGAATTCAATGCCATGGCCGGTATTTGAACCACGGATCTCCTGGTATCCGTCTAGTCGCTCTAACCCATTGAGCTACCATGGTCAACGTGCCGTCCTGACATTAAATTCTCCAATTGACTCGCATATTTCCCCGGTAAACCACTAGAGGCTCTCGCATCCGAGATACACCATTTGTGGTGACTTACTATCGTAAGTACTTGAGTCCCAAGCTTCATCGTTTAACTCTTATTATTTTAGTTAATTGGTGGAAATTAATCATTTCTTCACACTACATGCATACAGGCTAAGGTTTTTGATAGATAGAGTCAACATGAAAAATTCAATGCCATGGCCGCGATTTGAACCACGGATCTCCTGGTTTCCGTCTCTTATGCCTGTTAAAATATGCTAGGCCACATTTCCCTAAGTTTGATCACCAATCATTTAACACGCATATTTTAGAACAACATTGGATTAAATAACTAATATTATTCATAATTTAGGAATCACACGACTTGTTATCCCTAAAGTGTTGTACTGTATTGGTTTGAAATAAAATCACAATTCACTTTACTATGTATACAAGGCTGTGGCGGTGGCGTCATGGCCTACATTTGGGGGGAGGGTCGTGGATACGATTACCGTTGCCGACACTTCTGGCCCGGGAAAATTGGATCCAAATGAAATGGAGGAATAGGAACTCGCGGAAAGGAAAAAGAGCCCGACCCATAGTCGCCAAGGAAATCCAGACGAAATATCTTTAGTCAGATTGTTCGATCACCGTGTTTGGACCCAGGGGACTCCCGATTATGAGTCCCAGCCATCCGCTCGATGGGAAGTGTGTAAATGTTAACTCTCCTTCCGTACTGGTTTGTGTATAGGCTAAAGTCAAAGTACTAAATCGTGTGGAATTGAATATATACAATTGCCATTTCCAAACAAAATTCCGTGCTTACAGCATTGCAAGTATAACTTGTCACAACAATTGAAATCGTGTTGGAGGTTTACCGAGATATATTAACCAGATGAGGCAAGTTGAGAATGAGAATAGCCCTAGTCAATAACTATGTGAGGTCCGGTTACAGATTTTAGACTCATTAACACATTTTAGATATACACACTCTAACAAATGGAAGATGGAACACAGCGTTAGTAAATGCAATATGGTGTTTATGTTACATGTAATTAGAATACGGAAGCACCTTCGTATGTTTTTAAACGATTATTAATTTCTAACCTTTGTGAGATAGCTCAGAATGGCATGGGGTTTACCTGGTTGCCAAGACCAGTGCTGGAGTGTACCACAGATGACTTATCACATATAATTTCTCTTTCCTTTCATGTTTGTTCGACGGGGCAGTGGTTCCCACTTCTCGAGGGAGATTGGGCGGGGTTGTAAGACGCCTCGATGTCCTCAGGGCTTGTCGGGCTATGGTACTGTATCCATTTCCGTCCCGGTTGGGGACTTAGCAGTCTCAAGGTATGCACTTAAACGAAAGTCCCTCGGAGTGGAATGCCTCTCGTTTTCTCGACAGTGGGAGGAGACCTTCGACGTTCGAATCGAAGGCTGCCTTCCGTGGCTACCCCTCTTCCACGCAATAGGAATATCGTCTCCACGTGGAGCCAATCACCTGATAGGAGCTGCTTCACTTCGTTATTGTGGAAAACTTAGCTGCGATGTCACTCTAACTATAAAATGGACTATATCTGTGAACTTAGGAGCTGTGTAGTGTTGGTCTGTGTCCCCGAGATAGCGCAGATGCTTACTAGTAGGAAAGTTCGTTGCCAGACGACAGCCTTTCAGAGTCACCTCAAATTAATCAACTTTTTGTCGGTTCTGCCAGAGGTAAGCCCTGCCTGAGTAGCCCACCTGCCTGTATGAGAGAATCATTTAGATTGAAGCCCTTAGACCTCTGCGCGTCCTTATCGGCCATTCTGCCTGTAACCTTTAGCCTCCTGCGGTTCCTTCACTCATCCATTCCTCCTGGAGGAAGTAAGCACAAAAAATTCGAGTTGGGTCGAGATGTGAAGTGTAATTAAATTTGGAAAACAATACAACCTTGCAAGAAAGATAGCAACTGTTCTTGTAACATGGAATAATATGTGGACTACAGAAACAGGTAAACAAACAGAAGGAAAATAAACTGATTTAACTTCTGTTTGTTTACCTTTGGGATAATAATACTACATTCAAAGTATAACTGTTAGCATCAAAAGCACATTAACGTTGTTTAAATTAAAGTTACTTAAAGCAATTAAAATACCTAAAGTACAAATATAGGGTCGACCTATATACTGCAAGTGACAGAAGAACCAAAACCGTTTACTGATATCCATTATAGTGGTATACCTTGTTAAGAAATTTGTAAATAATAAATTAGCATTAAATTCATCAGAATGGTAGTACTAAATGTGCTACCTGTATCTGAATTTGAGAATTTATCGTTTGAGCATTGACGTTTCTCCTCGTTCGGTCAGGGCTAATCGTGATGAATGATTATTGAATGCCAAAATGTCAACGCGCTATCGATATTTGCTACATGAATCTTATAAACAGTCCAGCAGACGCTTTTCATGTAACATCAACAGTTGATCATTCAAACCAACCAATATATCACTTATAAAATATAAAAATATGCCTAATAGCAAGCCTAAAAGATAAAAAGTAAGTTTTAACAAATGTTATCCAGTTTCCACGAACCGTCTTTTGTTAATGGTACTCTATTTCTCCTTTAATTGCCAATAATTACTTGGTTATGCTATACAAGAGTATGTGTGACTACAACCCTTTAGTCCAGGGGTGGCAAGGAAGGCAGTATGCGTGTGAATTTACCCTCCTTGTCTCCACTACTCTCTATATGTAGGTAGACAGAACCAACTAAACCGGTTATAGTTGTGTGGCGTCTTGTCAGTTCAGTGGTAGATTCCACATGCAACATGAGCAAACGGCGAATATTTGATCGAGACTAGGAAGGCTTATTTTTTACATTTTATGCAGTTCATGTTGAATACTATAGCGAAAACAAAATAACAGGGTATTACTCGGTGAGAACTCTGTGTGAAACCGGCTACTTTGAATAAAATTATGTCTTTCTGTGTCAAATTGTAAATCTAATGAGTAGTCATGCACTGTGACAGCCAGCTTCAAAATGTTTTGACAATCTGAGACTCTGAATATGCCATACTACTGCCAGGTAAGTTAGCTAAGCTGAGATAAAATGTTGCAAGGAGTATTGGAGCTGAGGAAAGAAATTCACAATTTTCTACAAATAAAGTGATTGCAGTTTAGGAATTCAAAGATGATATTTTTATTTGTTATTTTACATTTTTAAGCGACTTAACTTTTCACCTCAACGAACTAAACCTTAGTTTACAAGGTAAACAAATATTTATACAGTTAACAGATGGTGCGGATGCATTTATGGAGAAATTAAAAATGTGGCAAAGCCAAATAGAACAGAACAAACTATACAATTATCCATCTTTAAAATCATCTATGAAAGGGGTACTGTATAATACTAAGCCAAAATAAATTACTGTATTAGAGGAATCAGAAGTATTCTTAGTGAAATTTCCAGACGAGTAGTAACATTTCGGATGAACATCTTCAATGTGTTCAATGCTGACGTTCATCTTGTTTGTCAGCCGGACATTGGAACGTAAATTTAAAAAGAAACTGGCAAGGATACCAACGTGTAATTTAAGGGAGTATTGTTATAACCACGCCACTGTCTAACAGTGTACACTGTAAACAATTTCAATGTACTTTTAGTTAATTGATGGAAATTAATCATTTATTCACACTAGCCGTACATACGCTAAGGTTTTGATAGCTTCAACATGAAAAATTCAATGCCATGGCCGGGATTTGAACACGGATCTTCTGGATTCCGTCCAATCTCTCTAACCCACTGAGCTACCATGGCCAACTTGCCATCATGACATTAAATTCTCCATTTGACTCGCATATTTCACCGGTAGACCACTAGGGGCTCTCGCATTCGAAATACACCGTCTGTGACGACTTACTATTGTAAGTGCTTGAGTCCCAAGCTAGAGTGAATGAATGATTAATTTCCATAAATTAACTAAAATAATAAGAGTTAAATAATGAAGCCTGGGACTTAAGTACTTACGATAGTAAGTCGCCACAAACGGTGTATCTCGGATGCGAGAGCCCCCTAGTGGTTTACCGGTGGTGGTAGTAGTAGTAGTAGTAGTAGTAGTAGTAGTAGTAGTAGTAGTAGTAGTAGTAGTAGTAGTAGTAGTAGTAGTAGTAGTAGTAGTAGTAGTAGTAGTAGTAGTAATAGTAGTAGTAGTAGTAGTAATAGTAGTAGTAGAATTGGATTAAGGGCGCACAACTGCTAAGGTTATCAGCGCCCTTACAAAGCTAAAAAGTCTACACAGTTAAAACCAACACATTAAAACAGTAAACTCATGCAAGACAAGTCCATAAAAAGTTAAAACCTAAACCATATAAAAACATATGTCGGTTACTGCAGAAGGCAAAGAATAAAATAAGTGAAATAAAATATCAGCAACCAAAAGGTGCCTCAAATTGGTCAGAGCTGGTGCCAGAACCCACTCTGCCGGATGTGGTTTACCGGGGAAATATACGAGTCAATTGGAGAATTTAATGTCATGACGGCACTTTGACCATGATAGCTCAATTGGTTAGAGCGACTGGACGGAACCCAGGAAATCCGTGGTTCATCTCGGCCATGGCATTGAATTTTTTATGTTGACTCTATCTATCTATCTATCTATCTATCTATCTATCTATCTATCTATCTATCTATCTATCTATCTATCTATCTATCTATCTATCTATCTATCTATCTATCTATCTATCTATCTATCTATCTATCTATCTATCTATCTATCTATCTATCTATCTATCTATCTATCTATCTATCTATCTATCTATCTATCTATCTATCTATCTATCTATCTATCTATCTATCTATCTATCTATCTATCTATCTATCTATCTATCTATCTATCTATCTATCTATCTATCTATCTATCTATCTATCTATCTATCTATCTATCTATCTATCTATCTATCTATCTATCTATCTATCTATCTATCTATCTATCTATCTATCTATCTATCTATCTATCTATCTATCTATCTATCTATCTATCTATCTATCTATCTATCTATCTATCTATCTATCTATCTATCTATCTATCTATCTATCTATCTATCTATCTATCTATCTATCTATCTATCTATCTATCTATCTATCTATCTATCTATCTATCTATCTATCTATCTATCTATCTATCTATCTATCTATCTATCTATCTATCTATCTATCTATCTATCTATCTATCTATCTATCTATCTATCTATCTATCTATCTATCTATCTATCTATCTATCTATCTATCTATCTATCTATCTATCTATCTATCTATCTATCTATCTATCTATCTATCTATCTATCTATCTATCTATCTATCTATCTATCTATCTATCTATCTATCTATCTATCTATCTATCTATCTATCTATCTATCTATCTATCTATCTATCTATCTATCTATCTATCTATCTATCTATCTATCTATCTATCTATCTATCTATCTATCTATCTATCTATCTATCTATCTATCTATCTATCTATCTATCTATCTATCTATCTATCTATCTATCTATCTATCTATCTATCTATCTATCTATCTATCTATCTATCTATCTATCTATCTATCTATCTATCTATCTATCTATCTATCTATCTATCTATCTATCTATCTATCTATCTATCTATCTATCTATCTATCTATCTATCTATCTATCTATCTATCTATCTATCTATCTATCTATCTATCTATCTATCTATCTATCTATCTATCTATCTATCTATCTATCTATCTATCTATCTATCTATCTATCTATCTATCTATCTATCTATCTATCTATCTATCTATCTATCTATCTATCTATCTATCTATCTATCTATCTATCTATCTATCTATCTATCTATCTATCTATCTATCTATCTATCTATCTATCTATCTATCTATCTATCTATCTATCTATCTATCTATCTATCTATCTATCTATCTATCTATCTATCTATCTATCTATCTATCTATCTATCTATCTATCTATCTATCTATCTATCTATCTATCTATCTATCTATCTATCTATCTATCTATCTATCTATCTATCTATCTATCTATCTATCTATCTATCTATCTATCTATCTATCTATCTATCTATCTATCTATCTATCTATCTATCTATCTATCTATCTATCTATCTATCTATCTATCTATCTATCTATCTATCTATCTATCTATCTATCTATCTATCTATCTATCTATCTATCTATCTATCTATCTATCTATCTATCTATCTATCTATCTATCTATCTATCTATCTATCTATCTATCTATCTATCTATCTATCTATCTATCTATCTATCTATCTATCTATCTATCTATCTATCTATCTATCTATCTATCTATCTATCTATCTATCTATCTATCTATCTATCTATCTATCTATCTATCTATCTATCTATCTATCTATCTATCTATCTATCTATCTATCTATCTATCTATCTATCTATCTATCTATCTATCTATCTATCTATCTATCTATCTATCTATCTATCTATCTATCTATCTATCTATCTATCTATCTATCTATCTATCTATCTATCTATCTATCTATCTATCTATCTATCTATCTATCTATCTATCTATCTATCTATCTATCTATCTATCTATCTATCTATCTATCTATCTATCTATCTATCTATCTATCTATCTATCTATCTATCTATCTATCTATCTATCTATCTATCTATCTATCTATCTATCTATCTATCTATCTATCTATCTATCTATCTATCTATCTATCTATCTATCTATCTATCTATCTATCTATCTATCTATCTATCTATCTATCTATCTATCTATCTATCTATCTATCTATCTATCTATCTATCTATCTATCTATCTATCTATCTATCTATCTATCTATCTATCTATCTATCTATCTATCTATCTATCTATCTATCTATCTATCTATCTATCTATCTATCTATCTATCTATCTATCTATCTATCTATCTATCTATCTATCTATCTATCTATCTATCTATCTATCTATCTATCTATCTATCTATCTATCTATCTATCTATCTATCTATCTATCTATCTATCTATCTATCTATCTATCTATCTATCTATCTATCTATCTATCTATCTATCTATCTATCTATCTATCTATCTATCTATCTATCTATCTATCTATCTATCTATCTATCTATCTATCTATCTATCTATCTATCTATCTATCTATCTATCTATCTATCTATCTATCTATCTATCTATCTATCTATCTATCTATCTATCTATCTATCTAGGATAGGACCAGCGTGACCGGAGAAACTAGACTAAATGAGTGACCAGCCACATGTTCCCGGAATAAACTTCCATCATAAAGTCCTCGCGTGCGCTAACTCAACCGATAGAGGTCCTGCCTAAAATGGCAGCTAACAGCTAAATCAGCTTTTCCCACGCTAGCTAAACATTATTTTCCTCCAAAATATTTAATCATCTTGTGCAATCTCTGTTTACGTAATTGAGAACGTGTTGAGTCCTGTCACTGGCTACCTGTGTGTTGTTTCCCCTTGATCAGCAGGATGTATGATTCACCAGTCCAAAGTGCATGTTTTGTCAGTCAACAAAATGTAAGCTTAATCCCGAACAAACAGCTTTGACCAAACTCAAGGCACAGACACCGAGCGGGATGGCTCAGGCAATTTCGACTGTGGCCCGCCTTCGGGAGGTCCGAGTTCGATTCCCGTTCGATTCGACCTACCTGACCCATGGATTTTTTCGGGGTTTTCCCGGGTCGCTAGGTGAATGCTGGGTAGGTTAATTACATTCCCCGAATTTCCTGTCCCTCCATTTCATCTCCATTGTCATTTCACATCATCTCTCATCTGGTGGTCTCTTTGAGAGTAGAATTGTCGGCGGGAGTCTCGGCGGTGCATGGCGGGATGATATGCTCTGAGGAAAATTACTTCCTCCTCCGATAGGTCGGTTGCCGATCCTGCTCCTCTGCTGGGACCATTTCGGAATTGCCATTTGGAAACCTTTGGGGCTTGGACCACCAGCCAGGGACCATTAGGGTTCGTCTGCTGGGCTCGTTGCCGTCCCAGTGCAGTGGAGCAAGTTCGTTGTCCTTGCCTATCGGGGAAAGTTTCTATCCAAGTAAACTGTAGGGACCCTGCCCTCTGTACTGCCGTGGCTCCTTGGTTCGGCCGCCCTCTGACTCCTTCGCCTCATCCTTCCTGCCGGGGGTGCCCCCACTTGGGCACATAGGAACAATGGGCCCCGCATGGTGGCCTACATACCGAATCCCCTCCGTAATGAAATCCCAATCCCAGGCACAGACAATGAATATTAAATAACAATGATTAAAGTAATCTCTAAGTCTTGCTTAGCCTGTATACGCAAAAATATAGTATAGGAACTATTTAATGTCTTTAGCAGCATCAGGGAAACAACTATTGGATAACAAAACAAAATACAGATAAAAAATGTGTTTTTGTCACCTTAGGTTAAGCTAAGGTCAGTAAAGTGCTGAGAGAGCAGTTTCTTAC
>CM060948.1:14737129-14822129 GCA_030765055.1 Mantis religiosa
ATCCCAAGAATTTCTGTTCCCTCCATTTCATCTCCATTATCATTTCACATTATCTCTCATTGCTGGTCTCTTCATGTAGAAGCCTCGCGCTGTATGCAGGATGATATGCTTCTGGTAACACTTCTCTTCTGGTATGATGTATCTGTGATTCCGGGTGACTGGTGGGCGTTTCAGGATCATGGGGGTTGTCTTGTCGTCTACGCTGCTGGGAGTTTCTAGAGGTCCATTGAAGGATCTTGGTCTCGCGCTGTGCTGCTCCTATGCGACGGCTGCCATCTGTATCCTATCTACTCATCCTTCCTCCCCGGGGAGCATAGGTACAATAGACCAAGTTTGCACCTCCTTGCATAGTCCAGTCCAGTCAACGTCAGAATGTTAGAACGAGAAGCTCAAAACTGATTTATGTGAGTTGCATATGCGCCCACATCACACAGTTGCACCCTGACTTCTTTAATATTGTTAGCAGAAGCTATTGTTTGATTATTATCTGTTCATTTTTATTTTTTATTGTACGTTCAGTGATATCGGATGATGAATGATGAATAACCTATCCAGATAACTCATCCTGACCGATAATCGAACTCGGGGCCTTTCGAACGTGAGACAAACACGCTACCATCTAGGGTCTCTCCACTTTGTTTAGTAATGAGAACTAAGATGTTAACACAGCCTTGAAATTCAGAAGATTCTGACTTATGCGTTTTGTTTACACCCTGTATAAAAGTCAGCACCCTTTGGCCTATTTAGACAGACTTACGCCATTAAGGTCCGAGCAAAACGATGATATATAAATTATATTTTTAATAGCCACCGAATTATAATTTACCACTTGTGTAGAATCTATAACATATACATATTTTGGAACAAAGGATTGTGCAGTTATTGACAACACATTATGCATAATATAGATGATCTTAAACAAAAAGCTTCCTCCAACTTATTTCACTGATATACTTAGTGCATTGTTCATTAAAAAACTTTTACTTTATTTTGACCCTTTGTAAACAAAATACGCCATTTTCCTAATTGGATGCAAATGTTTTATGGCACTCGGCCAAAGTATAAGCTAACTTGTAACTTTTCAAACGGACTCGTATCCTTATCTTCAACCTCATCGCCCTTTGACCTTCATAAACCGAACTTTTCTCATTTACCTGTAGAGCCCCGCCAAAACTATTTGTTGTCTACAGTTTTCAGAAACTATTCTATCCTCATTTGCATCTTATACCAATTTGAATAATGTAGGGATCCTAAAAACCACTTTGAATACTTGTGTTTCGAGTTTGGCAAGATTATACACAATCTGCAGCTTCTGAAACACAGATCTCCATACTTTTAACTTTAATAAGCAATTCTAGCGAAATTTCGACAGATACACCTTATAACGTTACCCACATTTTAAGTGACTGATCTATTTAACCTGTTCACTTACTAGTTTAACTGATTTTCATATTTTTGGTATACACTATACTTTATAGTTCAAAATTTTGCATCCAACAATCTTTTCCAAAGGTGTGATAATTATTAGTGAATGTAACTGTAGAAATTAATGTCCTAGTTCAGAGCCTTGGAGAAGAGAAACATTGCTCATAGCTAATACATAGGTGATCTGAAAAGTTTCCGACCTAATAAAGATACAAGACATTATTTCAGATTTTCTTTCAACATAGTCTCCTTGTAACTCTACACACTTCTCCCAGCGATTATCCCATCTCTGTAACACGTCCAAATAGTCCTCGGCGTTTTTCAACATTTCTCCATAACTCTACACACTTCTCCCAGCGATTATCCCATCTCTGTAACCCGTCCCAAATAGTACTCGGCGTTTTTCAACATTGTCTCCTTGTAACTCTACACACTTCTCCCAGCGATTATCCATCTCTGTAACACGTCCAAATAGTCCTCGGCGTTTTTCAACATAGTCTCCTTGTAACTCTACACACTTCTCCAGCGATGCTCCCATCTCTATAACCCGTCCAAATAGTACTCGGCGTTTTTCAACATAGTCTCCTTGTAACTCTACACACTTCTCCCAGCGATTATCCATCTCTGTAACACGTCCAAATAGTACTCGGCGTTTTTCAACATAGTCTCCTTGTAACTCTACACACTTCTCCCAGCGATGCTCCCATCCTATAACCCGTCCAAATAGTACTCGGCGTTTTTCAACATAGTCTCCTTGTAACTCTACACACTTCTCCCAGCGATTATCCCATCTCTGTAACACGTCCAAATAGTACTCGGCGTTTTTCAACATAGTCTCCTTGTAACTCTACACACTTCTCCAGCGATGCTCCCATCTCTATAACCCGTCCAAATAGTACTCGGCGTTTTTCAACATAGTCCTCCTTGTAACTCTACACACTTCTCCAGCGATTATCCCATCTCTGTAACCCGTCCAAATAGTACTCGGCGTTTTTCAACATAGTCTCCTTGTAACTCTACACACTTCTCCCAGCGATGCTCCCATCTCTATAACCCGTCCAAATAGCACTCGACGTTTTTCAACATAGTCTCCTTGTAACTCTACACACTTCTCCCAGCGATGTTCCCATCTCTGTAAACCGTCCAAATAGTACTCGGCGTTTTCAACATAGTCTCCTAGTAACTCTACACACATCTCCCAGCGATGCTCTCATCTCTGTAACCGCTCCAAATAGTACTCGGCGTTTTCAACATAGTCTCCTTGTAACTTTACACACTTCTCCCAGCGATGCTCCCATCTCTGTAACCCGTCCAAATAGTACTCGGCGTTTTTCAACATAGTCTCCTTGTAACTCTACACACTTCTCCAGCGAAGTTCCCATCTCTGTAACCCGACCAAATAGTACTCGGCGTTTTTCAACATAGTCTCCTTGTAGCTCTACACACTTCTCCCAGCGATGCTCCCATCTCTATAACCCGTCCAAATAGTACTCGGCGTTTTTCAACATAGTCTCCTTGTAACTCTACACACTTCTCCCAGCGATGATCCCATCTCTGTAACCCGTCCAAATAGTACTCGGCGTTTTTTCAACATAGTCTCCTTGTAACTCTACACACTTCTCGCAGCGATGATCCCATCTCTGTAACCCGTCCAATAGTACTCGGCGTTTTTCAACACAGTCTCCTTGTAACTCTACACACTTCTCGCAGCGATGCTACCATCTCTGTAACCCGTCCAAATAGTACTCGGCGTTTTTCAACATAGTCTCCTTGTAACTCTACACACTCTCTCGCAGCGATGATCCCATCTCTGTAACCCGTCCAAATAGTACTCGGCGTTTTTCAACACAGTCTCCTTGTAACTCTACACACTTCTCGCAGCGATGCTACCATCTCTGTAACCCGTCCAAATAGTACTCGGCGTTTTTCAACACAGTCTCCTAGTAACTCTACACACTTCTCCAGCGATGCTCCCATCTCGTAACCCGTCCAAATAGTACTCGGCGTTTTTCAACATAGTCTCCTAGTAACTCTACACACTTCTCGCAGCGATGCTCCATCTCTGTAACCCGTCCAAATAGTACTCGGCGTTTTTTCAACATAGTCTCCTAGTAACTCTACACACTTCTCCCAGCGATGCTCCCATCTCCGTAACCCGTCCAAATAGTACTCGGCGTTTTTCAACATAGACTCCTTGTAACACTACACACTTCTCCCAGCGATGCTCCCATCTCGTAACCCGTCCAAATAGTACTCGGCGTTTTTCAACATAGTCTCCTAGTAACTCTACACACTTCTCCCAGCGATGCTCCCATCTCTGTAACCCGTCCAAATAGTACTCGGCGTTTTTCAACATAGTCTCCTAGTAACTCTACACACTTCTCGCAGCGATGCTCCATCTCTGTAACCTGTCCAAATAGTACTCGGCGTTTTTCAACATAGTCTCCTAGTAACTCTACACACTTCTCCCAGTGATGCTCCCATCTCTGTAACCCGTCCAAATAGTACTCGGCGTTTTTCAACATAGTCTCCTAGTAACTCTACACACTTCTCGCAGCGATGCTCCCATCTCTGTAACCCGTCCAAATAGTACTCGGCGTTTTTCAACATAGTCTCCTAGTAACTCTACACACTTCTCCCAGCGATGCTCCATCTCTGTAACCCGTCCAAATAGTACTCGGCGTTTTTCCAACATAGTCTCCTTGTAACTCTACACACTTCTCCCAGCGATGCCCCCATCTCTGTAACTCGTCCAAATAGTACTCGGCGTTTTTCACTGCAAAATAATTGTTCACGAAGGTGATTGCCTCTTCATTTGACAAAAAACTCTGCCCTCCGAGCGCAATTTTCAGATGAGGGAACAAAAAGAAGTCGCTTGGTGCTAGATCTGGTGTATCAAACAGTTCAAACAGAGGCGGTGCGTTGTCTTTGTGAAACAGGATTTTCTATTTCTGAAAATGTGGCCTTTTTTCCGCAAGTTCTGCCTTCATCTTGTCAAGTAATGATGCGTAGTATGCTCCTGTAATGGTTTTCCCTTTTTGAAGATAATCGGTTAAAATAACTTCATGACTATCCCAAAAACAGTCACCATCTCTTTCCCAGCCAAAACAAAAGGTTTTGCTTCTTTTGGAGCCGGTTCCCCTTTTGTAGTGCACTGTTTGGACTATATTTTTGTTTCGGGCGTATAACAGTGTACCCAAAAATTCATCTACAGTAATTAATCGGCGCCAAAACTCGGGTTTATTACGCCTAAACTGCACCCATAGAGCGTTGGAAATGTTCATTCAAACACGTTTTTTGGTCTAACGTGAGCAAAAGCGGCACCCAACGCACGGACAGCTTTCTCATGTCTAAATGATGATTTAATATGTGACAAACACGTTCTTCTGATATGCTCATAGCCTATGCTATCTCTCTCACATTAATTCGACGGTCGTCTAGCAGCATTTGGTGAACTTTGGCGATGTTTTCGTCGGTAGTTGCAGTTTTTGACCTCCCGAACTTTCATCGTATCTCAAGCTCTTACGGCCACGCTTAAATTCAGCTGCCCAAAATTTCACTATGGTAAATAATGACAGCTCGATACTCGATTTTGTCTTTTTTCATAAAAACACTCACATCAACTCACTCAAACGACTGTTACATAACAACTGAGCGCCTAAAATGGCTGAAACTTTGCTGAGTAAGTGTCAACAGATGAATAACGAAATTTACTAGTTTTGAATTACGACTGCTGCCATCTTCATGTTGAGGTCGGAAACTTCTCAGACCACCCTCGCAGAATTTATGTAAATTAATTACTATCTCCAGGGTGAATTACACATCACAAGAAATTGTTGCACAGATACTGCTTTAGTTACTATGTCTGTGCAAAACTGTAAATCTTTGTATCTAATGTTTCAGACGATTGCTTTAAAACTTTGGTTTACCCTTAAATTTTATTTTCAGGGAACTCGATAAGTTTGGTATCAGAATTTATATTCAAAACCCATGTTTTCTGTACTGCTGACGTCAGTCCCGAGGACACCACGCAGGGATAGTCCGGTTCACAACGTGTAGCTTTAGTTTCATTACAACTACTGCTCGTCACGCAGGTAGATCAGACCCGGGGACAACACGCAGGGATAGTCCGGTTCACAACACGTAGCTTTAGTTTCATTACGACTACTGCTCGTCACGCAGGTAGATCAGACCCGGGGACAACACGCAGGGATAGTCCGGTTCACAACACGTAGCTTTAGTTTCATTACAACTACTGCTCGCCACGCAGGTAGATCAGACCCGGGGACAACACGCAGGGATAGTCCGGTTCACAACGTGTAGCTTTAGTTTCATTACAACTACTGCTCGTCACGCAGGTAGATCAGACCCGGGGACAACACGCAGGGATAGTCCGGTTCACAACGTGTAGCTTTAGTTTCATTACAACTACTGCTCGCCACGCAGGTAGATCAGACCCGGGGACAACACGCAGGGATAGTCCGGTTCACAACACGTAGCTTTAGTTTCATTACAACTACTGCTCGTCACGCAGGTAGATCAGACCCGGGGACAACACGCAGGGATAGTCCGGTTCACAACACGTAGCTTTAGTTTCATTACGACTACTGCTCGTCACGCAGGTAGATCAGACCCGGGGACACCACGCAGGGATAGTCCGGTTCACAACGTGTAGCTTTAGTTTCATTACAACTACTGCTCGCCACGCAGGTAGATCAGACCCGGGGACAACACGCAGGAATAGTCCGGTTCACAACACGTAGCTTTAGTTTCATTACGACTACTGCTCGTCACGCAGGTAGATCAGATCCGGGGACAACACGCAGGGATAGTCCGGTTAACAACACGTAGCTTTAGTTTCATTACAACTACTGCTCACCACGCAGGTAGATCAGACCCGGGGACAACAGGCAGGGATAGTCCGGTTCACAACGCGTAGCTTTAGTTTTATTACAACTACTGCTCGTCACGCAGGTAGATCAGTCCCGGGGACAACACGCAGGGATAGTCCGGTTCACAATGTGTAGCTTTAGTTTCATTACAACTACTGCTCGCCACGCAGGTAGATCAGACCCGGGGACAACACGCAGTGATAGTCCGGTTCACAACGCGTAGCTTTAGTTTCATTACAACTACTGCTCGCCACGCAGGTAGATCAGTCCCGGGGACAACACGCAGGGATAGTCCGGTTCACAACACGTAGCTTTAGTTTCATTACAACTACTGCTCGCCACGCAGGTAGATCAGACCCGGGGACAACACGCAGGGATAGTCCGGTTCACAATGTGTAGCTTTAGTTTCATTACAACTACTGCTCGTCACGCAGGTAGATCAGACCCGGGGACAACACGCAGTGATAGTCCGGTTCACAACGTGTAGCTTTAGTTTCATTACAACTACTGCTCACCACGCAGGTAGATCAGACCCGGGGACAACACGCAGGGATAGTCCGGTTCACAACGCGTAGCTTTAGTTTCATTACAACTACTGCTCGTCACGCAGGTAGATCAGATCCGGGGACAACACGCAGGGATAGTCCGGTTAACAACACGTAGCTTTAGTTTCATTACAACTACTGCTCACCACGCAGGTAGATCAGACCCGGGGACAACAGGCAGGGATAGTCCGGTTCACAACGCGTAGCTTTAGTTTTATTACAACTACTGCTCGTCACGCAGGTAGATCAGTCCCGGGGACAACACGCAGGGATAGTCCGGTTCACAATGTGTAGCTTTAGTTTCATTACAACTACTGCTCGTCACGCAGGTAGATCAGACCCGGGGACAACACGCAGTGATAGTCCGGTTCACAACGCGTAGCTTTAGTTTCATTACAACTACTGCTCGTCACGCAGGTAGATCAGACCCGGGGACAACACGCAGGGATAGTCCGGTTCACAACGCGTAGCTTTAGTTTCATTACAACTACTGCTCGTCACGCAGGTAGATCAGACCCTCGGACAACACGCAGTGATAGTCCGGTTCACAACGCGTAGCTTTAGTTTCATTACAACTACTGCTCGTCACGCAGGTAGATCAGACCCGGGGACAACACGCAGTGATAGTCCGGTTCACAACGTGTAGCTTTAGTTTCATTACAACTACTGCTCGTCACGCAGGTAGATCAGACCCGGGGACAACACGCAGTGATAGTCCGGTTCACAACGTGTAGCTTTAGTTTCATTACAACTACTGCTCGTCACGCAGGTAGATCAGACCCGGGGACAACAGGCAGGGATAGTCCGGTTCACAACGTGTAGCTTTAGTTTCATTACAACTACTGCTCACCAGGCAGGTAGATCAGACCTGCGGACAACACGCAGGGATAGTCCGGTTCACAACGTGTAGCTTTAGTTTCACTACAACTACTGCTCACCACGCAGGTAGATCAGACCCGGGGACAACACGCAGGGATAGTCCGGTTCACAACGTGTAGCTTTAGTTTCATTACAACTACTGCTCGTCACGCAGGTAGATCAGACCCGGGGACAACGCGCAGGGATAGTCCGGTTCACAACGTGTAGCTTTAGTTTCATTACAACTACTGCTCACCACGCAGGTAGATCAGACCTGCGGACAACACTCAGGGATAGTCCGGTTCACAACGTGTAGCTTTAGTTTCACTACAACTACTGCTCACCACGCAGGTAGATCAGACCCGCGGACAACACGCAGGGATAGTCCAGTTCACAACGTGTAGCTTTAGTTTCATTACAACTACTGCTCACCACGCAGGTAGATCTGTCTTCCAGGGAGTGCAAACGTTACATTTTGTATCCGTACCGGAGTGTACACACACAGCGTATCGGTATACTTGTTGACACTGACGTTTGTTGATGTCTCGCTGGCCTTGTATGGTACCTGCGTGCGTACATTGATTGGTAAGGTGTATGCGATCCGATGTCTGGTAATTAAATATTTCAAGTGTATCTTAAAAGGAGGACATTTCTTTTATTTACAGTAACTATCTACCAGTCTGCTTTTTCCTTTAAACAAACAATGTAAAGGGCATTATCTTTACAGTTAAGATATAATGAATACGTTCCCAGGTTCAGAAAAAAATGTCCGACATTTCCCTGAAAGTAAAAGACCAGTTTCTGGCCGTATATCAAGGACTGAAGCACTATTATCAACTGATTATGTAGCAAAAGTTCAAGCGCAGCGTTCGAAAATGGTTGTGGTGTGATGCATCCATATATTCCACAAGGATTCAACTTTATTTTTCACCATTAACATAATCTGGCACACTCGGGAATTAAACCTTCAATGGAGATAATAGCAATCAAATTTGTCTGGCAGAACATCAAAAAGAATATAAATCACCGAACAAAAGCGTACATTGGGTGTCAAAGGAATAAAATCAACAGTGCCAGATATATTTGTCGAACGGTAATGCACCTTTCAGAGTTGTCCATATAAACTTATTTGGATCTCTACCTCCATTAGAAGAGTATGTTTATTATATATTGTACATTATCCCATACCCTAAAAGCTGGATTTTATTTTGCGACCACGGTTTTACAAAATCGGCTAAAAGAAACTTTAATTTTCCTAGAAGCAAAATAAAATCACTTTTGATATATGTATCATAAAATTTGTATTAGTCAGTGATGTCAGAGGAGAAGTTGCTAGTTGTAAGTTCACCAGTGACAAAGTCGACAGGCAGGCAGGATGGTGTAAAATGAAAAAGCTGTATATGCTCGGAGAAACTGTAAGTCGGTGTATGACAGTTCTGTGTAAAGAGATGTGTTTACTCTGTGTATTTGTATTTAATTTGTAATTAATACTCTTTGGTATTATTTTCCTTTAACTGGCCTGATGGTGGTCAAACTATAAAACCCGGGATTAAAAAGTAGCTAAAGCACTGTAAAACGGTATTAAAGTACGCTATCTCGTAACCGAGGGGGATGGCTCAGGCGGTTTCGTCTGTCGCCCGCATTTGGGAGGCTCGGGTTCGATTCCCGTGACCGAGCTGCCTGACCCATGGGTTTTTATCGGGGTTTCCCCGGGTCGCTAGGCGAATGCTGGGTAGGTTAATTACATCCCACGAATTTCCTGTCCCTCCATTTCATCTCTACTATCATTTCACATCATCTCACATCTGGTGGTCTGGCGGGTTTCTCGGCGTTGCATGGCAGGATGATATGCTCTGAGGTAAACTACTTCCTCCTCTGATAGGTCGGGTTGCCGGTCTCCGCGCCTCTGCTGGAACCATTTCGGGATCTCCAGCCAGGGACTTTTGGGGCTCGGCTGCTGGACTCGTTGCCGTCCCGCAGAAGGAGAGCGTGTCCGTTGTCCTGGCCTGTCGAGGGAAGTCTCTATCCTAGTAAACTGTAGGGACCCTGCCCTCTGTACTGGCGTGGTTCCTTGGGTCGGCCGCCCTCTGTCTCCTTCGCCTCATCCTTCCTCTTTATTAATGTTGGTATTCTTATGTCTTTTAAAACCAATAGGTGCATCAAACATTTCCAAGATTCAAGATGAGTTACTCGCAAAATGAGAAACACTGGACGCTATAAAGTGTCGGTCCCAATTTAGAAGTAAAAAACGTAATAAGTAAATATTATAAATATATATTATAAATAACCTGTTTCTTGCCCGCCTCCGTGGTGTAACTCACACTCAAGAGGTCGCGAGTTTGAATCTCGCTAAGGATGAGTTACCTGGATAAGGTTTTTCCAGGGTTTTCCCTTATCCTACGAAGACGAATGTCGGGTAACTCTGAGCTCTAGGGACCCTGGACTCATTTGAGTATTATATTATCCGCTTCATTCATTCGTTTATTCATTCATTGTTCGATATGACATATACTGTTGAAAGGACAAAAAAAGAAAAATCTGATTATTTACTAAAATGTTTTGAAACTAATACTGTTATTAATTTGATATTCCTTTATTTAATTATATTAAGTTATATATCTTCACAGAGAAACACCAACTTGCAAGATATTGTTTGTATTTGTCTGTCATTAAAACAAACTAAACAGTTATCGTATCTATGCACCAGACGAAATTACGCACTTTTATATTACGCGGGCAGACCTACCTCTCAAATAGTATATTCACCTGCCGGTAGAGGGAGACCTCAAAGCTGCTATCAGAACATCAAATACGATCGCAAGCCGCTAGGGGAATCGTATATAAACTCGCTCCATCAGGGATGCTATTGATGACGTCAAATTTTGCGCGGTAAAACCACTGATAAAAATGAACACCGTGTATATTTAAATCTGTCAGTGCAACACTACTGTGTCTGTCTTAGTTTTCTCTATCCAGCAATATAATTGTTACCTGATACACTTAATTCACACCCCCAAAAGCTGAATAAACATGCATTTTCAGGTCATACATAAATAAATTTGTACTTATTGAGCATTTTAATCATGAATATATTTAACTAAAGTACTTATTTGGTATCGCCTTACAAGATGTGATTAGTACTGTAGTAGATAACAAACTGCAAATCTAATGGTTGAGCAGGAATATATCTGTGGAAGGACGAGTTGGACATCGGCCGTCTATATGCATTTGTCTGTCCGCAGTAAATGTAAATTTTTTAATCCGTCGTTAGAAAGTTGAAATTTGCCTGTAGCAGGCTTCACAAGTTCATATGCTTTCATGCATTTTTCATACATGGAAATCAGTGTCATGAGCGTGCATAACAGATAAAGCCCTTCTTCACGTTTAGAGCTCTCGGATTTGCTTTCCTTTTAAAGCAAAATCAGTGATATATCTCCTCTCGCTTAAGATTCACTGGACGTAACGTGGTATGCTAAAGGTCAAAAGCTCAGTTTACCTTAAAACACCATCCTACCCCAGAATAACAAGTCTCAATACTCTTCAACGAAATGAATAATAACTCGAGTTTTGAAATTCCCACATATTTTAGAAACCTCTGTTTGTCAAATTAGTTCATGAATAATTTATCTTACTAGTAATCTATATGTATTAGTTTGAATTTCTATTATTAAATTTGATTGGATAAGAAGCAGAGGGTATTCCACAGTGAACCTACAGGATTGAATTGAACTGGGCCACCGATAACCGACTTCGTAGCGAGTTCCAGTCTTGGTCTATTGTACCTGTGCCCCAATTAGGGCATCCCCGAGAGGAGACAGCGGGCGACAGTCCTAAGGTGTCACCACAGTGCAGAGAGCAAGGTCCCTAATATTGAATAGTTATAACTCCCCGGCATGCCACCGAGCAGGATTGCTCAGGCGGTTTCGTATTCGGGAGGGCCGGGTTCGATTCTCGTGGCCGACCTACCCGATCCATGGGTGTTTTCGGGGGTTTTCTCGGGTCGCTAGGCGAATGCTGGGTAGGTTAATTACATCCCCCGAATTTCCTGGCCCTCCATTTTATTTCCATTATCATTTCATATCATCACTCACCTGGTGGTCTCTTTCAGGGTCTAAGTGTCAGCGGTGTCTCGGCGCTGTATGGCAGGATGATATGCTCTGAGCAAATCTACTTTCTCCTCCGGTAAGTCGGTTGCGTGCCTCAGCTCCTCTGCTGCGACCATTTTGGGACCGCCAGCTAGGGACCTTTGGGGCTCAGACCGCCTGCCTGGAACCTCTGGGGCTCAGACCGCCTGCCTGGGACCTTAAGGGGCTCGGACCGCCAGCCTGGGATCTTTGGGGCTCAGACCGCCTGCCTGGAACCTTTGGGGCTCAGACCGCCTGCCTGGGACCTTAAGGGGCTCGGACCGCCAGCCTGGGATCTTTGGGGCTCGGACCGCATGCCTGAGACCTTTGGGGCTCGGACCGCCAGCCTGGGACCTTTGGGGCTCGGACCGCCAGCCTGGGATCTTTGGGGCTCGGGCCGCCTGCCTGAGACCTTTGGGGCTCGGACCGCCTGCCTGAGACCTTTGGGGCTCGGACCACCAGTCAGGGACCTTTGGGGCTCGGACCGCCAGCCTGGGACCTTTGGGGCTCGGACCGCCTGCCTGAGACCTTTGGGGCTCGGACCGCCAGCCTGGGACCTTTGGGGCTCGGACCGCCAGCCTGGGATCTTTGGGGCTCGGACCGCCTGCCTGAGACCTTTGGGGCTCGGACCGCCTGCCTGAGACCTTTGGGGCTCGGACCGCCAGTCAGGGACCTTTGGGGCTCGGACCGCCAGCCTGGGACCTTTGGGGCTCGGACCGCCTGCCTGAGACCTTTGGGGCTCGGACCGCCAGCCTGGAACCTTTGGGGCTCGGACCGCATGCCAGGGACCTTTGGGGCTCGGACCGCCAGCCTGGAACCTTTGGGGCTCGGACCGCATGCCAGGGACCTTTGGGGCTCGGACCGCCTGCCTGGGACCTTTGGGGCTCGGACCGCCTGCCTGAGACCTTTGGGGCTCAGACCACCTACCTGGAACCTTTGGGGCTCGGACCGCCAGTCAGGGACCTTTCGGGCTCGGACCGCCAGTCAGGGACCTTTGGGGCTCGGACCGCCAGCCTGGGACCTTTGGGGCTCCGACCGCATGCCAGGGACCTTTGGGGCTCGGACCGCCAGTCAGGGACCTTTCGGGCTCGGACCGCATGCCTGGGACCTTTCGGGCTCGGACCGCCAGCCTGGGACCTTTGGGGCTCCGACCGCATGCCAGGGACCTTTCGGGCTCGGACCGCCAGCCTGGGACCTTTGGAGCTCCGACCGCATGCCTGGGACCTTTCGGGCTCGGACCGCCAGCCTGGGACCTTTGGGGCTCCGACCGCATGCCAGGGACCTTTCGGGCTCGGACCGCCAGTCAGGGACCTTTCGGGCTCGGACCGCCAGCCTGGGACCTTTCGGGCTCCGACCGCATGCCAGGGACCTTTGGGGCTCGGACCGCATGCCTGGGACCTTTGGGGCTCAGACCACCTACCTGGAACCTTTGGGGCTCGGACCGCATGCCAGGGACCTTAGGGGTTCCGACCGCATGCCAGGGACCTTTCGGGCTCGGACCGCCAGTCAGGGACCTTTCGGGCTCGGACCGCATGCCAGGGACCTTTGGGGCTCAGACCGCCAGCCTGGGACCTTTGGGGCTCGGACCGCCTGCCTGGAACCTTTGGGGCTCGGACCGCATGCCAGGGACCTTTGGGGCTCAGACCACCTACCTGGAACCTTTGGGGCTCGGACCGCCAGTCAGGGACCTTTCGGGCTCGGACCGCCAGCCTGGGACCTTTGGGGCTCGGACCGCATGCCAGGGACCTTTGGGGCTCGGACCGCCAGCCTGGGATCTTTGGGGCTCGGACCGCCAGTCAGGGACCTTTGGGGCTCGGAGCGCCTTCCTGGGACCTTTGGGGCTCGGACTGCATGCCTGAGACTTTTGGAGCTCGGACCGCCTACCTGGGACCTTTGGGGCTCGGACCGCCTGCCTGGGACCTTTGGGACTCGGACCGCCTACCTGGGACCTTTGGGGCTCGGACCACCTGCCTAGAACCATTAGATATTGGCTGCTGGCCTCGCTGCCGTCCCGCAGTAGGGGAGCGGGTTCGTTGTCCTGGCCTGTAGGGGAAAGTCTCTATCTAAGTAAAGTGTAGGGACCCTGCACTCTGTACTGTTGTGGCTCCTTGGGTCGGCCGCCCTCTGTCTCCTTCGCCTTATGCTTCCTGCCGGGTGTGTCCCCACTTGGAGGCATAAGAGCAATGGGCCCAGCATGGTAGCCTACGTACCAAATCCCCTCCGTAATGAAATCCCAATCCCCCGGGCAAGCCAGTACAGCCGGCATCCCAAAGACCGTGATCCTGAAACAGCCCACCAGACCGACCCGGAGACCACAGACCGTTCTACCAAAGGAGGAAGTTTTACCAATAGCATATCATCCTGCCATGCAACACTGAGACTCCCTCAAGCACTTCTACCCTGAAAGAGACTAGGAACGAGAGATGATATGAAATGATAATGGGGATGAAATAAGCCTACCAGCATTCTCCTGGCGACACAAGAAAACCCCGACAAAAACCCTTGGATCAAGTAGGCCGGCCACGGGAATCGAACCTGGATCTCCCACATGTGGGCCACAAACGAAACCATCTGTACCATTCCGCTCGATGAACCTTCAGACAGTTTACAGTATGCCAGACCTGTGGGAGAAAGATGAAATGGAAGTGCTCTATGGGCGTATCGGAACCAGTCTAGGGCGCGGGTAAGCGTTAGGTACCAAACTGAACAAGAGATTGTACACCTCAGCACCAGGGTTCGCCAGGCAGCCACATGAGGTTTGGCACCGGCCCACCTCAGCAGGACGGGCGGCTACACGCCACCCCTCCACTGACAGCGACACACTTGCCCATGGACGACACTTCCACACTTGTGATAGTGGAAAGATCGGATGGAAATGAAAATGAAGTGAAATGTAGCAGCAGGAAATCAGAAAAAGTAAAATATTAAAGCTAACATTCACGTAATGAAGAAGCCATTGATCAGATAAGCCGGCCACAGGGGAGTTGTCGAGATAAGCCTTTACCTTTTCCTGGAAATGTCCAATAACCCCGATCCCATTTCAGCACTCAATCATCGTCACTTCATTTATCGTCTCTGTAAATCGGAGAAATTGCAGCGAATGTTAACACACATAGAGCATCTACCAGAGTTGCCTAATGCCCTTCAAAGAGAAAGTCATGGCACAGTAAAATCAGCTTTGACACCATAATTGTTACAGCTGCTCTTTAGTTTGAGGTAACGCTTCCGTCAAATTTGACCAAATATTGTGAGAAGTTAAATGTCTTCATAATAAAAGAAGATGAATTCTAAAACTTAAAGAAACATCGTTTTATCCACTTGGTGGATTACTGTCACTTAACAGAAGATTTAAGTAAACAGACGCTTGCTTATCAGTAGACTTTATACTTTGTTTTCCCACAAAACCTTTTCATCACTTTTTATGCTCAAAAAGCTCCATAGGACGCAAATTTTCATTTGTTTTTTTTTTTTTTTTTCAAAACTTTTGCACTGACTCCTAATGTCCTGGCTGTAAATTTCCACATACTTTAAGACACTGTTTTCATAAATAAGTCAGCAACTGTACAAAAAATCAAAATGTGTGAAGAACACAAAGAGTAAACACTTCTTTTCTAAAAAAATTTAATATAACATTTTACAAACTTTTTATTTAAGGCCTAATTTCTCTGTTTATTTTAATTAGAACAGTCAATTCACTCCATAAAATTTAGTAGTAAATACCCATGTAATCTAAAATTGTGAATCCTGGCAAAAGCATTTATGTTATTTTCTGTTATAACTGACGTAAATATATTTCTTCTTTATCTTATCCCTAGTATGCCACTTATTGTGTTGTTAGGGGATTCTTGTTTCTCTAACCCTTAAAGTCGGGTTAGAACCTTTGGATCTGATACAGAACCAGGATGACTGATCAGCCCAATGCCTGGTGAGAAGTGGATGACAGAACGAGGGCAAGGTGAATGATAGGAAAGGTGATGTTGGAGCAATTCGGAGAAACAGGAGATCCCGGTCCCTGAGCCGTGTTGTCCACCACAAATGTCACTTTGTGGTCGCCTGCGATCGAACCCGGGTCGTCTTGGTCAGAGTCGAGCGATCTAACTACTCGACCACGGCGTGGAAATATATTTCAACAACATAAGTTACAGAGGAAATTTTTACATATATTACATATCCTGAGAATGATTTCTCATCTCTTGTCTCTATCTCACCCATTTACAGAAAATTAACAATATTGTGGCGGGGCATTGTTGCGGCGGCGCGGGCAGCGCGCGCGAAAGAGAGGGATAGTCAGCGCGGAGATAAAAGCTTGCCGAAACAGAGAAAGAAAGAGACAGATGGCTGGAAGTTTCTTCCTTTCTGATGCCATTTTGATTGTTTCACTAATTTCCAGAACAATGAGTGGAGGTATAAAAGAAGCTTTGGTTCGCCAGTCGAGCTAGAGTGATAATGGACTTATGAATAATGATGTGCGTGCAACCGTAGTGATTTGAAGGTGAATTCTTTTCTTTGTGGACGTGTGGCAGATGACCTTGAAGGTTGCGCTTGTTGTGTTACGTTATTCGGCTACTGGAAGGGGTGTACAAACTGTCTTTCTGCGGAAATACAGAAGATTTTGAATTTCTGCAAACTTGACTTTTAATTCTACGGATTAAATTATTTGTCTCGTTGAGCTAATATACAGATCTGATATTTTAATCAGAACTGTTAAATAATTTTGAAGCAATAAAAAGTACTAAAGCATTCTATACAAAGGGTTGTTTGTATGGTAAGATGTCTGGCTTAAGGAGAAAGCTTTGTTTACATCCGGCTGTTGGAAAATACTGTTCACAAAATCAGGCATTAATCTTTCAATTTCATTAATTTCCGTTAAAATCATTTAATAGAAATGACAACCTTCGTTACTTCGGCATGGAATTGAAAGGAAATATATTAACATTTATGTTTATTCTGATTCACTAGAGATTTTATACGTAATGAATTACATCAACAAAAGATGTAAATATGCCATTTTCTCCATTATTCGCACTTTAGAGTTGTAACCTAAGTATTTCTACACAAATGCTATTTTCGCTCAACACATGTATAGAGGAAGGGCCGGAACGTGTGATTCAGAAGCAGGGGTGTAAAACACTTCAATTATTTAAGAGCTCCGGGACGCGTTTGAGTATAAATCTCAGTTGTTGAGATAACCTTAGTGGTCTCTGGAAAACGTGTAATAAAAGGATAACGGTTGGTTTTTGTGAAAAGGGACAGCCCCATTCCCAAGGGATTCATAAAGTACCAGATCCGTGTTTCTAATCTCACCCGCGAACTGAAGTTTTAAAACCTAATTTACAGGCGCCTACATTCCTGCTATACGTGGCTGGAATAAAGAAACATTCTCTACATTTCAAGAAATCCACACTCAAACTCGCCAATATCTTTAAGTGTTGCTTCCCATAAGTGTACTTTCATCAGTTTGTATACCTAGATAGCATTAGAGCATTTGAGGAATGTCTCACACTGTCCTCGTAATCCTGTCATACTGGTAGTGAAAAGTTTCAATTGTGTAACACAGGAAATGTATTTATATTGCAGTAAAGTGAACTCAAACAAATGTAGCAAAACTACATGGTGTTCATTTTTATCTGAGATTTTAGCACGCAAAAATTTGACGTCATCAGTAACATTCCTGATGGAGCGAGTTTATATATGATTCCCCTAGCGGCTTGCGATCGTACTTGATGTGCTGACAGCAGCTTTGAGGCCTCCCTCTACGGGCAGCTAAATATACTATTTGAGAGGTGAGTCTGCCCGCGTAATATAAAGGTGCGTAATTTCGTCTGGTGCGTAGATACGGTAACTCTTCATAAAAAACTATATACTGCAATGTAATGTGCTGTAAAGCTAATTATGCAGCCATAAAAGTAGACCATGAAGAACATACGAAATGATAAGTCAATGAACACTTATTTCACAATGAATGTTTTTTCTGTTGTAGTAGACATATATGTATATTGTAAACCTGTCATATAAAAGAGAAACGTTTCAATTTGATCTCAATTCTTTTCTATCACCGACAGTTTCCTCACAATGTAACTTGATTACAAGCCAGAGTATTAACAGAACATGTTCTAGGAATGAAACATAAATTAGTGTTACAATATGTAATTTTATCCAAGCTTTTGTGCAAATCTAAACAGGAATAGTCTTATATGACCATTTTCTTATATTTCCTTTCTCTCTTCCCCTTAAACACTGTCTGTATTGCGAGAAGGTATGACTGAGGTCTTTCTGTCATAACATTATTTATTACTTGTAGAATGGGACCAGTCACTTTATAGCGTCCAGTGTCTCTCTCTCTCTCTTTGCGAGTAACTGAACCTGTATCTTGGAAATGTTTGATGTACCTATTGGTGTTAAAAGACATAAGGATACCAACATTCATAAAGGCATTTTAATTAGTCTGAGAATAACAAAAATTTTATATCGTATACTGATAAAACGTAAGACGTTTATGTTACAAACAAAAGTATGTTAATTTGACGGTACCTGGACACTTTTGACAACATTACGCTCCGAGGGACTTGTCTGAATGCTGGATAGCGCTGCATAAATTCCTCTATGCAGTGGTTTAAATTATATTTATATGTCGCACCAATTTGAATGCTGGTACGAAAGTAACATTCAACCATGAAAACGCGGTGCTCTGTTCATATCCAGGGGAAACTGGTTGTACAAGTTACCAGCACTACCACACTAAGAGCGCTGTAATTTCCTTACTGTTCCGTAAATATTACCGCGTCTTCTCAATAGAGGACACTGTGATTTCAAGATAGACTCACCAGTCAACTATGACGTCATTCGTGCTCTATCGGAGGGCGGGAAAGAAGGAATAAAGATGAACACCGTGTATATCTGTTGCTGATCGAAACTTGTGTGCCATTTCAATTGGAATGGGGAAAAGTATTCATTTCATTCCACAAATTTTCTTGTTAGCAAACAAAAGACTTAAGAATCTATGTTAAGTCGTCGTATTAAAAGCTAAATATCCCAAGTAATAATATTTTTGAACACAGAATATGTTCTACGAACGCCCCCTTCAAGATATCCACGGCAAGCCTTATTTTATGAACCTTCAGGTAGACGGAAGAAATGGAGTGACCTGTTGTGTTAGCTTCGGAACACGTCTGAAGGCCTAAACCTTGTGAGAAGAAGAAAAAGAATATAAATAGATCAAACAATAGAGAACTGTGGAATTGCCGAAATACATTCTCAGTTTACACTCATAAAACGTATTTCGTTGCCTGGTCCTATTCAGCATCATATTTCCGAAACTCTGTAAGTGTAACAGTGTTACAGCCCTTCGTACTTCATATTTAGTCTTCTCCTTCCTTCAATGTTTTAGCTTGCCTGTACACACATGCAACATGTTGCCTGTATACGAGACAACAGCAAGTGCTGATGTATGTTTACCTTCCATTAACTATTGGATGAACTGCAGTGTTCCGTTGAACAGGTGGGCCTCATCATGGTTAAACAATTAACATGTTCCTTTATCAAATGACATCCTTAATCTGTGATTAAGATCCCTTTCTTCTTCTCTCCTGACAAAAATATTCGTGATCTGTATTGCACCTACTGTCTGTGCTCTGTGCTTCACGTCTCATCTCTTGAATTTTATTTTGTAAACACACTATTTTGATTAAAATTCGTAAGGTTTCACGGCCGGTGTCAGTATGTTGCTGTTGAGACTTCCGCCAGGATACTCCGATCGCACTGCCACTGAAGATGTCTGCCGCAGCCGCAGACGAAACGTCTGGGAAGATGAAGAAGGAGCCCACAAGCCCGGTTAAAACTTTATATTATACACTATTTTGAATTTCTTTATTTGCATAGCATAGGACCTATGTAAAACGCAATAATTAATGCAGGTATTGCTTTTTCGTACTCTATGCACCATCAAGTCCACTAGTCTAATGAAGGTTGAATTTCTGTGAATGCAGGGCTGGACAAACAGGACATTTAGTCGCAATTCATTATATGGCGCACGCTAAGTATGTTCCGCCATTATTCACAGAAGTCTATTAACAATGTCTCATCAACGTTCAGCGGAGCTACTGTACTTATTGGCCAACTTAAATGAGCAACTAATTTTAGCGTGGTAACTGAAATTGCGTGGAAAGTATTTACCATAAAGTGAACACGTCAGCACCACACGACGGTTGGATGTGCTACAGTGTATATAGTAGCGAAGGGCTTAAACGACATGAGCCATTATCTAACTCGAGGTTCGATCCCAGTGTGAAGTGTCAAGCGGTGTTGTCTAGTGCTGCTGGTTCTCTTGAAAATCAAACACGTTGTTCTACTCAATCGATAATCTTACACATGGAATCAACATCCAATACTATGTGTAGCCTTGGCTATAATAAGAAATACAATCATCACGTACATGTTGATGCTTCCAGTATATCGAGTGTTCAAATTGATAAAAGTTTTGATAATTCTTCTACTTAAAGGCAGAAGAAGCATAGATGACCGCTTTTAAACAAATGCATTGAGGTAAGAAACAGTGCTTACAAACCTCTTCTTAGAACTTCCATAAAAATAAGGAGTGATCTGAGTTTCTCATCATTTACGTAATCCATTTTCCTCTGCGCATATCCCAAGTGGAAGGAGATCGAAATTCTTCCTTCCCAACGTAGAGAGAAATTCAGAGACACTGAATAAATGTCTCAGCATTTTTGTTCTAGCTTTTATGGATTTATAGAAAAATGCTTTGTAAGGAAAGAAATATTTAGTCTCTTAACGTTTCTCGTGCGGGAAATGATTAGTACTAAAGGTTTTGGTTGCAGAAGTGAAGCGATGACTCCCATGCAGAGAACGTCACGTCAACCACAGGGTACCACGTAATGTCGTTGACTACCCTCAAACGTGCTATCATACAGTGAAGTAGTGAAATTCTCGATACATAGAAACAGAATGACAATTTACTGTCTATGATACAATTGAATTATAAGCAGTACCGTTCTAAATGTCCTTTTTGTTCAGTGATTTAAATAGCTAAAACATTTGAGTGTAGCACACCATGAAGAACTGGGGCTCTACGATATTTTACGCTGTATTATTTAGTATAGTATAAAGATATATCCCAAATTCCATTTTACATTGATTATAAGATAGGTTAATAAAGCACTTTGATCTTCTGTACAGCTTTCTGTTTGAGAAGTAACAAACTTTACACTGTGTTCAACTGAAAAGGGCTCTTGGACTTCGAATACTCGCGTTTTGTACTCAATATCTGATGGGTGAAGAGAAATACAGGGAAAACTTAGCTATTGGCTTTGTAATGTTGTAGTTTAGCAGTGAACCTGATATCTACGAGTCACATTGTGATTAATAAAACCAAATGTGCAAGTTTCTACAGTTTTCTAGGCTCAAGAACATTGAACTGTGTAGGAATTACAAGATTGAGTTAAAAAGAAATGTAGAATAATCCAGAAACTTATTAATATATTCGTATTTTAGTTATAGCTTTAAATTTTAGAACTACAATTCCCAGTCTTTTTCTCCGATATTATTAATTTTCTCTGCTTGTAGCTCCATAATGTAATAACTATATTTTAAGTTTTGTCTATCTGCATCAAAAACCAAAAGGCCGTTCTCACTTACGTACGGAGCAGGGTAAAGGAGCTATTCCAACAGAAATGAGGCCTAAGAATTTCTAAGCAATAAACTCAGGAGAAATAAACTAAATTAAACTGCATTTATAAGTTACACAGTGTCATTGCAGGTATTCTACCGTCGTATAGTCTAGTGGTGTTCGCAGATAGCACTATACCAAGTTTACCTGACCATCAGTGACTCTTGGCCGCTGTTATTTATACACTGTGTGTGGACATATGGTTTTTGAGTGTATATAATGTGAAGCCCACTGCTTAAGAATTTCCACTCAAGAAAATAAAATACATCACTTAACTTTTAGTTTTACTGTGATTTCTTTATCGCATACGAACCTGTCGGCCAAATTACGCACTCCTTATAGAGACCTCACCTCAGTGACTTCAGTCTTTACTTTTCCTTGTACTGTAATTGAATCTAGAGATGACTTAAGAGGTGCCACGAAATTAATGAGCTAAGGGACAAGATGGAAGATTTATTAGTACGTAAGAAACATTCAGCGACTGTTTCTCCGTAATTTATTAGTCTGTGATACAGTATTTACTTAGCATAAAATTTGATATCTATATTATTATTGTTATTATTATTGTTCAACAAAAGTATATTTATGTATACGAGTAGGTTATATTTCACTACATACTCTAGGCTGAAATTTCTATATTATTGAATTAAGATATATTTATATAATCTGCTTGTGAACTATATAACTGTATTTATTTACAATATTTCACTATATACTGTAGACCATAATTCCTATATTTGTTAGGATACAATTGATGAAATATGTTTCTTTTAGAACAAACACGATGTCATATTCATCCACAGTCACTGTTCAAGCAAATGTTTACCAGATTGAACGCTTCGATGCAGAACACTTATGAGGAGTGACAGTTGCGCGGAGTGACATTTACATGGAGAGCATCCCTTTCTTAATTACTTTGGGTGAAAACAGGTTTCAGGTGCCCCCATTTCAACTAAATCGATTTTTCCCTCATGCCTATAGGGTCATCTGGTAGGCAACCATTCTGGTAATGTGCTTTCTCCTGGCGTACCAAAAGAAGATATACAAAAGGAATATATATATATATATATAAATAAAAGTAAACTTTCATTGTAGTATTCCTTTCCAGTAAATCATTGATATTTTTATATAAAAAAACATTCCTGGAATAAATGTATAATTCCTAAAAAGCTTAATTTGTGTTTTATAGCTTCATAACCCATGAAAGATGGAACCGACTGTTGTGAAACTCGATATGCATTAAGCATTGATTGTGTTATATCCTAATATTATACATTGTTTACAATATTACTCTAGATAAATGTGCTTGGTAAAAGAAGAAGAAATTATGAAATTATGCATGAGACAGCAAAATAAAAAAGATTAGAGAAGTCAAACTGTTGGTGGACAGAGATAGGAGGAGTTGTGGAAAAAGTAGGAATGATAGATATATGGAGATTAGAGGAAAGGAATACAAGCGATGTGGGTAAATTAGTAAAATGCAGAATAGAAGATATAAAAAGTCAGGAAATATGGGGAAGTCTAGAAAATATGAAATCATTCTTTTACAAACAAATAAAAAGAAACTGGGAACGAGAAGCATATGTAGATTATTGCAATAGGCAAGAGAGAGAAGGGCCGGCTTGGATGAGAACAGGAACAATATTTTTAAGAGGGATAAGAGGTAGCGAAAAGGGAATTTGTGAATTGTGTGGGGTAAAGAGAGCATAGAACACTATTGCGAGGAGGTTGCAATATGGAGAAAAAAAGTTTGGGAGGAAAAATGGGAGAAAGTAGACAAGAGGATAGTAGCTACAAAAATATTAACGGGAAAGAAGGAAAAGGTAAGAAATATTGCTGAGCTCTTACAGAAAGTAAAAGAAAAATGGGCAACACATGTAAAGGATATAACAAAGGAAGATTGGGGGGGGGGCGAAGAAAGGGACAAGGAGACATGGAGGTTAAGAACTACCTGGCGGAGCAGAAGACCAGGGTGTCATGTAAGCCAATGTAGCAACAAGGTAAAGACAAATAAATGTAGCCTAAATTTGTAAATTGTAAAATTTTGGAATATTGACAATAAATAAATAAAATATTTAAACACAACCTTATATAATAAACTGCCAACTATAAAATTACTGCCTCAAACCCTACTTGTTGTTATAAAATAGTTTACATCAGTATGACAAAAGATTAATTATTTCTGTTGATATTACTTTGTATGAAATATATTATTTTCAAACAATCTGAATTCGAAAGTACTAAATAAGACCTTTTGCTCTCTTAGTAGCGATTTGTTTTATTTTTAAACAAATACTACACATTACCACAATCATGGTTACTACACCATCAGTGAATACAGTTTCCATGTAATTCTGTTAACACCAACGTGATTAATAGAGATCCCTAATGTATAATCATCTCGATATTTTTTGGATGAATTTGTCTCTAAACTGCATTTGTAGATTCGTTTTATGATAAATTGTAAGGTAACTAATGCACTAAAGTATCTGTTTTCCCTTTGAGTCAATGACGTCCAATTGGGATTTGGGACCCTTCTCCCCTTCCAATTTAGGCGCCACATTATAATGTATAATTTTGTGATTCCTGCACAACGTATAATGTTTATACAACTTATACACACGGTGTCAAAAATGAAAATAAAGACAGTGTCACAAACGAATCTTGTATTACATGTCTGTCTTGATGCAAGAATTTGTTTATAGACTGACGAAACTTTGTGATTATAACAAATAAATATAACATGAATGAATCAGATACTTAACTAGAAATATCAAGTGAGGCTAACGATAATAGAAATAGCACTTCAGTTTTATTTTGGTATGGGTCAATACCAGGTTTTCTAGATTCTCGATACGGATACGCGATTTTTTTCCATGATACCTGATACTTGGATTACCACTACCGTCATTTCTAATTCTAGTTTCAATACATGAGAGAATGTTGGTAGAACTGTGTAATGCCAATGAAATTAATCCAGTACACATATTTAATGAGATAAAATTTGAAACCATCAGTGTTATTTTTAAACTCTGCATTAGATACTTAAAGGCAAAATGCATTTTTCAAACAGTTCACTATTATAAGTTTTTGTTTAAAAAATACAAGCATCCTCACTCTTTTGGGGTCAATCTATTTCTTTTTCTGTCACAAATGAGTCCTGCTTTCCGGAGGAAACTGCTGCAGATGGAATACACAAATATTTAATAGCTTTTTGTTTAGTTTTGGAAATTTTGAATTTGTTTTCCAGTAATCCAGTGTACCAGAAAGAGGTGACAAACCGTCGTTGCGATATACAGTGACTCCTTAGGAACTGTTAACTGACAGTTGACACGCGATTATGTTCATGTATAATGTTACTGTACAGATACCACATTCCTGGCAATTTACTTACGCAATAATATTGTCACCGATCGCGTATTGTGTTGGAGCCGTGACAAGACAGTGCCGGGCGCGTGCGCAGGAAAAGAAAGAGACGTGGTGGTGGTGGTGGTGTTGGTGGTGGTGGTGGTGGTGGTGGTGGTAGTGGTGGTGGTGGTGGTGGTGGTGGTGGTGGTGGCGGTGGTGGTGGTGGTGGTGGCGGTGGCGGAGGTGGTGGTGGTGGTGGTGGCGGTGGCGGAGGTGGTGGTGGTGGTGGCGGTGGCGGAGGTGGTGGTGGTGGTTGTGATGATGATGATGACGACGATGACGACGATGACGACGATGACGACGATGACGACGATGACGACGATGACGACGATGACGACGATGACGATGATGATGACGACGACGATGATGATATATAAGGGCGCTCAACTACGGCGGTCATCAGCGCCCTTTTAAAAACTAGTCATGACAAAAGCCAGATATACAACTTTCTAAAAACTATACAAGTGTAACAAAGCCTATTAAAAATACACGTACATAAAAAAGCATCAATCAAAACCTACTAAAAATTCCGTTCACTAAATCCTAAACTCTAAACTGGACAAGAATCTAAAAACCTTCTCCACGGGTCTCCACGCACGGCCTACACGTGGGTGGGCCTGTTGACCGTCTCCCTCAACCACGAAGAGGAGCCCACACGAGGGAGTCTGTTGGCTCAGGACCCCGGGTGCGCCAAACCCGTACCTGCCGAAGTAGGCCCCTGGGGGGGGGGGGGAAGAAAGAGACGGAAAGAGACGGAGAGTGGCACGCAGAGCTAGACGCTTGCCCAGAGAGAAAGATAGAGATAGTTTCTACTTTCTCTTGCTGCGTCACGATTGTTATCGAACAATCGGCTGCATTCCAGAACAATGACTGGAAGTATAAAAACCCCGCAAAGTGTTAGAGCAGAGTTAGTTGTTAGTTGAGTTATGTGAGTTGTGTGATGGTTATTGTGACAGTGGACTTTTGAAGTGTACCGCAGTGATTTCTTTCCTTTGTTTACGTGTGGTGAAGCAACGAGACGACCTTGAAGACTTCTGTTGTGTATGTCACGTATTTTTACTGCTGCAAGGGGTGTACTGCTGCAATAAAGAGAATTTTCAATTTCTGCAAACAAGACTTTTAATTCTGCAAACCCACAAAGTCACAGTATTTTCTTTTTTTTAAAATAAAATAAAATTTGTAGAATCAGCACCGAAGTATCGAAAAAGCACCAGCAAATTTCTTTAAGTACCGTTCGATGTCGATACCATGCAATATCGTGAGTATCGAGGACCCATGCCTAATTTTCTTACATTTCTGGAACAGTTAAGAGAACATTAAAACAGACAGATGACAGAATGGCATACACAATGGTTATGCAAAGTTCGAAAACACAAAGGTCGCAGCAACAAGTACACTTTCAGAGAAAGTGTCTGCAATGTTTAAGAACTTAGCTAAAACCCAATGTTATATTTAAAGTAAGTAGACAATGTGTACTGAGGATGAAAGATAGACTAAATTCTTACAATTCTTTACAGCACGGTGAAAAGAAAAGAATCAGCAGTGAAATTGCCGACATAATAAAAGAAGAAGGAGATAGATACATGGAAAGAATCTTTACACTCATGTATGTTAATTTCATGGACTTCTGATGTCAATTATCTTGTGTCTCATCCTTTACAACAAGTTGGCAATTCCTTGTATAATACTAAATGCGTCAAATGATACAACAACTTATGGCAACAAGTAAGCGAGCGTTCAGCTTAAGGAAATTTGCTGGCATGCGCACCGAATAGCTGGCCGCTGTAAATCACAACAGAGGTATTACAAACCTGCAATTAGCGGCAATAATAGGGAGGAGTCAAACTTGAGTCGAACCAGGCCTTCAGCAGCAACTTGCCTTATTGTTCCTCGACCAAGGCGTGAGTTATGGCACAGGGTCCCTCCCCGAGGCTCGAAGTCTGGAGACTTAGCAGAGATATTAAACGAATAAGGCACCTCCATCCATTTGTCTGTTTTTGAAGAAGGTTCTGGACAAGAGTCTGCCCCCTTGTAAGGAGTTTTGGCACAAACATTTACGGAAAGCTTGTTCGATGATCTCCTAATATGAAGAGCGTCGAATGAAAACTTGATAACACAAATGCTCAGGAGAGGGGAAATACTTATACTTCCAAAACTTACTGGTGCTTCTTAAAGCTTTTCATAATACTCTTAATGCCAAATTACCTTTTCCTTCTTTCTTGGTATAAAAGCACATTTAGAATTAAAATATCTACGACATAGTGCATTTTGAATCAATTATACTGTCGCAATGAATTGCGCCTTCCGTTATCCCTGTGTAGCGCAAGATTGAAAAGGTACAGTACACTGTAAAATGTAATGCTTTTGCCGGGATTTGAGCCACGGATCTCCCGATCTCCTTCCAGCTTCTCTAACCACTGAGCAACTATAGCAACTTGCCAGCATGGCATTATATTCTCCAAATGACTCCGATTTTTCACGGTGAAGCACTAGGTACCAGTAGAGTCAGACTGAATGATATCATCTTTCGTTTATATGTGACCTCCTAGTGGTTTAATGCTGTACTAGCATGTTATTACGGTAGCTCAGTGGTTGGAACAACAATCGGGAGATTCGGGGTTCAAATCTCGGCTATGGCTTTGAAGTTTTCAGTCTGGTTCTACATTTCCAATTATGAATGAATGAACTATTGTGCATATTCCAAATGCATATTCCAAAATTTTACAATTTTTTACAATTTACAAATTTAGGCTACATTTATTTGTCTTTACCTTGTTACATTGGCTTACATGACACCCTGGTCTTCTGCTCTGCCAGGTAGCTCTTAACCTCCATGTCTCCTTGTCCCTTTCTTCGCCACCCCCCCCCCCAATCTTCCTTTCTTATATTCTTTACATTTCTGGCCCATTTTTATTTTACTTTCTGTAAGAGCTCAGCAATATTGCTTACCTTTTCCTTCTTTCCCGTTAACATTTTTATAGTTGCTATCCTCTTCTCTACTTTCTCACATTTTTCCTCCCAAACCTTTTTTTCTCCATATTGCCACCTCCTCGCATTCTGTTACATAGTGTTCTATGCTTTCTTTTCTCCCCACGCAATTCACAAATTCCCTTTTCCCTATCTCTTATCTCTCTTAGAAGTATTGTTCCTGTTCTCATCCAAGCTAACCCTTCTCTCTCTTGCCTATTGCAGTAATCTACGTATGCCTCTCGTCCCCAGTTTCTTTTTATGTGTTTGTAAAATTGTAATGATTTCATATATTCTATACTGATACTTTTATGATCAGAATTAAAAAATGGCAACAAATTACATTTAGTAATACTTTAATAAACAATTTCAATTACATTTACAAAAGCCGTTTTATGTTTTGCCTTATACGTTTGTGGGGATGTGTTTTCAAACTTAATGTGTTACTTTATCTTTAAAACTATTTATGTCAACGCTTCTTTCAAAAAAGACAAGCATTTTTGTGCATTTAAGCCATGCCTATTTCTTGCTCCAGACAGCCAAATGTTTATTCTGGTTTTCGTTACAAACTACAAACTCCTTATGCACAACCTTCAGACAAAACCTGGTCTACCTTAAGTTTCCATTCACTCCTTTTTCTGTCTTGGGGGACTTTAGTTCCATACAAAGGTAACATCGCTTTTCAGTGGAGATATGAATGATTTAGAAACATGCAGAGTGCTTCAAAAGGTTTGAGTAATGGTAGAAAATTTAAAAACAATCGTTAATAACTCTCGTGTGAAAGTCAAAACTACGTAAAAAGACCTCTGAGTACCCTTTGCAGGCATTCCACTTCATTTGAATGAGAATAATACAATAAGTATAGTTCAATGACATGGCATGTGCTATTTAGCTCATTCTTCATTTCTTCATTTCTTTCATTTTCGTGCAGTTTCATTGTCTTCACTGCTCCTGAAACTATCCTTGACACAGCTCCATATGTGAGATTAATTTTCTTCGTCCATTCGTATATGTGTGAGCATGTTTGTGTGTGTTTGACAGCAACACATAAATCTTATTCCCACAAATGTAAACACAGTAATCAAATGTAAAAAGTGCCACGTAAGTAGTTGTTCGTTTTTGTAAAAGGATGCCTAGAGAGTCCATGTATCTACAGACCGCACAACCCAACAAGCGGAAAGGTTCAGCTTGAACAGGGATTTCCTATACTGAATTTACATACGAACCCGTGTTTACGTCTCTGTAAAGCTTCCAGGTGCATTCGTTTGTGTAATGAGTGGAGTTTCTGCTAGACCACCCTAAACGTTGAGAGCAATGGACACTTTATCGGTAATACAGCTACAGTACGCTTGAAATAATTTTAACCAAAGTGGATTAAATAGTAACCAACATTCGCGTGTACATTAACTAGCACAATGGAAAAGAGTATCACAGTATGGAATTGATACAGGACCTTCAAAGGGTGATACATATGTGTATGTATGTACTATCTACCCACCACAAGAAGGCAAAGGGGGCTAGAAGAGGGAGAGGAGTTTCAGCTGTTTATCTGCTCCGTTTACTACGAAATGAGTGTATAAGAGTGCATATGAGTCTCCCATGCTGCCAGATCTAATGCTCATTTCAGTAACTACAGTGATAGGTATTAAACACGGGTGAGTTATGTGACAACATTGTAAATTTTACATGAACCTAGCATTCTTATCCGGATGGCGAGCATAAACATCATACGGATAGCAAAAATGGCTCAGTTACGCATTCCTCTGCCTTGACTTTTTGTGTTGGTTGGACAGTGTGTGTGTGTGTGTGTGTGTGTGTGTGTGTGTGTGTGTGTGTGTGTGTGTGTTATTGTGTGTGTGTTTTACAAAAATAGTGGTCATGATTTAAGGTTTGCATTTCTAATATATAGACAAGAATAAAAGTTTATTACAGCATATGTCAGCAAGTGCTTGGTTTCTGAGAGATATCAACACAACTATATTCACCGGAACCTATTTCTTATCGCCGGTAGTTTTCTTTATGGAAGATGTTCAAAGTGTTCACCTCTTGCTTGAATACTGGCCCCAGATTTATCCCATGGACGTTCGAACAAAATCCCAAATTCCACGAGTATTACGTATATCTTCATAGTCTGTCACAGTCCATCTGTGCAAAGATTCCATGTCAGACACTGAAGACGAATCCCCCAACGCTTTTAAATGGCCTCTTAAATAGAAAACGACAGGTTTTACATCTGATGAGTGTGGTGGCCAAGCAATTGGGTCAGCTCTACCTATCTATCGATCAGGAAACCAGTCGTATCACTGCCTGTATCTGGATCAAAGAAATGTGCAGGAGTGCTATCATACAAGGAGTGAATTTGTCGATGAATGCTCAATTGAGTGTCTCAATGCACATGGATGGTGTTTTCCACAAAGTTCATGTGCGCCTGCCCCCTGAGCATGGATTTCAACTAAGGGATCAGCAATGGTACCGGCCCACACGTGGAGAGTTACATGCATTTGGTTATGAAATGAAGCAATTGCATGGAGTTTTCATGCTGATTGTAGAAATTTGTGATGTCATCTCGGTGATCTGTATTTCAACTGCAAATAATACGAGGGCAGTAGGACACTATTGCCTGGTAATCCGCTGGTGACAGCTGTTGTACATCTTGCAAATGCTAAGGATATAACCATTGTTCTCGCAGCAGTCTCCAGACAGTAGTATGGCAAATATGCACATGCTAATGTTTGTGTAGAAAATTAATTGGGCCAAAGAAACGTAACTACCTAACTTGATGATCATTTTATCATTTGATGATGATCTGTGCTTCTTAAGCAGACGGATTTCCATCACGCCACCTGCTGATCTGGCATGTAATTTACTGAAAACAGTCTTTTGTTTACTGATGCAGGTATTGATAGTGTTTTTGTCTTTGTTTATATTTGAGTTATATGCAGTAACATATTTGTGGTTATAACATTTATTAAAATATCCTGATGATGGGAGAGATGCACACTCCCGAAACGTCGATATCTAATCGTCTTTTTCCCTGGCTTGTTTCCCGAGAATAACTAGAACATATTCGTCGCCAGGAAAGCTTCAGGTCTTATGAAATGTCATATTAGACTTAATAGTTTCATTTTCATAACTCAAAAACCTGACGTGCTAGGAGAAATCTGACTTCAGATCTAGAATGAGCGTATCAATTCATGAAGTTTGCTCAGTAGCAGACAAACACAATATTTTTGTAGAGTAGTGTAATCGTACAAATTAGAGCTTTGAAACATGGAGAAAATATTACTGCTATTGTGTATAACTCGATATATTAGACAAACAGTGTAAGAGCTTTCACAGACGTTAAACACCAAACGATGCTAGTTGTTGGACATTGCACTTTATGGGGCCATTTCTGAAACACAGAGAAAGTTAATATCTGCCGCTTCTCTTATGAAGAAGAACAAACACACTTTGTAATTGCAAAATTACCGCACTGTGCTCCAGAATAGTAAAATTAAACTGGGACAGACAAAGTAACTAATGAACGAATTGAGGTTTTCACAGTCGATCTATTAAAAGTAGCATTGAACTTTTACAGCCTTTCTCAATCATTTAATTAAATAATATGTAAAGTTTAGGCTAATATAATGGTACTAAGTATATTATCAAATTAAAAATGAGGATAGGCGGGTAAAAGTGACTCATGCATATGCAAGAGTGGTGGTTTCCAATCTTTACAGTGTCTTCTCTATATTTTCCATGTCTCTTATAATTATTCTAATTTGTTTCTCTTTCAGATATTTGAGGGTAATTTATAACAATGAAAGAAATTTTATGTTTTCCTTAGTAATATAATACGTTATGAGAAAAAACCTAGCGGACCTGCTGTCCAAACTATACACAAAACCACATCGCTGAATTCCACATGAAAATATATTATCGAAGCAGATAATAACGATTTTTGTTTTATGGAGATAATTCCATTTAATGAAGTAGAGTAGCCGTACTTCCATAAAGACTGGCAATGGCGGCGATTCCAGTATGCGAGCCGTCCAGCCGTCACATGCGCAAACTTGTCAGTGTGCTGTTGGTTAGAGAAGAGTGAAGTGCTGTACGGGGCCAAGCTTTGTCTGGCTGTGGGATGCGGGGAAGTCAGTTAAGGGGGATAAGCTGGTAACGTGTGGCAATTCTTGCATAAACATCACGTGAAGTTCTTGCAGTTTCTTGCACGAGCGAAGCAGACGATGATTTGGATGGCATCACAGACCAAATCCCTTTAGAGTAATGAAATGAAACGTGTAGTGTTTAACGCCCGCTTTTTCCACATGCGGCACCGCAGGCGGTAACACTGATGACACATGAGATGAAGATGGAGCACCAGGGGAATGAAATGGCGGGGGAAACCGCAGATCCCGGAGAAGCCCCGCCCCACCACCACAAATCTCACTTTGTGGTCGACTCGGATCGAACCCGGGACACCTTGGTAAGAGTCCAGTGGTCTAACCACTCAGCCACGACGCGGCCCCCCGTAGAGTAGCGCACCAGTGTCACGTCCCATTGAACATCGCAATCTAAACTAAGCTACTTTAAATGGAGAGACTGTATCGTAGGACGGTTTTCTTGTCCCTGTCTTGGAAAGAGTCTGCAATGTGAAGATCGAACCCGGGGCACCTTGGTAAGAGTCCAGTGGTCTAACCACTCAGCCACGACGCGGCCCCCCATAGAGTAGCGCACCAGTGTCACATCCCATTGAACATCGCAATCTAAACTAAGCTACTTTAAATGGAGAGACTGTATGGTAGGACGGTTTTCTTGTCCCTGTCTTGGAAAGAGTCGACAATGTGAAGATCGAACCCGGGGCACCTTGGTAAGAGTCCAGTGGTCTAACCACTCAGCCACGACGCGGCCCCCCGTAGAGTAGCGCACCAGTGTCACATCCCATTGAACATCGCAATCTAAACTAAGCTACTTTAAATGGAGAGACTGTATGGTAGGACGGTTTTCTTGTCCCTGTCTTGGAAAGAGTCTGCAATGTGAAGATCGAACCCGGGGCACCTTGGTAAGAGTCCAGTGGTCTAACCACTCAGCCACGACGCGGCCCCCCATAGAGTAGCGCACCAGTGTCACATCCCATTGAACATCGCAATCTAAACTAAGCTACTTTAAATGGAGAGACTGTATGGTAGGACGGTTTTCTTGTCCCTGTCTTGGAAAGAGTCGACAATGTGAAGATCGAACCCGGGGCACCTTGGTAAGAGTCCAGTGGTCTAACCACTCAGCCACGACACGGCCCCCCATAGAGTAGCGCACCAGTGTCACATCCCATTGAACATCGCAATCTAAACTAAGCTACTTTAAATGGAGAGACTGTATGGTAGGACGGTTTTCTTGTCCCTGTCTTGGAAAGAGTCGACAATGTGAAGATCGAACCCGGGGCACCTTGGTAAGAGTCCAGTGGTCTAACCACTCAGCCACGACGCGGCCCCCCATAGAGTAGCGCACCAGTGTCACATCCCATTGAACATCGCAATCTAAACTAAGCTACTTTAAATGGAGAGACTGTATGGTAGGACGGTTTTCTTGTCCCTGTCTTGGAAAGAGTCGACAATGTGAAGATCGAACCCGGGGCACCTTGGTAAGAGTCCAGTGGTCTAATCACTCAGCCACGACGCGGCCCCCCGTAGAGTAGCGCACCAGTGTCACATCCCATTGAACATCGCAATCTAAACTAAGCTACTTTAAATGGAGAGACTGTATGGTAGGACGGTTTTCTTGTCCCTGTCTTGGAAAGAGTCTGCAATGTGAAGATCGAACCCGGGGCACCTTGGTAAGAGTCCAGTGGTCTAACCACTCAGTCACGACGCGGCCCCCCATAGAGTAGCGCACCAGTGTCACATCCCATTGAACATCGCAATCTAAACTAAGCTACTTTAAATGGAGAGACTGTATGGTAGGACGGTTTTCTTGTCCCTGTCTTGGAAAGAGTCTGCAATGTGAAGATCGAACCCGGGGCACCTTGGTAAGAGTCCAGTGGTCTAACCACTCAGCCACGACACGGCCCCCCATAGAGTAGCGCACCAGTGTCACATCCCATTGAACATCGCAATCTAAACTAAGCTACTTTAAATGGAGAGACTGTATGGTAGGACGGTTTTCTTGTCCCTGTCTTGGAAAGAGTCTGCAATGTGAAGATCGAACCCGGGGCACCTTGGTAAGAGTCCAGTGGTCTAACCACTCAGCCACGACGCGGCCCCCCATAGAGTAGCGCACCAGTGTCACATCCCATTGAACATCGCAATCTAAACTAAGCTACTTTAAATGGAGAGACTGTATGGTAGGACGGTTTTCTTGTCCCTGTCTTGGAAAGAGTCTGCAATGTGAAGATCGAACCCGGGGCACCTTGGTAAGAGTCCAGTGGTCTAACCACTCAGCCACGACACGGCCCCCCATAGAGTAGCGCACCAGTGTCACATCCCATTGAACATCGCAATCTAAACTAAGCTACTTTAAATGGAGAGACTGTATGGTAGGACGGTTTTCTTGTCCCTGTCTTGGAAAGAGTCTGCAATGTGAAGATCGAACCCGGGGCACCTTGGTAAGAGTCCAGTGGTCTAACCACTCAGTCACGACGCGGCCCCCCATAGAGTAGCGCACCAGTGTCACATCCCATTGAACATCGCAATCTAAACTAAGCTACTTTAAATGGAGAGACTGTATGGTAGGACGGTTTTCTTGTCCCTGTCTTGGAAAGAGTCTGCAATGTGAAGATCGAACCCGGGGCACCTTGGTAAGAGTCCAGTGGTCTAACCACTCAGCCACGACACGGCCCCCCATAGAGTAGCGCACCAGTGTCACATCCCATTGAACATCGCAATCTAAACTAAGCTACTTTAAATGGAGAGACTGTATGGTAGGACGGTTTTCTTGTCCCTGTCTTGGAAAGAGTATGCAATGTGAAGATCGAACCCGGGGCACCTTGGTAAGAGTCCAGTGGTCTAACCACTCAGCCACGACGCGGCCCCCCGTAGAGTAGCGCACCAGTGTCACATCCCATTGAACATCGCAATCTAAACTAAGCTACTTTAAATGGAGAGACTGTATGGTAGGACGGTTTTCTTGTCCCTGTCTTGGAAAGAGTCTGCAATGTGAAGATGTGTGTATTATACATATTTAAATATCAAACAAATGTAAACCATATATCTGCCCTTAAAAGAATGAAAGACGATGATAATTTTAAGTAATTTACTTCCGATATTTAGGTTATAAACATTTTCAAAATAATTTTAAAGGATTTGGTATAATTTTGGTTCCTCAAAATAAATATACTATAAAAGATTTAAAGATTTCCATAATAAAATTCTGACATCTATTTAATTGTTTGGATTGCGACCAACTGTACATTGTCCGCATCTGTAGCGTAGATGGAAGCGTGTCTGCCTCACTTTCAACATATTCCGAGTTTCGAATCCCGGTCAAGGTGAGTTACCTGGATAAAGTTTTTCCGGGGTTTTCCCTTATCCTGAAAGACTAATGTAGGGTAACTCTAAGCTCTAAGGACCATGGGCTCATTTAAGTATCATTTCACCCATTATAGTCATCGTCGGATATGACTTAACGTTGGAGGACATACATCACAATACAGAAAAGGAGCAAAGGTAATTTAGAAACCAGAATGTAAGGACATTTTAGAAATATTAAATGTAAACAGACAGATAAATCGGCCGTAGCAGATCATTTCTGATCATTCAGCCAAGAAATAAATCCAGAGGTTAAATTATTAAACTACTTAAATGGTCCAATAGATTTTATGGTTTGGAAGAAAATATTTAGTTTAAAAAATAAAAATCGAGAACTGAATTCCGAAATACAGTCAGTCGATTCTGTCTTTAAATTTGTTTCATTTTCAGAGTTTGGTAATAGATATAGAAATAGTACGTCCCCTAGCAGCAATAACGATGCCAACCGACGGTGCAAATGATTAACGAAACTAGTATCTTGAATTCTGTGGAGGTCTCATCAAGTTTCTTCAAAATATAAATGGAGTTTTGTGACAAATAATTATATTTTGTGTAGTATTTGTTGCTTTACTGTTGTTAGCTTCTTTTTTACGTACGAGGGCTTTTCAATAAAGAATTATCACAATTTTTTTGACAACGTACCTTTACTCATTCTCATAATGTTGATGGTCCTCAAAATAGTCTCCCCTGAATGTGATGCACTTGTCCCAGTGTTTCTGCCAGTCTTCAAAAACATGCTGGAAACCATTTTTGACAGATTCTTCAAAATTGCCTCTGCAGCCTTCACCACTGCTTCTGATGATGGATAATGCCTCCCACGAAGGAGTTTTTTCAAGTTAGGGAATAGAAAAAAGTCACATGGGGCTAAATCCGGACTATAGGGAGGGTAAGGGATACATTTCACGTTGCAAGATGTTCAGCAACAACATTGGCAATATGCGACCACGCATTATCGTGGTGCAGCATCCAGCCTGCTTCACGGAAATGTGGTCTTTTGCGTCTGATATGGACTTGTAATGTTTTCAAGACATGCCTGTAGTATTTTCCAGTTACTGATGTGTGTGCAGGTACAACATGTTGATAAACCATTCCATGAATATCAAAGAATGAGATGACTATAACTTTCCCAGCAGAAGCAACCACTTTTGCTTTTTGGGGGGTTGGTGATGAAGGAGATTTCCACACTGAGCTTTGCTGTTTGCTCTCAGGATCAAAATGATGTAGCCAAGCTTCATCAGTCTACAGTCGTATCAAAGAAAATGGGACCAACGATCCTGGAAGCCCTTTTCATCATGCAGTGGAGTTTCGTGTATCACTTGGGGGTTTACAGCAGCCCAATGTCTGGTGTTTTGTGTGTTTATGTAGGCTGACAGAGGAAGCCATGCCTCATCTGTAAACCACGTTATGGAGAGAATGTCTGGACGTGGAGTAAGAGTACCCTGAAACCATCGACAGTAACTGATTCGTTTATCATAATCTGCTTCTTTCAGTTGTTACACCATACGCACTCTGTAAGGTCGCAGCTCTTTGACATGTTCCATATGAATACCTTGATTCCTGGCTCAATCCACACACAACGATTTGTTTGGAGAATTCAATAGCCTTCTGCCAACATGTGTAACAGTCTCTGCATTCAATGGCGGTCTATGTTTTCCACTCTCACTAATGAGTATATCAGTTGTCTCCAGCTTTCTTACGAGCGATAAAAGTGTTGTCTTTGTCCGAACATCGCGTACATTAAATTCTCTTCGAAATTCCCGTTGTGTTGTTACTAAGGAATTTGTCTTCCAATATGTTTTCAAAATGTAAACAAGCTCTCGTAGTGAGTACTGCATGTTACTGTTATGACTGCACATTTAAGACTGTCAACTGTCAACAATTGTCAGTGTTGTCAATTCTCCAGAGCTACTGAGATCATTAAAACAAATTTCTACATTCTACGAGCTTTCAAAGCGAAATTATGGCATATTGAAATGGTTCAGGTTTATATGGATCGCAATGTATTTATTCACAAATAACGCATTGAATGCAATCAAATACCAATAAATACGAAATTAAAGATGTTTTATTATTTTATATTCCGTAATGCACTGTGTTTATATAAGGAGTACCTCAGAAACATCATAAACAGTAGACAGAACTTAGTCATTAGTGTTAGTCGTTCAAGTTCGATTCCTGATGGCCACCCACTTTGGCCGTGGTCGGCAAGGTGAATGCTGGAATGTTTCTTCTATCTTCTCTCTCATTACCTCTCACTTCGTCTCCCTCTTTCAAGTTAAAGGGGACTCCCGCGTTGTGTGTCGTCCGATGGTGGGCAGATGGTGCAGAAGGTTCATAGCTCCGCTAGAGGTTGGTCATCTGAGCCTTCAATGCCAAGCCAAGCTTTCTCCGATTCTCGCTGGAGGGGAGCCTCAAAGTCACCTCCGTCAGCATAGGTAGTTCGCCACGAGAGCCTCCAGACCGGATGACCAAGCCAATAAATGTTAGAGAACTGTGCGTCTCTGCCGTTGGCTTCGTCCATTCCTGCAGGCCGTACGTCTCTTGAGGTTCCTTCGTCTCATCACTTCCTCCTGGGCAGCGTACACAAAGAAGATCCAATTGTGGTTCTAAGAGTTTGGTGCCCACTCCGTTATTTATTTTACCTTCAATAGTTCAAGAAACAGATTTTAAACCAGAATGTCTCTGCTGAAAGAATAACAATTTTAAGTACAAGTGTGATACGTTCCAGAGATTATATATCCTGAAATGTGTCACTACATGGGGGTAAGAAATACGTGTGTAAATATCAGTTTAACATCCCTGCTCATTAGAGCGAAAATCGAAAGTGAAAACCTCTCAAATAACTATCTCATAGCGCAAATATTTATTGTGAAAAAAGTCGAAAATTGTTCACCTTAAGAAGCTCTTATTTGTCACTAAAATCGTTATCTCAATACTATGGTACAAACAGAATGCAACACTTATTGTACTGATCTCTTAGTTCTCACTTGCCTCTCTTGCTTGGGACCTCAGTGCCTCTCCCAACTGTACCTGTACCTGTTTAGGTCAATCATCTGTCTCATACTGCGGTATTCGAACAGGTCCAAATAAACAAACAATAGTTGTGGGTTATTTCAGCTTGTAGAAATAGGTACACGTTAAAGCACACCAAATTTGCCTTTAAGTATAATGCGTAGTTAGCTAAACTTGAAAAATAATCTATATTTATGTCAAATTTCATATTTCAATTTATACGTACATTTTTCTTGCTATTTCTTTTAATGTAAAGAGTTGAACGATAGCTATTAATGGTTCCAAATTCGATTCTTAATTCTATAAATACGGCTTTCAGAGGCATTTACTGCGATTTAAACGTTAAAATAAGTAGTGAAGCTATGATTTATTGTTAGACCCACCTGCAGCTCTGATTAGTCCCGTAATCTAAACATAACATCTAATTTTAATTAGGAAGGGCGCGTCTATTCACAATTGCTCTGAGAGACATTGCTCCACTTCAATAAAAACTCTTAAATGAAGCGTTTCCATGTAGGGCAAATCTTTAATATGGCGATCAGTATCATGTTTGAGAAGCAGGATAATTGTAGACATCCTTAAAACTGTTTTTTCATCACAAAGTAGTTTCTCCAAGCCATTAACTTAAAACGACCTCCAACGCATCCACTAGAATTACATTCATTCAAGTTTCTCGTGTGCCTTGTCCTTTTTCATAACATTATATAGATAGAAATCAGGTTTCTTGACTTCTAAATATAGCAACTTATGATTTATATGCTACTTCCTAACTGGGAAGCAGATACGCTATGATACACTGTTTATATAAAATGAGCTATAGTAATAACAGCGTTCTGTTTCGCCTAAAGGTAGTTTAGTGTTGGACTGCAGATCTATCAGCAGTTCACCAAACATGTTCTACGCTCGTAGTACAATCACAGCTGGATAATGATGACACGCATTTAGGAAATATTTTAAGAAGTAGGTACGTTAGTTTATTTGGAGCGCTCTTCCCGGCTAATTGCTCCGCCTGTGCTATCTTGTTTCCTTATTAATGCTGTTGTACATTTGCATGGTTTTTCAAACTGAAGCAGCATATTTAGCACTAAAAGGTATCAGATCTTGGTATGCAGTGTTATAAACCTACCTAGATCAATGAGATAAAATCTGTGTCATTGGTTATTTGTTGTGCATAAAGAATCAGTTCACAAGAAACTGCCACAGCGCTACAATAAGCATTATGACACTTTAATGTAGCACACAAAAACCCCACTTTGTTGTTTTGTCGAAGTGATAATTCGACTCTAAAAACGATACGTTCGGTGAAAAATACGACATTGTGCTCAATAACATGCTGCAATTTTTCATTTTTGGAAAAACTTTGTATAGGGAAGCAATGTGTTTGTTTTGGAGATTACAACATCATAACAACATCATAACAACATCATACGAGGGCTCTTCAATAAAGAATTATCCTTTTTCTTTTACTGTCATAATTTTCGCACTAAAACTCAATCTTATTATATTCTGTTAGTCTAATGTGAAACAAACACGCCGTAGTAGTTTTATTGTTGGTACTCCTGTTTCCCGCCTGTGAGAACCAGTTAAGTTCAGACATGTTCAGTATCGTCTACTGCTGCAATGGAGGTAACATGCAGTTAAAGTTGATGTTAGAGGAAGATCCGGAGTTTCTTTCAAACGTAATCACTGCTGATGAAACTTGGCTACATCATTTTGATCCTGAGAGCAAACAGCAAAGCTCAGTGTGGAAATCTCCTACATCACCAACCCCCCAAAAAGCAAAAGTGGTTCCTTATGCTGGGAAAGTTATGGTCATGTCATTCTTTGATACTCATGGAATGGTTTATCAGCATGTTGTACCTGCACACACATCAGTAACTGGACAATACTACAGGAATGTCCAGAAAACATTGCAAGTCCATATCAGGCGCAAAAGACCACATTTCCGTGAAGCAGGCTGGAAGCTGCACCACGATAATGCGCGGCCATATATTGCCAATGTTGTTGCTGAATATTTTGCAAAAATCAACGTGAAGTGCATCCCTCACCCTCCCTATAGTCCGGATTTAGCCCCATGTGACATTTATATTACCTAACTTGAAGAAACGCCTTCGTGGAAGACATCCATCATCAGAAGCAGTGGTGAAGGCTGTGGAGGCAATTTTAAGGGATCTCTCTTCAAATGGTTTCTAGCATGTCTTTGAACACTGGCAGAAACCCTGGGACAAGTGCATCGCATTCAGAGGAGACTATTTTGAGAAGGACCATCAAAATTATGAGGATGAGTAAAGGTACGTTGTCAAAAAAAGTTGTGATCATTCTTTATTGAACAGCCCTCGTACGAAAAATCAATGCTTCCCAGTCATTTCGAAGTATCGATCCCAAAAACCGGTCAATAAATGGTCTTTATACTATTTACTGGGGCAGTGACATTGGAGCGGTTGAGTGTGTTCGGAGGCACCCGGTAGTGGACTGATTTCAATGGGAGGGTTTGGTACACCGTACGACACACGGAGTTCATGCAAACACAATGCCAAGGGAAAGGTTACGAACGTCCATAGGTTTACAAAAGTATATATTTGAGTACGGAGAACATGTTTTCCGTTTTTCATGAAAACTTTTATTGTAAACCTTGCAATAAAACAAGTAATGTGCTACGACATATCAGCGTTGTGTTGCAAAATGTGAGAATTCATCGCTACAACAATACGAACTACCATCAAATCAAACATTTGATGAAGAATTATGCGCGGCATTTGTTTCTGCCGATATTCCTTTACATAAACTACAGAATACAAAGTTGCGTGCATGAGTTTTTAGAAAAGTACACTGACAAACCAATTCCACATCCTACAACTTAACGTAAGTACTATGTAAAAACTGTAATGCTAACTGCATTGATGGTATAAGAACGAACGTAAATAATCGCAACTTATGGGCTTCAATGGATGAAACAACGGATGTCATTGGGCGATTTGTGGTAAATGTGGTTGTTGGAGCATTGTAGTCAGTGTTGCAAATTATTCTAATATAAGTGCAGTATTTGACAATGCCATGAAAATGTGAAACACGATAGTGTATGACTATTGGTTACCGATGCAGCTACCTACGTACAGAGACTCCCATAAATAATCGGACAAAGGAGAGTACTAAGTTTTGGAAATGAAAATTAACATTTGATGTGTTATTTTATTGAAATTAATGATAATCGACAGTTACATGGTTCGTTATTGTAAGAAAATGAATGTTTTTTTTTTCACATAAAAAGTATATAAATCGTGCTTTTTTAAAAATCCAAAAGAAGTATGGCATTTTTGGCCCTCAAGAGTAATCGGACATAACAACTTGAGTAAAATATGGCGTAGTACTTTGTGACTCTCCCTCTTCTTTTCACTACTTCTCACAATCTATTTTACATGCTGTGAACCAGGTTTTTCAGGTAGGCTGTAGAAAGTTTGCTCCATTCCTCTTGCAAGCTCTCCTTCAAGTGCTGCTTGGAGGTGATGGGGTCTTCCGCAAGGTCTTCTCCAGTTTATCCCATACTACTTCTATAGGATTGAGATCTGGGAACTGAGGGGGTGGGTGCAGTACATGAGGACAGTTGTAAAGTAACCATAGCTACACAATGTGGGACGTATGCTTCGAATCATTATCCTGATAAAATGAGAAACTGTCCAAAATGCCCATCATTTCTGCACTTTGTTTTAAATGTTGCTGTAATACTGTAAGATAGACTTCCTTGTTCATGTTTGTGTCTATGAACACCAGCTCCACTCCCGTAGAGAATATACAGCCCCATACCATTACATTCCCTCCACCATGTTTGACTGTGCCTTGTACATTGCACTCTCCCAGCTCCGTGTTTGGTTTCCTCCACACAAACACAGCGCCATCGGAACCAGCAACGTTGTATATGCTTTCTTCACAAAAAATAACTTGCTCCCACCAATCGGTTGTCTTGTTAACAAAGTCTTCGGCAAATTGTGATCACTTCCTTTTGTTCTCGCTGGAAATATGTGACTTTTTTCTGGCTACGAGACCATTAAAATCGTATTTTCTCATGGCCCTTCTGACCGTTTCAGGCCTAACTGTCGGTCCCAGTTCTTCCTGAATCTTAGCACAAATCACCGGAGCACTTATACGTGGATTCCGTTTTACCTTCCGCATAATATAAGACTCCTGCCTATCAGTAAGTTTTGGTCGCCCTGGCTTTGCTCGAGATTCAATTGTCTTCATACTTATACCGGTGAATTATGTCACTAACTGTACTTTTGCTAAGATTCACAATGTCTGCTATTTCCCAGTAAGTTTTGTTCTTTTCATAGTGATAGATCACTAACAGCCTCTGGGCCCCATACTATGCTCTTGCCTGCCTCTTGGTACACATTTGACGTACTTCTATGATGTTGTTTTGTCTACTGACAGACTTCGCGTACTGGTTTGTAGTGCATTTCATTTGTGCTGTCCGATTCTTTTTGCGTTGTAAATTCATGACGTAAACAAGGTTGAATGGGTAAGCTCTTAGTTTAGTCATATTTTCAATCTCTAAAATGGATATTCGTAGCTAATAATGTTTGCTTAACACGAGGAGTACCTTGATATTGATGTACATAATCTATCCTGCTTTATAGAGCACTCTATAGTGAAATGCAGTCTGTCCGATTATTTATGGGAGTCAGTATAAATGGTAAAAGCAGGAACGCATTTGCAAGTCACTTACAAAAACCTAATACATGTCACGTGCCTTGCTCATAGCCTGCTACAGAGTAGCAGAAGAGATGCCATCTCAATTTCTTGCCGTTGATAAGCTTATAGGGACTGTCAAGAAGATATTTGTAAAATCGCCTTCCCGTGTGACAATATTTCGGGATCTTTATCCACGAGTTTCTCTTCCTCCCACGCCAGTTCTAACACGATGGGGAACATGGCTGGAAGCATGCAAATACTATTCTATGAATTTCGATGCCGTTAAACACGTGGTGCAGGAGTTTGATAGAAATGCTGCAACCGCAATAAAAACAGCCCAAATCCTTTTACGTGGCCCTGATATTAAATGTCAGTTGACATACATTACCTCAAATTTTGCATTTCTTACCTCTGCAATTCAAGCTTTAGAAAGGTCAGGAGAAGAAATGGTAAAACAAATAACAGTGGTGAAAGAAGTTATCGACAAGCTGAATTCTATGGAAGATAGCATGGGAAAATGAATAGCTGCGAAAGTGCAAACTCTTTTACAAAAGATACCATAAACCGCGTAAAATTTCCAAAGTAATTAAAGACGAAAACAGTGCTGCAAAATGCCCAGATGTAGACAAAAAGTGTGTAACAAATGTGGAATGCAGCTTTTCTGCCTATAAGTGTATGTTATTGGATAGGAGACAATCATTTTCATTCAAAAATCTGAAGATGTGGGTTGTAATTCATTGCAACAAATAGACATAGCAATTAATCCACATGCTAATTGTGAATTAATTCTTGCATTAATCATGTAATAAAGATGTTTCAGTTAGCAGAAATGCTATGAACTGTACTATATAAGTAAATAAAAATCTGCAATACTATAGCCTGGCACCTGTATAACCATTTGGACACTACCATACCGCCTCAATGACCTTTAACCCTAATTGCTGTAACCTGACCCTTCCTATTCTATAAGACTTCCGCACGTTCCCGTCCCGATGTCGCAGCCCTTCTAATAACGTAATGAATAATCATCATAACAATAATTATACTACTGTTGCTATTGTTATAAAGGATTCCACAGAGCAATTGCAATATTAATGGTAAAGTCGTCATACAAGAGCTATTGGGGTCGTAATGTACCAAAAATATTAGGTACTACCTTGAGAGGTAATAAAATCCTGGCAGAGAATTCGTAGTTGACCTGCATTTCCTGGTATAGGGGACAGTAGGGTAATGGCGCTCACTTAACAAAATTTGTTCAGCAACCTTAAGTATGTGACGGCCGGCCCACCTAAACACTTCCTAAACAGGCTAAACTAGGGTGAGGCATTTAGGTCCTACAAACCCTAAATCTAAGAGGCCCAAGTTAGGGTACATGACACACAAAGAACTGACTCAATGTCGCCCCATTAAACAATTCAAATGCTTTAATTCTTTATTACAATCCTTGATTACAACAAATATAACATATCCATTTAACATTATATGCCCCCTTTAAATAGCACAAGGAAACAATAAGCATCGCAATCTTTATAAAATTACTCTGTAACGAGTAGAAAGAACAATAATAAAGTATGGGGGTAACAAGGGTGCCAGAAAACATTTAAATTACCGATAATGCTAGCTAGAAACGGCAGAGAAAGCATTTACCAAAACAAATAAATGAGTAGAACAGTTAGATGAATATCATCCCAAAACTTTTGAATACATAAGTGACTTTAGTGTAAGCCGGCAGTAAAATTCCGTCCCCCATTTAACGATGTAGAAATTCTAAGGTAGCTAGCTGTAACCCCCTATTAGACCCAGAAACATAAAAATGAAAAAATAATAAAGCTTCTCAACCCAGAACTGAAGCAAAGAGTCCATAAAACAATGAGGGCTCACCAAAAGCGATCATGAAAACCCAAAGAATTTTTTTAGCAAAAATACAAAACTTGAAGCACTTACCCCCAGACTTAATCGCGTCGAGCACCAAGCACCAACACCCTTCCCCATTCGAGGCAGTGCACACAAGAAGCTTCGGGAACCGCAGCGCTCCCAGAGAGCAACGGCAGGAAACCGAAGCGATCCCACGAAACAGCAGCGCCTCGAACCGGGAAGGCCGGAGAGAAAACAAACTGCACAAGTATAATTACAGAAATATTTTTAAAATAATAAATTGTAAGTTACAGAAGTAGGCTCTAGAAACGAATACAAATCAAGACATTTATTTAAACAGTTAGCCATGAAAATAAACATGGGTCGAGCGGTATTGCCCGCCATGTGCGGTTAATGGCGCTCCAAACTGAATAAACCAATTTAATATTTCTTTATGCAATAATAGCACTTATCGTTATCAGGTTAGTCAGCTGGTGGATAACAGTGCTAAGGATTGAGCGCCATTACCCGCCGACGATATGTTGGGTTTATCATGAGAATCAACGCTTCAAACACATCACCATAAGATCGACTAAAGTATAAACTGGTAGCCATAAATAGAGACCCTAAATGTATGTAGTTTATAACACATGTTTAAAAATCTATTTAGTGTTGCGTTGTAATGATGTTGGTGTATCTGCACTAAGAAATTCACACAAAACGCGCTTCTTCTCAACAAACCTGCATACACAGCTCCACGGCCACGATACTCCTGTGCGTTACCCCGACTGTCCGCTAGACGTCTGTGGTATGCAGTATCTGCTAAAATCGTTGTGGCTCAAAAATATTACATGAGCGCCATTGTCCGCTGAGAGCCATTGTACTACTTTCCCCTATACTGTTTAGTAAGATCTTTTAGAAACCGTGCAGGATACTAAATACGGCAATGGCAATTTTTCGTATAATTAGCAAAATCCTCATTTTGTGGAATTTAGGCCTAATTCAAATGTTAGTTATATGACCAATGACTTTTCTATTTAGAATCGCAATGCCAGAGAAACATCTCAAATAAATATTGTGTACAAAATGGGATATTTTACATTATATAGTTTTTCAGCAATAAGGATTGTGCCACTCATAAGTAATATGAGTTGAACCTTCAACCTCTGATTCACACCTTTACTTATATGACGTAAAAACAAACTCCTGAGCAAACAGAAAGACTGCCATACCCTCACAACGGTGTAAACAAGTACTAGTGTCACACTTTCAGTAGTCCAGACGGCCATATAAGGGAGACAGACAGCCCTCAATAAGTGCACTCATCTGACAACTTGCGTAATTGTCATAATGTTCCATAGTAGCATTTCTAACATTACAGAACTGGAAATAAGCCAAATTGTTAACCATTATTACTCGAAAGTGCCGTTGCCCTAATATTATACATTATCTAGTACACACGTATATTCAAGCTTCGACAGCAAATTACTAGATATACCAGGTGGCCCAACTGTCCCGTCTTTCAGGTAAGCAAATATCCCTTCTTGCGTTAGAAGGCAGCGGAAAAATTCCAGTTAAACGAATGGCATCGGTAGAAGTGCACTACATAGGCTAGTTCAATCCTAGGAACCGCCTCTTGTCTAGGCAAGCCCACTCAAGCCTACACTCATGTTCAAAAGGAATTGCTCCGTTTCGTTCTGCAACTCTTTTAACGCAAGAAGGGTATCTGCTTACCTGAGAAAAGAGACAGTTAGGCCACCTGGTATATTTAATTATTGAGAAATTGATTATCAACATTAAATATTACGTATAGGGTATGAATTTATTAAGTCTTTAACATTAGAATAGCTACATAATTTTTATATGAATAAGCTGTCTTGGTTAAATTAAAAATAAGTTTTTCTCGCAGGCATGTCACTATGCTTTAGAAACATATTTTTTTCTGATGAAAGTACTGTGTAGTACAACAAATGACGAGCAAATTATTTGGGACTACTTGAAAACCATAACTTTATGTGTGACTTGTGGAAGTACATCTGTAAGAACAACTTTTGTGTAAGCTATATGCGTTTACTCAGGCTGTCGGAGAATCACAACCTGGTGAAACTGCTTCTGTAACATAAATGATGTGCAGGTCATGAGCGCTGTTTCTTTTTTCTTTGGTACATTTTAGTGCCTGAGATATATATTTCTGTAAAATGAAAATGACTTATTGGTAGCAAGTATTTTCTCTTGCCTTCTGAAGGCCATAACTTCATATTTTGTTACATGAAGAAGCTGTTACTGCAGCAGAATAAAGATTTAGAGACGTGCAATTCTTAAGTATTTGTATTCTATCCGAGAACCTTTTATACTTTATTCAAATCGGTTTTCAATGTGTTAGAATCTTCTGGTAACCCTTTGCGATTTTTCTCTCTTTGCCATTGATCATTTCTATATTCAAGTTCCTGAGATTGGATTGGAATAGATTAGGCTACGGAGGCGATTCGTCACGATCAGACTTGATCTATTTTACGTATGCCCCAAGTGGGCACCCCGGAAGGAAGGATGAGGTGAGAGGAGACAGAGTGTGGCCGTCCAAAGGAGTCACAACAGTGCAGAGGCAGGGTTGCCACACTCCCCGGCAGGCCAGTACAACCGGCATCTCACCAACAGTAGCTTAGTGGCCCACTAGGTCGGTCCAGAGACCGGAAACAGTTCTACCGAAGAAGAAAGTGTTACCAGGAGCATATCATCCTGGCATAAAATGCTGAGACACCCGCCAACAATTTCTATCCTAAAAGAGACCACCAGATGAGAGATGATGTGAAATTATAATGGAGATGAAATGGAGGGACAAGAAATTTTGGAGATGTAATTAACCTACCCAGCATTCGCCTGCTGACCCGGGGAACTTTGAAAAAAAAAACATGGGTCAGTTAGGCTGGCCACAGAAATCGAACGCGGACATCCCGAATATGGGCCATAGACGAAACCGCCTGAGCCATCCCTCTTGGTGAATTCTTTAGAGCTTTATCTTCACGTTTTAGTACTTGAAGAAGCTACTTTTTCTAAATAACAGATAACGTATAAGTTATAAGCATTTGCTCATACTTCCTGAGTATCATAACGTCACACAATATTAGTTAAGGAAGGTCCTTCTATGAAACAACAGTTGACTTGCAAGCCATAAGCAATGGTTAAGTCCTCATGGGCCCTATTGTTCAGTGTATTGTCACCCGAACGTACAAGACCAGCTGACAGAAAGAGAGAGGGACAGACGGCATCGAGGCTACGCCTACTCGTGTGACGGAATGACGTGCCGAGGAGACACGGCGTGGGGAGGGAAGCTCGAATAAAAAGGTCGTGAAACTCTGGGACGACTTCTCCTCGTGTGCAGAAACTTCCAGATACAGTGATTTGTCTATATAAGCGATGCGTTGGACGAGTCAGTCAGTTCTTAGTTTTAGAGAGAGTTGTAGGGCAAGGTACCAAGTAGCAAGTGCAGTGTGGACTTGCGTCCTGCGAACTGCTCAATTGTAATTGTGAGTGGTACGTAATCCTGCTGTGATTTGTAAGTGTACCAACTGTAATTCGGTGGAAATAAAGAACATTTTGAGCTTGTGAAACTTGGCTTTTTAATTCTACGAACCCACAAAGTCACAGTATTAGTATTTGGTATCAGAAATTATGTACTTATTATGTGTTTCAAATAGGAAGAGTTCTCGCCTATAGCGAATCAGATGCGTTAGCGCATTCAGCGTTGCCACCTCGTTATCCCCACTCTTTTTGTATTTCCTCTCTCTCTCTCTCTCTCTCTCTCTCTCTCTCTCTCTCTCTCTCTCTCTCTCTCTCTCTCTCTCTCTCTCTCTCTCTCTCTCTCTCTCTCTCGCACACTTGCGAGTGTTCTTGGCGCTAGACGTAAGGGAACACAAACTGAATTTTCCAAAGTTTTATAATAATGCAGTTGTTGAAATCACAATTACAACATGGATATTCGTATATTACGTAAATGTTTTAAATATTTATTTTAAAATTAATTTAGTTTATGAGTTACTTATTTTTCTAATCCAATGAAAATACCAGCGGTGCATCCGTATAGCTGTGAATGTTACGTTAGGAAATAATTCGTCATTGTCATTGTCATCATCAGCTGAGTACTGCAAATTTATGATTATAGGTTCCAAAATCTCATTACGTGCTATTTCTTTCCAAAAGTCGTCTTCTCGAAGTTTATCTTATGTCTCCTGCAGTTTTCCCAGTCTTGTTGTGTTCCTTGTTAATTTATTCGCGAATAAGTCGTTCAACGTCAGTCAGTTTAAAAATATTATTTCTGTTTGACACATAATTTGAGCGCACATTAACTCTATTGGATTGTTCTGGCAGTAATAAGGCGGAAGGTGGATCGCGTCTCATTGATCCAGCTGATACACTTTTTCATGGAAGAGTAACTGAATAATTCTGCTTTGAACTCTCTAGAGTAAATAGAGATTATGAACCATTCATAAACAAAGATATAATGGGAGCGGACACGTTCTGCTAGACCAGCAGGAAGTGTATTGTTTCCTCTAATCGAATTTAACAAACAGCTTGGCTTATTCAAAGTACATATTTCTTTTATTACGTATTGTCAAATGTTTACCTTTCAGTTCTGAGTAATTTCAAATATACATTCACACAGACTTGCCAACCAATAATGATATTCATTACAGTGCTTAAGTCGTAATGCATTGTTATAATATAATGGTATCTGCTTTATTACTTGTATTAGGAAAACTACTTGAGCTGAAAATATGGAATGTTTACGGTTATGTTAAATACATTACTCTCTCCTTCCACATGGATCAGTTTTTGCAAAATCTGAATTTTTGTCTTAGCGCGAATGGTAATTATTAGAGATTGACTAGTTTGGCACTCGTCACACACCACTTAGGGGGAATGCAGTACGCCAACACCGCAGAACTCCAATTGGTTGCTCATCTAGTAGCGCTCAAGGACAAACATTATCCCATTTGAAACATGTAATAGTTCTGCCTATAAGAACAGAATTTTCACAGCCATTAGTGAGTAATGTCCTTAACAATCACTGTACACCCTGGCACAAAACATTCGTGTCACTAAGTTGAACGGTGTGACTGCGGAGTAAGGTAGTTGAAATTTTCAATAGCCAATTAACGATTGATTGGATCATCAGGGGCAATAAATTGTCCCGTAATTGGCCGATATTTCCATCCATAAGCTTTCCTGCTAGAGCAGCCATCTATGAAGCAATATCTAACACAGTGAAGACTCGTGTTGGTATATTCCTAACACGGTCGGAAGAGAGTCCTACTTCAACAATAGCTCAAAGCAAAACTGTAATAAAGGAATTGCACATGTGTGATTATGAATTCAATATTTTAATCCAACTACGTGATTTTAAGTTATGGTGTATATGAGAGTGTATCCGTTATCATTAGCTCAATGGTTAAGAGCAAGTGGACGAAGACCGAAAGATCCATGGTTCAAATCCCGATAGACGATGTAGATAAAATAATCATTGTTCAAGAAAAGCAACAATTTAGTCGTTTGTATGTAACAGCAGTACCTTCAGGTTCATTATGTTACTCGTTAGCATTTGTTTCTGTTGTTGATGTTACAAATGGTTTGGTTCTTGTGTGACAAAATAACTCCAAAAAGACGTATAGAGCAAACCATGGAGAAATGAGTGGTAGGGCTACAAATACTATTAACATACAGCCAGGAGCAAATGTAAAGTTTGATAAAATTTCAAGAGACAACGAAACAGATACATTTATATTAATTACGAGACAATCTGGATCAAGTAGTGACCGTATTGTCACCGATCGCATTATTTCGCTGAAGCCGCGCAAAGCCGGAGCTATGCGTGGACACACACAGATAGCGGCGCGCAGTGCTAAACGCTTGTCGAGAGAGAGAGAGAGATATAAAAGAGGGCAAAGAGTCGAGTTGCCAGGCATTTGCAGTTGTGCAGTGACTGAGTTGGGTGAACATTTGTGAAGTACACTGCAAGTGAATGCTTTGTTTACGTATGGTGAAGCAACAAGAGACCTTGGAGACTGCGTTTGTGTATGAAACGTCATTTTAGAGCCTGTAAGGGGTGTACAAAGCGTCTTCTACTGAAATAAACAGCATTTTGAATTTCTGCAAACAAGACTTTTAATTCTGCTGAACCCAGTAAAGTCACAGTATGTTATCTCCAAAAGATCAAAGAAAAGGAATAATTAGCCCAGCGAGTAACCCTGTAGCAAGAATGACAAGACGCAAGGCTTTCATCATTAAAACCGTAAAGATTTGAGAATAGGTCCAATTCCTTTATGAGAGAGTGAATGTTGTAAGTGTGCGTAGTATATGTTTGTATGTAATGAGTGTGCAGTAAGATAAACACAGTGACTGGGCCACAGGAAATGATGGTCATCACCTTACGAAATATCTTGCTTTTGTTAATCAAGCTATCTAATCTTGGTTTCCTTTCTAAATTATTATCAGGCTCGATAACCATGAAGCAATTACTTTATGTTATCTTATTTGGCCAATCACATTCAAGATTTTGAAGACAGCATAATAGGTATGCATCAGATATCGGCTGTCGCACATTCCACCTATATGCCTACAGATGATACAGCAAACACAAAGCTAAAGCTCCAAACTGAGTTCTTAAACAATGTTTAGGCAGATATCCATGTCAGATACAGCCAACAATAAATTTATTTAGTTGAGTTTGTTTCCTTTGGACTTCCACTATAGGTAAATGAAATATATATAAACTCGAGGGTATCTACCAGGCAGATCCTCGCAGAGTAAAGATTGAACCCCCCCCCCCCCCCGCCCTCTGACGACCAGGGAGTTACCGAGCTGTCCCAAAAGGGCGCCCGGCGCCTCCGTGGGGTTTTCCATAGGGCAAGACCTAGAGACTAACAAGCCCCCACCCATCTAATGCTGTGGACTCAAAACGCGTGCCAACTCCAAAAGGGGAAGGCTACCGATATGACCTCGGTGGGTCCGCCTGATGATCTAGCACACATTCTACTAGCTATACCGGCTAGTACGCGAGAATATTATAGCTTCCCTCAACCCCGTCCGGAGACGTACCCGATCTCCCCCGGGTATAGGGAACCACTGCCCTCTCAAGTCAAACCCAATCCGAAAAACTCCCATTCAGGAAGGTGCTGGAATGTTCGGCCCGAGGTTCCTCTAGTAACGTCAGAGGTACCACGAGTGTACTCGATCTCCCCAGGGTATCGGGAACCACTGCCCCCTCAAGTCAAACCCAATCCGAAAAACTCCCATTCAAGGAGGTGCTGGAATGTTCGGCCCGAGGTTCCTCTAGTAACGTCAGAGGTACCACGAGTGTACTCGATCTCCCCAGGGTATCGGGAACCACTGCCCCCTCAAGTCAAACCCAATCCGAAAAACTCCCATTCAAGGAGGTGCTGGAATGTTCGGCCCGAGGTTCCTCTAGTAACGTCAGAGGTACCACGAGTGTACTCGATCTCCCCAGGGTATCGGGAACCACTGCCCCTTCAAGTCAAATCCAATCCGAAAAACTCCCATTCAAGGAGGTGCTGGAATGTTCGGCCCGAGGTTCCTCTAGTAACGTCAGAGGTACCACGAGTGTACTCGATCTCCCAAGGGTTTCGGGAACCACTGCCCTCTCAAGTCAAATCCAATCCGAAAAACTCCCATTCAAGGAGGTGCTCGAATGTTCGGCCCGAGGTTCCTCTAGTAACGTCAGAGGTACCACGAGTGCACTCGATCTCCCCAGGGTATCGGGAACCACTGCCCTCTCAAGTCCAACCCAATCCGAAAAACTCCCATTCAAGGAGGTGCTGGAATGTTCGGCCCGAGGTTCCTCTAGTAACGTCAGAGGTACCACAAGTGTACTCGATCTCCCCAGGGTATCGGGAACCACTGCCCTCTCAAGTCAAATCCAATTCGAAAAACTCCCATTCAAGGAGGTGCTGGAATGTTCGGCCCGAGGTTCCTCTAGTAACGTCATAGATACCACGAGTGTACCCGATCTCCCCAGGGTATCGGTAACCACTGCCCTCTCAAGTCCAACCCAATCCGAAAAACTCCCATTCAGGAAGGTGCTGGAATGTTCGGCCCGAGGTTCCTCTAGTAACGTCATAGATACCACGAGTGTACTCGATCTCCCAAGGGTTTCGGGAACCACTGCCCTCTCAAGTCAAATCCAATTCGAAAAACTCCCATTCAAGGAGGTGCTGGAATGTTCGGCCCGAGGTTCCTCTAGTAACGTCATAGATACCACGAGTGTACTCGATCTCCCAAGGGTTTCGGGAACCACTGCCCTCTCAAGTCCAACCCAATCCGAAAAACTCCCATTCAAGGAGGTGCTCGAATGTTCGGCCCGAGGTTCCTCTAGTAACGTCATAGATACCACGAGTGTACTCGATCTCCCCAGGGTATCGGGAACCACTGCCCTCTCAAGTCCAACCCAATCCGAAAAACTCCCATTCAAGGAGGTGCTCGAATGTTCGGCCCGAGGTTCCTCTAGTAACGTCATAGATACCACGAGTGTACTCGATCTCCCCAGGGTTTCGGGAACCACTGCCCTCTCAAGTCCAACCCAATCCGAAAAACTCCCATTCAAGGAGGTGCTCGAATGTTCGGCCCGAGGTTCCTCTAGTAACGTCATAGATACCACGAGTGTACTCGATCTCCCCAGGGTATCGGGAACCACTGCCCTCTCAAGTCCAACCCAATCCGAAAAACTCCCATTCAAGGAGGTGCTCGAATGTTCGGCCCGAGGTTCCTCTAGTAACGTCATAGATACCACGAGTGTACTCGATCTCCCCAGGGTTTCGGGAACCACTGCCCTCTCAAGTCCAACCCAATCCGAAAAACTCCCATTCAAGGAGGTGCTCGAATGTTCGGCCCGAGGTTCCTCTAGTAACGTCATAGATACCACGAGTGTACTCGATCTCCCCAGGGTTTCGGGAACCACTGCCCTCTCAAGTCAAATCCAATCCGAAAAACTCCAATTCAAGGAGGTGCTGGAATGTTCGGCCCGAGGTTCCTCTAGTAACGTCAGAGGTACCACAAGTGTACTCGATCTCCCCAGGGTATCGGGAACCACTGCCCTCTCAAGTCCAACCCAATCCGAAAAACTCCCATTCAAGGAGGTGCTCGAATGTTCGGCCCGAGGTTCCTCTAGTAACGTCATAGATACCACGAGTGTACCCGATCTCCCCAGGGTTTCGGGAACCACTGCCCTCTCAAGTCCAACCCAATCCGAAAAACTCCCATTCAAGGAGGTGCTCGAATGTTCGGCCCGAGGTTCCTCTAGTAACGTCATAGATACCACGAGTGTACTCGATCTCCCCAGGGTTTCGGGAACCACTGCCCTCTCAAGTCCAACCCAATCCGAAAAACTCCCATTCAAGGAGGTGCTCGAATGTTCGGCCCGAGGTTCCTCTAGTAACGTCATAGATACCACGAGTGTACCCGATCTCCCCAGAGTATCGGGAACCACTGCCCTCTCAAGTCCAACCCAATCCGAAAAACTCCCATTCAAGGAGGTGCTCGAATGTTCGGCCCGAGGTTCCTCTAGTAACGTCATAGATACCACGAGTGTACCCGATCTCCCCAGAGTATCGGGAACCACTGCCCCCTCAAGTCAAACCCAATCCGAAAAACTCCAATTCAAGGAGGTGCTGGAATGTTCGGCCCGAGGTTCCTCTAGTAACGTCATAGATACCACGAGTGTACCCGATCTCCCCAGGGTTTCGGGAACCACTGCCCTCTCAAGTCCAACCCAATCCGAAAAACTCCCATTCAAGGAGGTGCTCGAATGTTCGGCCCGAGGTTCCTCTAGTAACGTCATAGATACCACGAGTGTACCCGATCTCCCCAGAGTATCGGGAACCACTGCCCTCTCAAGTCCAACCCAATCCGAAAAACTCCCATTCAAGGAGGTGCTCGAATGTTCGGCCCGAGGTTCCTCTAGTAACGTCATAGATACCACGAGTGTACTCGATCTCCCCAGGGTATCGGGAACCACTGCCCTCTCAAGTCCAACCCAATCCGAAAAACTCCCATTCAAGGAGGTGCTCGAATGTTCGGCCCGAGGTTCCTCTAGTAACGTCATAGATACCACGAGTGTACCCGATCTCCCCAGGGTTTCGGGAACCACTGCCCTCTCAAGTCCAACCCAATCCGAAAAACTCCCATTCAAGGAGGTGCTCGAATGTTCGGCCCGAGGTTCCTCTAGTAACGTCATAGATACCACGAGTGTACTCGATCTCCCCAGGGTTTCGGGAACCACTGCCCTCTCAAGTCCAACCCAATCCGAAAAACTCCCATTCAAGGAGGTGCTGGAATGTTCGGCCCGAGGTTCCTCTAGTAACGTCAGAGGTACCACGAGTGTACTTGATCTCCCCAGGGTATCGGGAACCACTGCCCTCTCAAGTCCAACCCAATCCGAAAAACTCGCATTCAAGGAGGTGCTGGAATGTTCGGCCCGAGGTTCCTCTAGTAACGTCAGAGGTACCACGAGTGTACTCGATCTCCCAAGGGTTTCGGGAACCACTGCCCTCTCAAGTCAAACCCAATCCGAAAAACTCCCATTCAAGGAGGTGCTGGAATGTTCGGCCCGAGGTTCCTCTAGTAACGTCAGAGGTACCACGAGTGTACTTGATCTCCCCAGAGTATCGGGAACCACTGCCCTCTCAAGTCAAACCCAATCCGAAAAACTCCCATTCAAGGAGGTGCTGGAATGTTCGGCCCGAGGTTCCTCTAGTAACGTCAGAGGTACCACGAGTGTACTCGATCTCCCAAGGGTTTCGGGAACCACTGCCCTCTCAAGTCAAATCCAATCCGAAAAACTCGCATTCAAGGAGGTGCTGGAATGTTCGGCCCGAGGTTCCTCTAGTAACGTCAGAGGTACCACGAGTGTACTCGATCTCCCAAGGGTTTCGGGAACCACTGCCCTCTCAAGTCAAATCCAATCCGAAAAACTCCCATTCAAGGAGGTGCTGGAATGTTCGGCCCGAGGTTCCTCTAGTAACGTCAGAGGTACCACGAGTGTACTCGATCTCCCAAGGGTTTCGGGAACCACTGCCCTCTCAAGTCAAATCCAATCCGAAAAACTCGCATTCAAGGAGGTGCTGGAATGTTCGGCCCGAGGTTCCTCTAGTAACGTCAGAGGTACCACGAGTGTACTCGATCTCCCAAGGGTTTCGGGAACCACTGCCCTCTCAAGTCAAATCCAATCCGAAAAACTCGCATTCAAGGAGGTGCTGGAATGTTCGGCCCGAGGTTCCTCTAGTAACGTCAGAGGTACCACGAGTGTACTCGATCTCCCCAGGGTATCGGGAACCACTGCCCTCTCAAGTCAAATCCAATCCGAAAAACTCCCATTCAAGGAGGTGCTCGAATCTTCGGCCCGAGGTTCCTCTAGTAACGTCATAGATACCACGAGTGTACTCGATCTCCCAAGGGTTTCGGGAACCACTGCCCTCTCAAGTCAAATCCAATCCGAAAAACTCCCATTCAAGGAGGTGCTGGAATGTTCGGCCCGAGGTTCCTCTAGTAACGTCAGAGGTACCACGAGTGTACTCGATCTCCCCAGGGTATCGGGAACCACTGCCCTCTCAAGTCAAATCCAATCCGAAAAACTCCCATTCAAGGAGGTGCTCGAATGTTCGGCCCGAGGTTCCTCTAGTAACGTCATAGATACCACGAGTGTACTCGATCTCCCAAGGGTTTCGGGAACCACTGCCCTCTCAAGTCAAATCCAATCCGAAAAACTCCCATTCAGGAAGGTGCTGGAATGTTCGGCCCGAGGTTCCTCTAGTAACGTCAGAGGTACCACGAGTGTACTCGATCTCCCCAGGGTATCGGGAACCACTGCCCTCTCAAGTCCAACCCAATCCGAAAAACTCCCATTCAAGGAGGTGCTCGAATGTTCGGCCCGTGGTTCCTCTAGTAACGTCAGAGGTACCACAAGTGTACTCGATCTCCCCAGGGTATCGGTAACCACTGCCCCCTCAAGTCAAACCCAATCCGAAAAACTCCCATTCAAGGAGGTGCTCGAATGTTCGGCCCGTGGTTCCTCTAGTAACGTCAGAGGTACCACAAGTGTACTCGATCTCCCCAGGGTATCGGTAACCACTGCCCTCTCAAGTCCAACCCAATCCGAAAAACTCCCATTCAAGGAGGTGCTCGAATGTTCGGCCCGTGGTTCCTCTAGTAACGTCAGAGGTACCACGAGTGTACTCGATCTCCCCAGGGTATCGGTAACCACTGCCCCCTCAAGTCAAACCCAATCCGAAAAACTCCCATTCAAGGAGGTGCTGGAATGTTCGGCCCGAGGTTCCTCTAGTAACGTCAGAGGTACCACGAGTGTACTTGATCTCCCCAGAGTATCGGTAACCACTGCCCCCTCAAGTCAAACCCAATCCGAAAAACTCCCATTCAAGGAGGTGCTGGAATGTTCGGCCCGAGGTTCCTCTAGTAACGTCAGAGGTACCACGAGTGTACTCGATCTCCCCAGAGTATCGGTAACCACTGCCCCCTCAAGTCAAACCCAATCCGAAAAACTCCCATTCAAGGAGGTGCTGGAATGTTCGGCCCGAGGTTCCTCTAGTAACGTCAGAGGTACCACGAGTGTACTCGATCTCCCCAGGGTTTCGGGAACCACTGCCCTCTCAAGTCCAACCCAATCCGAAAAACTCCCATTCAAGGAGGTGCTCGAATGTTCAGCCCGAGGTTCCTCTAGTAACGTCAGAGGTACCACGAGTGTACTTGACCTCCCCAGGGTTTCGGGAACCACTGCCCTCTCAAGTCCAACCCAATCCGAAAAACTCCCATTCAGGAAGGTGCTGGAATCTTCGGCCCGAGGTTCCTCTAGTAACGTCAGAGGTACCACGAGTGCACTCGATCTCCCCAGGGTATCAGGAACCACTGCCCCCTCAAGTCCAACCCAATCCAAAATACTCCCATTCAAGGAGGTGCTGGAATGTTCGGCCCGAGGTTCCTCTAGTAACGTCAGAGGTACCACGAGTGCACTCGATCTCCCCAGGGTATCGGGAACCACTGCCTTCTCAAGTCCAACCCAATCCAAAATACTCCCATTCAGGAAGGTGCTGGAATGTTCGGCCCGAGGTTCCTCTAGTAACGTCAGAGGTACCACGAGTGTACCCGATCTCCCCAGGGTATCAGGAACCACTGCCCCCTCAAGTCCAACCCAATCCGAAAAACTCCCATTCAAGGAGGTGCTGGAATGTTCGGCCCGATGTTCCTCTAGTAACGTCAGAGGTACCACGAGTGTACCCGATCTCCCCAGGGTATCAGGAACCACTGCCCCCTCAAGTCCAACCCAATCCGAAAAACTCCCATTCAAGGAGGTGCTGGAATGTTCGGCCCGATGTTCCTCTAGTAACGTCAGAGGTACCACGAGTGTACCCGATCTCCCCAGGGTATCAGGAACCACTGCCCCCTCAAGTCCAACCCAATCCGAAAAACTCCCATTCAAGGAGGTGCTGGAATGTTCGGCCCGAGGTTCCTCTAGTAACGTCAGAGGTACCACGAGTGTACCCGATCTCCCCAGGGTATCGGGAACCACTGCCTTCTCAAGTCCAACCCAATCCAAAATACTCCCATTCAGGAAGGTGCTGGAATCTTCGTGCCGCGGTTCCTCTAGTAACGTCAGAGGTACCACGAGTGCACTCGATCTCCCCAGGGTATCGGGAACCACTGCCCTCTCAAGTCCAACCCAATCCGAAAAACTCCCATTCAAGGAGGTGCTGGAATCTTCGGCCCGAGGTTCCTCTAGTAACGTCAGAGGTACCACGAGTGCACTCGATCTCCCCAGGGTATCGGGAACCACTGCCCCCACAAGTCCAACCCAATCCAAAATACTCCCATTCAGGAAGGTGCTGGAATCTTCGGCCCGATGTTCCTCTAGTAACGTCAGAGGTACCACGAGTGTATCCGATCTCCCACAGATATCGGTAACCACTGTCCTCTCAAGTCCAACCCAATCCGAAAAACTCCCATTCAAGGAGGTGCTGGAATGTTCGGCCCGAGGTTCCTCTAGTAACGTCAGAGGTACCACGAGTGTACTCGATCTCCCCAGGGTATCGGGAACCACTGCCCTCTCAAGTCAAACCCAATCCGAAAAACTCCAATTCAAGGAGGTGCTGGAATGTTCGGCCCGAGGTTCCTCTAGTAACGTCAGAGGTACCACGAGTGTACTTGATCTCCCCAGGGTATCGGGAACCACTGCCCCCTCAAGTCCAACCCAATTCGAAAAACTCCCATTCAAGGAGGTGCTCGAATGTTCGGCCCGAGGTTCCTCTAGTAACGTCATAGATACCACGAGTGTACTCGATCTCCCAAGGGTTTCGGGAACCACTGCCCTCTCAAGTCAAATCCAATCCGAAAAACTCCCATTCAAGGAGGTGCTGGAATGTTCGGCCCGAGGTTCCTCTAGTAACGTCATAGATACCACGAGTGTACTCGATCTCCCAAGGGTTTCGGGAACCACTGCCCTCTCAAGTCAAACCCAATCCGAAAAACTCCCATTCAAGGAGGTGCTCGAATGTTCGGCCCGAGGTTCCTCTAGTAACGTCAGAGGTACCACGAGTGTACTTGATCTCCCCAGGGTATCGGGAACCACTGCCCTCTCAAGTCAAATCCAATCCGAAAAACTCCCATTCAAGGAGGTGCTCGAATGTTCGGCCCGAGGTTCCTCTAGTAACGTCAGAGGTACCACGAGTGTACTCGATCTCCCCAGGGTATCGGTAACCACTGGCCCTTCAAGTCAAACCCAATCCGAAAAACTCCCATTCAAGGAGGTGCTGGAATGTTCGGCCCGAGGTTCCTCTAGTAACGTCAGAGGTACCACGAGTGTACTTGATCTCCCCAGGGTATCGGGAACCACTGCCCTCTCAAGTCAAATCCAATCCGAAAAACTCCCATTCAAGGAGGTGCTGGAATGTTCGGCCCGAGGTTCCTCTAGTAACGTCAGAGGTACCACGAGTGTACTCGATCTCCCCAGGGTGTCGGTAACCACTGCCCTCTCAAGTCAAATCCAATCCGAAAAACTCCCATTCAAGGAGGTGCTGGAATGTTCGGCCCGAGGTTCCTCTAGTAACGTCAGAGGTACCACGAGTGTACTCGATCTCCCCAGGGTGTCGGTAACCACTGCCCTCTCAAGTCAAATCCAATCCGAAAAACTCCCATTCAAGGAGGTGCTGGAATGTTCGGCCCGAGGTTCCTCTAGTAACGTCAGAGGTACCACGAGTGTACTCGATCTCCCAAGGGTTTCGGGAACCACTGCCCTCTCAAGTCAAATCCAATCCGAAAAACTCCCATTCAGGAAGGTGCTGGAATGTTCGGCCCGAGGTTCCTCTAGTAACGTCAGAGGTACCACGAGTGTACTCGATCTCCCAAGGGTTTCGGGAACCACTGCCCTCTCAAGTCAAATCCAATCCGAAAAACTCCCATTCACGAAGGTGCTGGAATGTTCGGCCCGAGGTTCCTCTAGTAACGTCAGAGGTACCACGAGTGTCCTGGATCTCCCCAGGGTATCGGGAACCACTGCCCTCTCAAGTCAAATCCAATCCGAAAAACTCCCATTCAAGGAGGTGCTGGAATGTTCGGCCCGAGGTTCCTCTAGTAACGTCAGAGGTACCACGAGTGTACTCGATCTCCCAAGGGTTTCGGGAACCACTGCCCTCTCAAGTCAAATCCAATCCGAAAAACTCCCATTCACGAAGGTGCTGGAATGTTCGGCCCGAGGTTCCTCTAGTAACGTCATAGATACCACGAGTGTACTCGATCTCCCAAGGGTTTCGGGAACCACTGCCCTCTCAAGTCAAATCCAATCCGAAAAACTCGCATTCAAGGAGGTGCTGGAATGTTCGGCCCGAGGTTCCTCTAGTAACGTCAGAGGTACCACGAGTGTCCTGGATCTCCCCAGGGTATCGGGAACCACTGCCCTCTCAAGTCAAATCCAATCCGAAAAACTCCCATTCAAGGAGGTGCTGGAATGTTCGGCCCGAGGTTCCTCTAGTAACGTCAGAGGTACCACGAGTGTCCTGGATCTCCCCAGGGTATCGGGAACCACTGCCCTCTCAAGTCAAACCCAATCCGAAAAACTCCCATTCAAGGAGGTGCTGGAATGTTCGGCCCGAGGTTCCTCTAGTAACGTCAGAGGTACCACGAGTGTCCTGGATCTCCCCAGGGTATCGGGAACCACTGCCCTCTCAAGTCAAATCCAATCCGAAAAACTCCCATTCAAGGAGGTGCTGGAATGTTCGGCCCGAGGTTCCTCTAGTAACGTCAGAGGTACCACGAGTGTACTCGATCTCCCCAGGGTATCGGTAACCACTGCCCCCTCAAGTCAAACCCAACCCGAAAAACTCCCATTCAAGGAGGTGCTGGAATGTTCGGCCCGAGGTTCCTCTAGTAACGTCAGAGGTACCACGAGTGTACTCGATCTCCCCAGGGTTTCGGGAACCACTGCCCTCTCAAGTCCAACCCAATCCGAAAAACTCCCATTCAAGGAGGTGCTCGAATGTTCGGCCCGAGGTTCCTCTAGTAACGTCAGAGGTACCACGAGTGTACTCGATCTCCCCAGGGTTTCGGGAACCACTGCCCTCTCAAGTCCAACCCAATCCGAAAAACTCCCATTCAAGGAGGTGCTCGAATGTTCGGCCCGAGGTTCCTCTAGTAACGTCAGAGGTACCACGAGTGTCCTGGATCTCCCCAGGGTGTCGGTAACCACTGCCCCCTCAAGTCAAACCCAATCCGAAAAACTCCCATTCAAGGAGGTGCTCGAATGTTCGGCCCGAGGTTCCTCTAGTAACGTCATAGATACCACGAGTGTACTCGATCTCCCCAGGGTTTCGGGAACCACTGCCCTCTCAAGTCCAACCCAATCCGAAAAACTCCCATTCAAGGAGGTGCTCGAATGTTCAGCCCGAGGTTCCTCTAGTAACGTCATAGATACCACGAGTGTACCCGATCTCCCCAGGGTTTCGGGAACCACTGCCCTCTCAAGTCCAACCCAATCCGAAAAACTCCCATTCAAGGAGGTGCTCGAATGTTCGGCCCGAGGTTCCTCTAGTAACGTCAGAGGTACCACGAGTGTACTTGACCTCCCCAGGGTTTCGGGAACCACTGCCCTCTCAAGTCCAACCCAATCCGAAAAACTCCCATTCAGGAAGGTGCTGGAATCTTCGGCCCGAGGTTCCTCTAGTAACGTCAGAGGTACCACGAGTGCACTCGATCTCCCCAGGGTATCGGGAACCACTGCCCTCTCAAGTCCAACCCAATCCGAAAAACTCCCATTCAAGGAGGTGCTGGAATGTTCGGCCCGAGGTTCCTCTAGTAACGTCAGAGGTACCACGAGTGCACTCGATCTCCCCAGGCTATCGGGAACCACTGCCCTCTCAAGTCAAACCCAATCCGAAAAACTCCCATTCAGGAAGGTGCTGGAATGTTCGGCCCGAGGTTCCTCTAGTAACGTCAGAGGTACCACGAGTGTACTCGATCTCCCCAGGGTATCGGGAACCACTGCCCTCTCAAGTCAAACCCAATCCGAAAAACTCCCATTCAGGAAGGTGCTGGAATGTTCGGCCCGAGGTTCCTCTAGTAACGTCAGAGGTACCACGAGTGCACTCGATCTCCCCAGGCTATCGGGAACCACTGCCCTCTCAAGTCAAACCCAATCCGAAAAACTCCCATTCAAGGAGGTGCTCGAATGTTCGGCCCGAGGTTCCTCTAGTAACGTCAGAGGTACCACGAGTGCACTCGATCTCCCCAGGGTATCGGGAACCACTGCCTTCTCAAGTCCAACCCAATCCAAAATACTCCCATTCAGGAAGGTGCTGGAATGTTCGGCCCGATGTTCCTCTAGTAACGTCAGAGGTACCACGAGTGTACCCGATCTCCCCAGGGTATCGGGAACCACTGCCCTCTCAAGTCAAATCCAATCCAAAATACTCCCATTCAAGGAGGTGCTGGAATGTTCGGCCCGATGTTCCTCTAGTAACGTCAGAGGTACCACGAGTGTACCCGATCTCCCCAGGGTATCGGGAACCACTGCCCTCTCAAGTCAAATCCAATCCAAAAAACTCCCATTCAAGGAGGTGCTCGAATGTTCGGCCCGAGGTTCCTCTAGTAACGTCAGAGGTACCACGAGTGTACCCGATCTCCCCAGGGCATCAGGAACCACTGCCCCCTCAAGTCCAACCCAATCCGAAAAACTCCCATTCAAGGAGGTGCTGGAATGTTCGGCCCGAGGTTCCTCTAGTAACGTCAGAGGTACCACGAGTGTACCCGATCTCCCCAGGGTATCGGGAACCACTGCCTTCTCAAGTCCAACCCAATCCAAAATACTCCCATTCAGGAAGGTGCTGGAATCTTCGTGCCGCGGTTCCTCTAGTAACGTCAGAGGTACCACGAGTGCACTCGATCTCCCCAGGGTATCGGGAACCACTGCCCTCTCAAGTCCAACCCAATCCGAAAAACTCCCATTCAGGAAGGTGCTGGAATCTTCGGCCCGAGGTTCCTCTAGTAACGTCAGAGGTACCACGAGTGCACTCGATCTCCCCAGGGTATCGGGAACCACTGCCCCCACAAGTCCAACCCAATCCAAAATACTCCCATTCAGGAAGGTGCTGGAATCTTCGGCCCGATGTTCCTCTAGTAACGTCAGAGGTACCACGAGTGTATCCGATCTCCCACAGATATCGGGAACCACTGCCCTCTCAAGTCCAACCCAATCCGAAAAACTCGCATTCAAGGAGGTGCTGGAATGTTCGGCCCGAGGTTCCTCTAGTAACGTCAGAGGTACCACGAGTGTACTTGATCTCCCCAGGGTATCGGGAACCACTGCCCTCTCAAGTCCAACCCAATCCGAAAAACTCCCATTCAAGGAGGTGCTGGAATGTTCGGCCCGAGGTTCCTCTAGTAACGTCAGAGGTACCACGAGTGTACTCGATCTCCCCAGGGTATCGGGAACCACTGCCCTCTCAAGTCCAACCCAATCCGAAAAACTCCCATTCAAGGAGGTGCTGGAATGTTCGGCCCGAGGTTCCTCTAGTAACGTCAGAGGTACCACAAGTGTACTCTATCTCCCCAGGGTTTCGGGAACCACTGCCCCCTCAAGTCAAACCCAATCCGAAAAACTCCAATTCAAGGAGGTGCTGGAATGTTCGGCCCGAGGTTCCTCTAGTAACGTCAGAGGTACCACGAGTGTACTCGATCTCCCCAGGGTATCGGGAACCACTGCCCTCTCAAGTCCAACCCAATCCGAAAAACTCCCATTCAGGAAGGTGCTGGAATGTTCGGCCCGAGGTTCCTCTAGTAACGTCAGAGGTACCACAAGTGTACTCGATCTCCCCAGAGTATCGGGAACCACTGCCCTCTCAAGTCAAACCCAATCCGAAAAACTCCCATTCAGGAAGGTGCTCGAATGTTCGGCCCGAGGTTCCTCTAGTAACGTCAGAGGTACCACGAGTGTACTCGATCTCCCAAGGGTTTCGGGAACCACTGCCCCCTCAAGTCAAACCCAATCCGAAAAACTCCCATTCAAGGAGGTGCTGGAATGTTCGGCCCGAGGTTCCTCTAGTAACGTCAGAGGTACCACGAGTGTACTTGATCTCCCCAGGGTAATGGGAACCACTGCCCCCTCAAGTCCAACCCAATCCGAAAAACTCCCATTCAGGAAGGTGCTGGAATGTTCGGCCCGAGGTTCCTCTAGTAACGTCAGAGGTACCACAAGTGTACTCGATCTCCCCAGAGTATCGGGAACCACTGCCCTCTCAAGTCAAACCCAATCCGAAAAACTCCCATTCAGGAAGGTGCTGGAATGTTCGGCCCGAGGTTCCTCTAGTAACGTCAGAGGTACCACGAGTGTACTCGATCTCCCCAGGGTATCGGTAACCACTGCCCCCTCAAGTCAAACCCAATCCGAAAAACTCCCATTCAAGGAGGTGCTGGAATGTTCGGCCCGAGGTTCCTCTAGTAACGTCAGAGGTACCACGAGTGTACTTGATCACCCCAGGGTATCGGGAACCACTGCCCTCTCAAGTCCAACCCAATCCGAAAAACTCCCATTCAAGGAGGTGCTCGAATGTTCGGCCCGAGGTTCCTCTAGTAACGTCAGAGGTACCACGAGTGTACTCTATCTCCCCAGAGTATCGGGAACCACTGCCCTCTCAAGTCAAATCCAATCCGAAAAACTCCCATTCAGGAAGGTGCTGGAATGTTCGGCCCGAGGTTCCTCTAGTAACGTCAGAGGTACCACGAGTGTACTCTATCTCCCACAGATATCGGGAACCACTGCCCTCTCAAGTCAAACCCAATCCGAAAAACTCCCATTCAAGGAGGTGCTGGAATGTTCGGCCCGAGGTTCCTCTAGTAACGTCAGAGGTACCACGAGTGTACTCTATCTCCCCAGAGTATCGGGAACCACTGCCCTCTCAAGTCAAATCCAATCCGAAAAACTCCCATTCAGGAAGGTGCTGGAATGTTCGGCCCGAGGTTCCTCTAGTAACGTCAGAGGTACCACGAGTGTACTCTATCTCCCACAGATATCGGGAACCACTGCCCTCTCAAGTCAAACCCAATCCGAAAAACTCCCATTCAGGAAGGTGCTGGAATGTTCGGCCCGAGGTTCCTCTAGTAACGTCAGAGGTACCACGAGTGTACTCTATCTCCCACAGATATCGGGAACCACTGCCCTCTCAAGTCAAACCCAATCCGAAAAACTCCCATTCAGGAAGGTGCTGGAATGTTCGGCCCGAGGTTCCTCTAGTAACGTCAGAGGTACCACGAGTGTACTCTATCTCCCACAGATATCGGGAACCACTGCCCTCTCAAGTCAAACCCAATCCGAAAAACTCCCATTCAGGAAGGTGCTGGAATGTTCGGCCCGAGGTTCCTCTAGTAACGTCAGAGGTACCACGAGTGTACTTGATCACCCCAGGGTATCGGGAACCACTGCCCTCTCAAGTCCAACCCAATCCGAAAAACTCCCATTCAAGGAGGTGCTCGAATGTTCGGCCCGAGGTTCCTCTAGTAACGTCAGAGGTACCACAAGTGTACTCGATCTCCCCAGAGTATCGGGAACCACTGCCCTCTCAAGTCAAACCCAATCCGAAAAACTCCCATTCAGGAAGGTGCTGGAATGTTCGGCCCGAGGTTCCTCTAGTAACGTCAGAGGTACCACGAGTGTACTTGATCTCCCCAGGGTATCGGGAACCACTGCCCTCTCAAGTCAAACCCAATCCGAAAAACTCCCATTCAAGGAGGTGCTCGAATGTTCGGCCCGAGGTTCCTCTAGTAACGTCAGAGGTACCACAAGTGTACTCTATCTGCCCAGGGTATCGGGAACCACTGCCCTCTCAAGTCAAACCCAAACCGAAAAACTCCCATTCAAGGATGTGCTGGAATGTTCAGCCCGAGGTTCCTCTAGTAACGTCAGAGGTACCACGAGTGTACTTGATCTCCCCAGGGTATCGGGAACCACTGCCCTCTCAAGTCAAACCCAATCCGAAAAACTCCCATTCAAGGAGGTGCTGGAATGTTCGGCCCGAGGTTCCTCTAGTAACGTCAGAGGTACCACAAGTGTACTCTATCTGCCCAGGGTATCGGGAACCACTGCCCTCTCAAGTCAAACCCAAACCGAAAAACTCCCATTCAAGGATGTGCTGGAATGTTCAGCCCGAGGTTCCTCTAGTAACGTCAGAGGTACCACGAGTGTACTCGATCTCCCCAGGGTATCGGGAACCACTGCCCTCTCAAGTCAAACCCAATCCGAAAAACTCCCATTCAAGGATGTGCTGGAATGTTCAGCCCGAGGTTCCTCTAGTAACGTCAGAGGTACCACGAGTGTACTCGATCTCCCCAGGGTATCGGGAACCACTGCCCTCTCAAGTCAAACCCAATCCGAAAAACTCCCATTCAAGGATGTGCTGGAATGTTCAGCCCGAGGTTCCTCTAGTAACGTCAGAGGTACCACGAGTGTACTCGATCTCCCCAGGGTATCGGGAACCACTGCCCTCTCAAGTCAAACCCAATCCGAAAAACTCCCATTCAAGGATGTGCTGGAATGTTCAGCCCGAGGTTCCTCTAGTAACGTCAGAGGTACCACGAGTGTACTCGATCTCCCCAGGGTATCGGGAACCACTGCCCCCTCAATTCAAACCCAAACCGAAAAACTCCCATTCAAGGATGTGCTGGAATGTTCGGCCCGAGGTTCCTCTAGTAACGTCAGAGGTACCACGAGTGTACTCGATCTCCCCAGGGTATCGGGAACCACTGCCCTCTCAAGTCAAACCCAAACCGAAAAACTCCCATTCAAGGATGTGCTGGAATGTTCGGCCCGAGGTTCCTCTAGTAACGTCAGAGGTACCACGAGTGTACTCGATCTCCCCAGGGTATCGGTAACCACTGCCCTCTCAAGTCAAACCCAATCCGAAAAACTCCCATTCAAGGATGTGCTGGAATGTTCGGCCCGAGGTTCCTCTAGTAACGTCAGAGGTACCACGAGTGTACTCGATCTCCCCAGGGTATCGGGAACCACTGCCCTCTCAAGTCAAACCCAAACCGAAAAACTCCCATTCAAGGATGTGCTGGAATGTTCAGCCCGAGGTTCCTCTAGTAACGTCAGAGGTACCACGAGTGTACTTGATCTCCCCAGGGTATCGGGAACCACTGCCCTCTCAAGTCAAACCCAATCCGAAAAACTCCCATTCAGGAAGGTGCTGGAATGTTCGGCCCGAGGTTCCTCTAGTAACGTCAGAGGTACCACGAGTGTACTCGATCTCCCCAGGGTATCGGGAACCACTGCCCTCTCAAGTCAAATCCAATCCGAAAAACTCCCATTCAAGGAGGTGCTGGAATGTTCGGCCCGATGTTCCTCTAGTAACGTCAGAGGTACCACGAGTGTACTCGATCTCCCCAGGGTATCGGGAACCACTGCCCTCTCAAGTCAAATCCAATCCGAAAAACTCCCATTCAAGGAGGTGCTGGAATGTTCGGCCCGAGGTTCCTCTAGTAACGTCAGAGGTACCACGAGTGTACTCGATCTCCCCAGGGTATCGGGAACCACTGCCCTCTCAAGTCAAATCCAATCCGAAAAACTCCCATTCAAGGAGGTGCTGGAATGTTCGGCCCGATGTTCCTCTAGTAACGTCAGAGGTACCACGAGTGTACTTGATCTCCCCAGGGTATCGGGAACCACTGCCCTCTCAAGTCAAACCCAATCCGAAAAACTCCCATTCAAGGAGGTGCTGGAATGTTCGGCCCGAGGTTCCTCTAGTAACGTCAGAGGTACCACAAGTGTACTCTATCTGCCCAGGGTATCGGGAACCACTGCCCTCTCAAGTCAAACCCAAACCGAAAAACTCCCATTCAAGAAGGTGCTGGAATGTTCGGCCCGAGGTTCCTCTAGTAACGTCAGAGGTACCACGAGTGTACTCGATCTCCCCAGGGTATCGGGAACCACTGCCCTCTCAAGTCAAACCCAAACCGAAAAACTCCCATTCAAGGATGTGCTGGAATGTTCAGCCCGAGGTTCCTCTAGTAACGTCAGAGGTACCACGAGTGTACTTGATCTCCCCAGGGTATCGGGAACCACTGCCCTCTCAAGTCAAATCCAATCCGAAAAACTCCCATTCAAGGAGGTGCTGGAATCTTCGGCCCGAGGTTCCTCTAGTAACGTCAGAGGTACCACGAGTGTACTCGATCTCCCCAGGGTATCGGGAACCACTGCCCTCTCAAGTCAAACCCAATCCGAAAAACTCCCATTCAAGGAGGTGCTGGAATGTTCGGCCCGAGGTTCCTCTAGTAACGTCAGAGGTACCACGAGTGTACTTGATCTCCCCAGCGTATCGGGAACCACTGCCCGCTCAAGTCCAACCCAATCCGAAAAACTCCCATTCAAGGAGGTGCTGGAATGTTCGGCCCGAGGTTCCTCTAGTAACGTCAGAGGTACCACGAGTGTCCTGGATCTCCCCAGGGTGTCGGTAACCACTGCCCCCTCAAGTCAAACCCAATCCGAAAAACTCCCATTCAAGGAGGTGCTGGAATGTTCGGCCCGAGGTTCCTCTAGTAACGTCAGAGGTACCAGGAGTGTACTCGATCTCCCCAGGGTATCGGGAACCACTGCCCCCTCAAGTCAAACCCAATCCGAAAAACTCCCATTCAAGGAGGTGCTGGAATGTTCGGCCCGAGGTTCCTCTAGTAACGTCAGAGGTACCACGAGTGTACTCGATCTCCCCAGGGTGTCGGTAACCACTGCCCTCTCAAGTCAAACCCAATCCGAAATACTCCCATTCAGGAAGGTGCTGGAATGTTCGGCCCGAGGTTCCTCTAGTAACGTCGGAGGTACCACAAGTGTACCCGATCTCCCCAGGGTATCGGTAACCACTGCCCTCTCAAGTCAAATCCAATCCGAAAAACTCCCATTCAGGAAGGTGCTGGAATGTTCGGCCCGAGGTTCTTCTAGTAACGTCAGAGGTACCACGAGTGTACCCGATCTCCCCAGGGTATCGGTAACCACTGGCCCTTCAAGTCAAACCCAATCCGAAAAACTCCCATTCAAGGAGGTGCTGGAATGTTCGGCCCGAGGTTCCTCTAGTAACGTCAGAGGTACCACGAGTGTACTCGATCTCCCCAGGGTATCGGGAACCACTGCCCTCTCAAGTCAAACCCAATCCGAAAAACTCCCATTCAAGGAGGTGCTGGAATGTTCGGCCCGAGGTTCCTCTAGTAACGTCATAGATACCATGAGTGTATTCGATCTCCCCAGGGTATCGGGAACCACTGCCCCCACAAGTCAAACCCAATCCGAAAAACTCCCATTCAAGGAGGTGCTGGAATGTTCGGCCCGAGGTTCCTCTAGTAACGTCAGAGGTACCACGAGTGTACCCGATCTCCCCAGGGTATCGGTAACCACTGCCCCCTCAAGTCAAACCCAATCCGAAAAACTCCCATTCAAGGAGGTGCTCGAATGTTCGGCCCGAGGTTCCTCTAGTAACGTCAGAGGTACCACGAGTGTACTCGATCTCCCCAGGGTATCGGGAACCACTGCCCCCTCAAGTCAAACCCAATCCGAAAAACTCCCATTCAAGGAGGTGCTGGAATGTTCGGCCCGAGGTTCCTCTAGTAACGTCAGAGGTACCACGAGTGTACTCGATCTCCCCAGGGTGTCGGTAACCACTGCCCTCTCAAGTCAAACCCAATCCGAAATACTCCCATTCAGGAAGGTGCTGGAATGTTCGGCCCGAGGTTCCTCTAGTAACGTCGGAGGTACCACAAGTGTACCCGATCTCCCCAGGGTATCGGTAACCACTGCCCTCTCAAGTCAAACCCAATCCGAAATACTCCCATTCAGGAAGGTGCTGGAATGTTCGGCCCGAGGTTCCTCTAGTAACGTCAGAGGTACCACGAGTGTACCCGATCTCCCCAGGGTATCGGTAACCACTGCCCCCTCAAGTCAAACCCAATCCGAAATACTCCCATTCAGGAAGGTGCTGGAATGTTCGGCCCGAGGTTCCTCTAGTAACGTCGGAGGTACCACAAGTGTACCCGATCTCCCCAGGGTATCGGGAACCACTGCCCCCTCAAGTCAAACCCAATCCGAAATACTCCCATTCAGGAAGGTGCTGGAATGTTCGGCCCGAGGTTCCTCTAGTAACGTCAGAGGTACCACGAGTGTACTCGATCTCCCCAGGGTATCGGGAACCACTGCCCCCTCAAGTCAAACCCAATCCGAAAAACTCCCATTCAAGGAGGTGCTGGAATGTTCGGCCCGAGGTTCCTCTAGTAACGTCAGAGGTACCACGAGTGTACTCGATCTCCCCAGGGTGTCGGTAACCACTGCCCTCTCAAGTCAAACCCAATCCGAAATACTCCCATTCAGGAAGGTGCTGGAATGTTCGGCCCGAGGTTCCTCTAGTAACGTCGGAGGTACCACAAGTGTACCCGATCTCCCCAGGGTATCGGTAACCACTGCCCTCTCAAGTCAAACCCAATCCGAAATACTCCCATTCAGGAAGGTGCTGGAATGTTCGGCCCGAGGTTCCTCTAGTAACGTCAGAGGTACCACGAGTGTACCCGATCTCCCCAGGGTATCGGTAACCACTGCCCCCTCAAGTCAAACCCAATCCGAAATACTCCCATTCAGGAAGGTGCTGGAATGTTCGGCCCGAGGTTCCTCTAGTAACGTCGGAGGTACCACAAGTGTACCCGATCTCCCCAGGGTATCGGTAACCACTGCCCCCTCAAGTCAAACCCAATCCGAAATACTCCCATTCAGGAAGGTGCTGGAATGTTCGGCCCGAGGTTCCTCTAGTAACGTCATAGATACCACGAGTGTACTCGATCTCCCCAGGGTATCGGGAACCACTGCCCTCTCAAGTCAAACCCAATCCGAAAAACTCCCATTCAAGGAGGTGCTGGAATGTTCGGCCCGAGGTTCCTCTAGTAACGTCAGAGGTACCACGAGTGTCCTGGATCTCCCCAGGGTATCGGGAACCACTGCCCTCTCAAGTCAAATCCAATCCGAAAAACTCCCATTCAAGGAGGTGCTGGAATGTTCGGCCCGAGGTTCCTCTAGTAACGTCATAGATACCACGAGTGTACTCGATCTCCCAAGGGTTTCGGGAACCACTGCCCTCTCAAGTCAAATCCAATCCGAAAAACTCCCATTCAAGGAGGTGCTGGAATGTTCGGCCCGAGGTTCCTCTAGTAACGTCATAGATACCACGAGTGTACTCGATCTCCCAAGGGTTTCGGGAACCACTGCCCTCTCAAGTCAAATCCAATCCGAAAAACTCCCATTCAAGGAGGTGCTCGAATGTTCGGCCCGTGGTTCCTCTAGTAACGTCAGAGGTACCACGAGTGTACTCGATCTCCCCAGGGTATCGGGAACCACTGCCCTCTCAAGTAAAATCCAATCCGAAAAACTCCCATTCAAGGAGGTGCTCGAATGTTCGGCCCGTGGTTCCTCTAGTAACGTCATAGATACCACGAGTGTACTCGATCTCCCCAGGGTATCGGGAACCACTGCCCTCTCAAGTAAAATCCAATCCGAAAAACTCCCATTCAAGGAGGTGCTGGAATGTTCGGCCCGAGGTTCCTCTAGTAACGTCAGAGGTACCACGAGTGCACTCGATCTCCCCAGGCTATCGGGAACCACTGCCCTCTCAAGTCCAACCCAATCCAAAATACTCCCATTCAGGAAGGTGCTGGAATGTTCGGCCCGAGGTTCCTCTAGTAACGTCAGAGGTACCACGAGTGCACTCGATCTCCCCAGGCTATCGGGAACCACTGCCCTCTCAAGTCAAACCCAATCCGAAAAACTCCCATTCAAGGAGGTGCTGGAATGTTCGGCCCGAGGTTCCTCTAGTAACGTCAGAGGTACCACGAGTGTACCCGATCTCCCCAGGGTATCGGGAACCACTGCCCTCTCAAGTCCAACCCAATCCAAAATACTCCCATTCAAGGAGGTGCTGGAATGTTCGGCCCGAGGTTCCTCTAGTAACGTCAGAGGTACCACGAGTGCACTCGATCTCCCCAGGGTATCGGGAACCACTGCCTTCTCAAGTCCAACCCAATCCAAAATACTCCCATTCAGGAAGGTGCTGGAATGTTCGGCCCGATGTTCCTCTAGTAACGTCAGAGGTACCACGAGTGTACCCGATCTCCCCAGGGTATCGGGAACCACTGCCCTCTCAAGTCAAATCCAATCCAAAATACTCCCATTCAAGGAGGTGCTGGAATGTTCGGCCCGAGGTTCCTCTAGTAACGTCATAGATACCACGAGTGTACTCGATCTCCCCAGGGTATCGGGAACCACTGCCTTCTCAAGTCAAACCCAATCCAAAATACTCCCATTCAAGGAGGTGCTGGAATGTTCGGCCCGAGGTTCCTCTAGTAACGTCAGAGGTACCACGAGTGTACTCGATCTCCCCAGGCTATCGGGAACCACTGCCCTCTCAAGTCAAACCCAATCCGAAAAACTCCCATTCAAGGAGGTGCTGGAATGTTCGGCCCGAGGTTCCTCTAGTAACGTCAGAGGTACCACGAGTGTACCCGATCTCCCCAGGGTATCAGGAACCACTGCCCTCTCAAGTCCAACCCAATCCAAAATACTCCCATTCAAGGAGGTGCTGGAATGTTCGGCCCGAGGTTCCTCTAGTAACGTCAGAGGTACCACGAGTGTACCCGATCTCCCCAGGGTATCGGTAACCACTGGCCCCTCAAGTCAAATCCAATCCGAAAAACTCCCATTCAAGGAGGTGCTGGAATGTTCGGCCCGAGGTTCCTCTAGTAACGTCAGAGGTACCACGAGTGTACCCGATCTCCCCAGGGTATCGGGAACCACTGCCTTCTCAAGTCCAACCCAATCCAAAATACTCCCATTCAGGAAGGTGCTGGAATCTTCGTGCCGCGGTTCCTCTAGTAACGTCAGAGGTACCACGAGTGCACTCGATCTCCCCAGGGTATCGGGAACCACTGCCCTCTCAAGTCCAACCCAATCCGAAAAACTCCCATTCAGGAAGGTGCTGGAATCTTCGGCCCGAGGTTCCTCTAGTAACGTCAGAGGTACCACGAGTTCACTCGATCTCCCCAGGGTATCGGGAACCACTGCCCCCACAAGTCCAACCCAATCCAAAATACTCCCATTCAGGAAGGTGCTGGAATCTTCGGCCCGATGTTCCTCTAGTAACGTCAGAGGTACCACGAGTGTATCCGATCTCCCACAGATATCGGGAACCACTGCCCTCTCAAGTCCAACCCAATCCGAAAAACTCCCATTCAAGGAGGTGCTGGAATGTTCGGCCCGAGGTTCCTCTAGTAACGTCAGAGGTACCACGAGTGTACTCGATCTCCCCAGGGTATCGGGAACCACTGCCCTCTCAAGTCCAACCCAATCCAAAATACTCCCATTCAGGAAGGTGCTGGAATCTTCGGCCCGATGTTCCTCTAGTAACGTCAGAGGTACCACGAGTGTACTCGATCTCCCCAGGGTTTCGGGAACCACTGCCCTCTCAAGTCCAACCCAATCCGAAAAACTCCCATTCAAGGAGGTGCTGGAATGTTCGGCCCGAGGTTCCTCTAGTAACGTCAGAGGTACCACGAGTGTACTCGATCTCCCCAGGGTATCGGGAACCACTGCCCTCTCAAGTCCAACCCAATCCGAAAAACTCCCATTCAAGGAGGTGCTGGAATGTTCGGCCCGAGGTTCCTCTAGTAACGTCAGAGGTACCACGAGTGTACTCGATCTCCCCAGAGTATCGGGAACCACTGCCCTCTCAAGTCAAACCCAATCCGAAAAACTCCCATTCAAGGAGGTGCTGGAATGTTCGGCCCGAGGTTCCTCTAGTAACGTCAGAGGTACCACGAGTGTACTCGATCTCCCCAGGGTATCGGGAACCACTGCCCTCTCAAGTCCAACCCAATCCAAAATACTCCCATTCAGGAAGGTGCTGGAATCTTCGGCCCGATGTTCCTCTAGTAACGTCAGAGGTACCACGAGTGTACTCGATCTCCCCAGGGTTTCGGGAACCACTGCCCTCTCAAGTCCAACCCAATCCGAAAAACTCCCATTCAAGGAGGTGCTGGAATGTTCGGCCCGAGGTTCCTCTAGTAACGTCAGAGGTACCACGAGTGTACTTGATCTCCCCAGGGTAATGGGAACCACTGCCCCCTCAAGTCCAACCCAATCCGAAAAACTCCCATTCAGGAAGGTGCTGGAATGTTCGGCCCGAGGTTCCTCTAGTAACGTCAGAGGTACCACAAGTGTACTCGATCTCCCCAGAGTATCGGGAACCACTGCCCTCTCAAGTCAAACCCAATCCGAAAAACTCCCATTCAAGGAGGTGCTCGAATGTTCGGCCCGAGGTTCCTCTAGTAACGTCAGAGGTACCAGGAGTGTACTCGATCTCCCCAGGGTATCGGGAACCACTGCCCCCTCAAGTCAAACCCAATCCGAAAAACTCCCATTCAAGGAGGTGCTGGAATGTTCGGCCCGAGGTTCTTCTAGTAACGTCAGAGGTACCACGAGTGTACTCGATCTGCCCAGGGTATCGGGAACCACTGCCCTCTCAAGTCAAACCCAATCCGAAAAACTCCCATTCAAGAAGGTGCTGGAATGTTCGGCCCGAGGTTCCTCTAGTAACGTCAGAGGTACCACGAGTGTACTCGATCTCCCCAGGGTATCGGGAACCACTGCCCTCTCAAGTCAAACCCAATCCGAAAAACTCCCATTCAAGGAGGTGCTGGAATGTTCGGCCCGAGGTTCCTCTAGTAACGTCAGAGGTACCACGAGTGTACTCGATCTCCCCAGGGTATCGGGAACCACTGCCCTCTCAAGTCAAATCCAATCCGAAAAACTCCCATTCAAGGAGGTGCTGGAATGTTCGGCCCGAGGTTCCTCTAGTAACGTCAGAGGTACCACGAGTGTACTCGATCTCCCCAGGGTATCGGGAACCACTGCCCCCTCAAGTCAAACCCAATCCGAAAAACTCCCATTCAAGGAGGTGCTGGAATCTTCGGCCCGAGGTTCCTCTAGTAACGTCAGAGGTACCACGAGTGTACTCGATCTCCCCAGGGTATCGGGAACCACTGCCCTTCAAGTCAAACCCAATCCGATAAACTCCCATTCAGGGAGGTGCTGGAATCTTCGGCCCGAGGTTCCTCTAGTAACGTCAGAGGTACCACGAGTGTACTCGATCTCCCCAGGGTATCGGGAACCACTGCCCTCTCAAGTCAAACCCAATCCGAAAAACTCCCATTCAAGGAGGTGCTGGAATGTTCGGCCCGAGGTTCCTCTAGTAACGTCAGAGGTACCACGAGTGTACTCGATCTCCCCAGGGTATCGGGAACCACTGCCCCCTCAAGTCAAACCCAATCCGAAAAACTCCCATTCAAGGAGGTGCTGGAATGTTCGGCCCGAGGTTCCTCTAGTAACGTCAGAGGTACCACGAGTGTACTCGATCTCCCCAGGGTATCGGTAACCACTGCCCCCTCAAGTCAAACCCAATCCGAAAAACTCCCATTCAGGAAGGTGCTGGAATGTTCGGCCCGAGGTTCCTCTAGTAACGTCAGAGGTACCACGAGTGTACTCGATCTCCCCAGGGTATCGGGAACCACTGCCCTCTCAAGTCAAACCCAATCCGAAAAACTCCCATTCAAGGAGGTGCTCGAATGTTCGGCCCGAGGTTGCTCTAGTAACGTCATAGATACCACGAGTGTACTCGATCTCCCCAGGGTATCGGTAACCACTGTCCCCTCAAGTCAAATCCAATCCGAAAAACTCCCATTCAAGGAGGTGCTGGAATGTTCGGCCCGAGGTTCCTCTAGTAACGTCATAGATACCATGAGTGTACTCGATCTCCCCAGGGTATCGGGAACCACTGCCCTCTCAAGTCAAATCCAATCCGAAAAACTCCCATTCAGGAAGGTGCTGGAATGTTCGGCCCGAGGTTCCTCTAGTAACGTCATAGATACCATGAGTGTACTCGATCTCCCCAGGGTATCGGGAACCACTGCCCTCTCAAGTCAAACCCAATCCGAAAAACTCCCATTCAGGAAGGTGCTGGAATGTTCGGCCCGAGGTTCCTCTAGTAACGTCAGAGGTACCACGAGTGTACTCGATCTCCCCAGGGTATCGGGAACCACTGCCCTCTCAAGTCAAACCCAATCCGAAAAACTCCCATTCAAGGAGGTGCTCGAATGTTCGGCCCGTGGTTCCTCTAGTAACGTCAGAGGTACCACGAGTGTACTCTATCTCCCCAGAGTATCGGGAACCACTGCCCTCTCAAGTCCAACCCAATCCGAAAAACTCCCATTCAGGAAGGTGCTGGAATGTTCGGCCCGAGGTTCCTCTAGTAACGTCAGAGGTACCACGAGTGTACTCGATCTCCCCAGGGTATCGGGAACCACTGCCCTCTCAAGTCAAACCCAATCCGAAAAACTCCCATTCAAGGAGGTGCTCGAATGTTCGGCCCGAGGTTCCTCTAGTAACGTCATAGATACCACGAGTGTACTCGATCTCCCCAGGGTATCGGGAACCACTGCCCTCTCAAGTCAAACCCAATCCGAAAAACTCCCATTCAAGGAGGTGCTGGAATGTTCGGCCCGAGGTTCCTCTAGTAACGTCAGAGGTACCACGAGTGTACTCGATCTCCCCAGGGTATCGGTAACCACTGCCCTCTCAAGTCAAACCCAATCCGAAAAACTCCCATTCAAGGAGGTGCTGGAATGTTCGGCCCGAGGTTCCTCTAGTAACGTCATAGATACCACGAGTGTACTCGATCTCCCCAGGGTATCGGGAACCACTGCCCTCTCAAGTCAAACCCAATCCGAAAAACTCCCATTCAAGGAGGTGCTGGAATGTTCGGCCCGAGGTTCCTCTAGTAACGTCAGAGGTACCACGAGTGTACTTGATCTCCCCAGGGTATCGGGAACCACTGCCCTCTCAAGTCAAATCCAATCCGAAAAACTCCCATTCAAGGAGGTGCTGGAATGTTCGGCCCGAGGTTCCTCTAGTAACTTCATAGATACCACGAGTGTACCCGATCTCCCCAGGGTGTCGGTAACCACTGCCCCCTCAATTCAAACCCAATCCGAAAAACTCCCATTCAAGGAGGTGCTCGAATGTTCGGCCCGAGGTTCCTCTAGTAACGTCAGAGGTACCACGAGTGTACCCGATCTCCCCAGGGTGTCGGTAACCACTGCCCCCTCAATTCAAACCCAATCCGAAAAACTCCCATTCAAGGAGGTGCTCGAATGTTCGGCCCGAGGTTCCTCTAGTAACGTCAGAGGTACCACAAGTGCTAGGGGGCCGCAGCGCCCGCACCACGCAGCTGAAGGGGCGGATCCCCTTCCCTACGGGAAGTTAAATGAAATCCCCAGATTGGAGTTTAGCTTTGTATTTGCAAGGATTTAGGTTAAATGTTAAGTTTGCTTTTTGTGCCAGAGACAACATTTGATGCCAACCTATTATGTTGTCTTGATAGAGATGGTTTTCGGCAACATCCCTTCTGGTTTAATAAGACATATGCCCGATTTCACCCACAGATATTAAAATCCACGTTTACAATCGTAACGAAACAATTGTCAGAGCGCTAACACTACTGTTAAATTTCTTGCATTTCACCAACCTGTTTTCTGAACATGTTAACAAACACGTGTTATTGCCAAGAGACGTGTAAATATTACAGCTATGGATGAGTCGTATTATTTTCTGAACGTACTGCAATGCGCTTTTGTTTTCATTTTCGTCTGCACAAAGCTGAAAAAAATGGCGGGTAAATAAAATCGTAAACAAAAGCCGTGAGACAAATTTCTCATCCATGGAGAAAGATTTGTTAATTGAATTGGTAACGAAGTGTAAGGATATCGTGGAAAATAAGAGGACGGATGCGGTGAATGTAAAAGAGAAAGATGTCACGTGGGAAAATAGTGGAAACGAATTTAATTCAAATACATGTGTCACTACTAGAAGCACCAAACAACCTCGTCAGTATTACGTAAATTTAAAACGAGGTGCGAAGAAGGACAAGTGACGAACGTTTCAAGACGGGAGGTGCACAGTGTATTATCCACAGAATTTAATGAATTATAAAATAGCAAATTTATTAATACTTGATGCAAAGGTGAGATTGGCATATTCCTTTCAACGCATGTTCTAACCTCTCTTGTCCTTCCGCAGTAACCTTCATAGCAACATGTTTCGACAGTCTATACTTCTGTAGAACATTTTCTTCTGATAGATCCTCAAAATAATTTTTCCTCATAGGCCGTACTCTATTACGAACGCCATTTAGATGATCTTAAATGTAGCAAATCGACATCAACAGCTGAGTTCACGCCCGCCGTCTTGACTATTTACAATTGTTAAGGACTTAACAACAGAAATTTGGCTTGTTAGTTTAACAAGAGATTTAACACGAGTGTTGAAGCTGATTTCGTTGGAACTGATTATGATGCAACCAGCGGTAGATTCCACAGTCAACTATATGTTTTCTTTCGCACACGCGATGCATACACAAAATTATTTCTGTTATACACTCGCATAGACAACTATACGTCTTACCCCTTATACTTTCAGAAACAGAAGAACAAAATCTTTTTAAAATATTCAACAACTCACCATGATCCGTTGCCATGGTTACACCATTACCCACTTTACATCACTCCTTTATTTTATTATAAATACTAATATCTTTGACTATTCCTAACAACATGAAGTATAAAAATAACTGATACAGTGTTGAGCTAACGCTTGTTGGTGAAATCGGGAATTAGTGTACTAATAATTGCTCCTACCATAGAGTGTACTTTATACTACCCTTAGTTCTGATGAGTATAGAGATATCTATCCCTGCAGCAGGCAGCTAGAGGGCAAGTCTTTCAGGCAGTCACTTGGGTGATGTAACGTCCTCTGTCCAAGGTTCAACTGTCAACGGTCGGGCCAGTGATAGAATACGTATTTGGAATTAAATGTTGCATATTCATACAAATTGCTTGAATCTTTCATTTTAAATCACTTAAGTCCTTTACTTGCCTATACTTAAGAATAATTTCTCTACATCGCTTGAAATGTGTAAATTCATTACTAAACTCGCTACCTGCAGAATCTAAACTCTCAGTACCTTTTACATTTTACATAAAACGGTTTCATTTCAGTGTATTACATTCATTTTTTAATTTTATATATGTCGAAGAGCATTGCAGCATGCTCACTTTCCATGTAGAGGTAATTATTTCAGATATCTCAAGAAATGCTTCACCTGTGTGACCATATTCTCAGAATTCGAACAGAAGGCTACAAATATGGTGTACTCTAATTTCAGCTTGGTTGGGGGCGCTGTGTCTAGCTGTATCCATGATTACTGCTCCATTAGTAGTGGCCCTGTGTCGTCGAAAATCTACCCGACTTACTGCTGTGTTCGGTGGTCTCGTGATGGCTCTAGCCTGTCTCTTCACGTCGTTCGCTCAACAACTGCATCAAGTACTGCTCAGGTAAGTACCTCACACTCACAACAATACAGCACGAAACAATATTTAACTCAACAGAACGTGACTTGTTACTGCATCAAGCACAGAGCCACAATAATTTACTTGTTACAGTCAAGAACATGTTCCCATAACACATAAGCAACTTTGTATAATGTATATTGCCAGTCAAAATATGTAACTTACTACAGTACGTGTTTCCATGTAAATATAAGTAACTCAGGAACGCAGGTTGTAAGTCTATAAGTACATCTCCCCTTACATATTTGGTAGTATGGACAAATTTCACTGGGCAACAATGAAAATGTTTCGAGCTTAAAAATAGTGAATCTACATGTATTTCCATCTACTGAATTAAAAAATCACCATAAAAATGATAGATTAGCTCTTGTTTTGAATATAAAGTGACCTTTCATCTTTTAGAGTGAAGAGCTAAAATTTGGGGGAATTTTTTTTTGGGGGGGGAGGTGGCACACTTGTCAAAATACCGTAGATGACAACTAGAAGCATTTGGTGACTGCTGCTGCAAAAGTACCGTAACCTTGGATACAACATGTCCCTTAAGATCCATTTTCTCCACTCCCACCTAGACTTTTCCCTCCTAGTTGTGGAGCTGTTAGTGATGAAAATGGTGAGAGATTCCATCAGGAACAAAGATATCAGGGCCGATGGAGTGAAGTAATGCTTGGTCTTTGTATAGGGATTCTGCGGAACTCCATCTCAAGACGACGAAGTCAATAGGTCACCACATGATACTCTTCAGACACGACTATCTGCGAAGTATTTTTCCAGCAATTTAGAACTATTAGCATCCAATTACCAGTTTAAAAAATCAAATGCACTTTCATTGTTGTTAGCATGTATGTAATTAAAATGTATTCTTTTCTCTCAATCCGTTAATATGTAATACTTCCACCTCGGGTATATCATAGAAACTAGAGCTAATAAACATTTTTCATTGTCATATTTGTTTTTCTCAACCCAAAATTAGCAGGAATTGCCTCATGAAGTACTCGAAACATTCAAAAATTATTTTTGTTGCCCAGTGTTATTAGCAAAACTGTTATATTTTGTACTTGTACTTTAAGAGAAATATACAACACACACGACGGCACAATGACACTGAATATTAAGGTAAAACATTTTAATATTTAGTGTAACCTTCCTTAGCTTCAATTAAGGCCAAAATTCGTCTCAGTATTCTTTGTATTATGCTTTTAAACAAATCACGAATTTCTTCATCCTCTCTCCATAGGAAACACTGAACTCAAATCAGTTGAGATTTGGTAGTAGACCCTTTGCTTTCACTTTTTGGAGAATACGCTACAGATTTCCTATTGTTCATGTCTGGACTGTTTCCTGGCCAATCTAGTAGAGAAATTCCATGAGCTCTGAGTTTTTCAGTGACACTTTTTCTCGTTGGCATGGCTCTCCATCTTGCATGAAAATAACGTTTTCTAATGAAAACCAGTCATTGTACATAGGAACCACAAAGCTGTTTATCACTTTATTATACTCAGCAGCATTCATATTGTGAGTTTGTGGGTTCGTAGAATTAAAAGTCCAAGTTGCAGAAATTCCTAAATGCTTTTTATTTCCGTAGAAACACAGTTTGTACACCCTTGGCAGCAAAATAACGTAACATAAACCAACACAATCTCTCGTCACCTGCACACGTAAACAGAAGAGTTCACTTTCAAATCACAGGTGCACGAGTCCAATTACGACTGTCCACTCAACTAACCGCGGCTTCCTTTTATACCTCTACTCATATTTCTAGACATTTGTGGAATGTTCTCTAACAATCAAGACGGCACTAGACGAAACACGAACCTTCCAGTCATCTATCTTTATCTGTTTCGGCAAGCTTTTTCTCTCTGCGCTGTACTATCTGTTCCTTTGTGTGCGTCGGCCACGCCAGTCGCAATAATGGGTTCTACGTACAACGTGCAAACGTCCCGGTCCATTAATTTACTAGGACATCTCACCCCGCAGCACCAAACACTCCTCCTTCAGTGCCTCTCCAGGACCTCTTCACACATAAATAGGGTTGTCTTCCTCCACAGAAACACAGGATTCGTCGCTGAATGTCACCTGAAATTGCATACATGAAAATTATTGCTACTATTTTAAAAACTAATTATTATATTAATTTTCTTGATTTCAAAAAATGGCTATTTTGATAAAATAAGTTTGAATTTTGTTTAAAATGTTTTAAATTCATTTATTTCTTTAATTAAGACTTAATGGATTTTACTTGCATTTTCCCATTGTTCTGAACTTGAGGTCCATGTTCTCTGGCGACTCTGAAGCTGTGTTGAAGTTAATCTCCTATTTTCGCGTGCTTTTTAACAAAAGTCTATCAAAAACAACTGTTGTCTTCTGTTTTCAGCTACACCTTCCATGCCTATTTGGTGTTGGACTTTGCTTTTCTTTTATTTTGTTGGAAAATCTACTCATATAGCTAATGATAACGTTGTGTTTGCACATTGTAGAAGGTAATATGAATGCTGCTAAGTACCATAAAATGAACTGATAAATAGCTTTATGGTACCTATGAACAGTGAATGGTTTCCATCAGAAGAGTGAGTGAGTGTGAGTGTGTGGTGTTTTAGGGCCCGTCGACATCAAGGTCATTTGGGCCCGATCCATCAGAAGATGATATTTTCATGCAAGATGGAGCGCCATGCAATCAAGCAAATGGTGTCACTGGAAAACTCAAAACACTGCAAGATTTCGCTTCTAGATGGGCCAGGAAACAGTCCAGACATGAACCGAATATAAAATCTAGGCTTATTCTCCCAAAAAAAGAGTGAAAGCAAAGGAGGGCTACCACCCAATTTCAACTGATTGAGTTCAGTATTTCGATATGGAGAGAAAATGAAGAAATTCGTGATTTGTGCAAAACCTTAATCCAGAGAATGCTGAGACGAATTCTGGTCTTAATTGAAATTAAGGGAGGTTACACTAAAGATTAAAATGTTTTTCCTAACGTTCAATGTTATAGTGCCATTCTGTGTATTGTATATTGTCACCCGAACGTCGGAACACCCTATAGAGCGGGCAAGCAGGAGACGGTCGGCGTTCGCCCCGCCCCCTCGTTTGTCTTATAGCGTTAAGGAGGGGTGGCTGGGACAAAAAAAAAACATCACTGCGCCGTCTCTTTCTGTTCCACCTGTGTTCTCGAACTTACGGGACATTCCATCTAATCGAGAACCTTCCTGATCGGCAAGCTGGCCCTATATAAGCAACACGTCGTGCAAGAGGAGTGAGTCAGAGTTCTTGGCGAGCAGTGTAAGAGTGCAGTGCTAGTGTACGACGAGAAGACTGTGTACGTGCATCGGAGTATTGTATGTAATTACGAGTGCAAGTGAAACTGCAACGGACGAACTGGTGAATCGTAATTGTGTGCATTACGTAATTCTGTGTAATTGGCAAGTGTTCAACTGTAAGTCGGTGGAAATAAAGAACATTTTTGAGTGGTGTAATTGGACTTTTCATTTCACGAACCCACAAAGTCACAATATTTTTTGAACATTAGGAAAAATTATAATTTGGTTGGTAGGAACAGAACTCTTTGAATATTTACTTGTTTATGAGTATATACTCAAAACATACTCTCAAGTGGCCATTATGTAGAGTATGAACTCAGTTTGGTAAGATTAAAACCTAATATATTCTGACATTGCAAAGTTTATACTCATGTCATCTTGAACAGTTAGAAGCAGGCTCAGATTTGAGTATGAATCTGTGTCTTTTGAAGTGATATGAAGAAAAATGGCGGAGTTTATGAATTTAGCACATGGCAAAATATATTTACAAGCAGAGACAAGAACATGTGGCCAAAAGCCAAGGTTAATGTCGATTGGTTGAATACACATTCATTGAGAGTGGAGAAAATGGAAATAAGAAGAGGAGTACTGAATAATTTGACTAAATTGAAGTCATTTTAAGACTTAGTGGGTGATCTTGGCTTCTAAGTTGGCATTGGAAAGGATCAGACCATCGTATCCAAAAGTATTGTTGAGGTTATGGATTCCATAATGGGGAAGGCACTAGTCTGGATCAAGATACTCCAAAGTAATTTAGAATTTGATAATGCAAAACGTCAGCAGCTAGAAAGATGTGAATTTCCAGCAGCAGTAGGAGCTTTAGACTGTCCACATATCCGCAATAAAAAGCCCAAGCGTGAGGTCTAGACGAGCTGCAGAGCTGACTTTCCGAGCTTATTGTCAATCATCCGCCGTGGCGCTATCACGGCAAAGGGTGCTTTTATACATTATAATATACTTGATACGCATAAATATTTAATATACCATTATTATCTTCGAAATCCGTAATCACTGTTTTTTTCGGAGGGGATTCGGCACTGCGACCAGTCTTGGTCTATATTACCTTATGCCCCAAGTGGAGCATCCCCGAAGGAAGGATGAGGTGAGAGGAGACAGAGGGCGGTGGTCCCAATGATCCACTACAGTGCAGAGGTCAGGGTCCCTACATTTCACTTAGATGGAAACCTCCCCAGGCAGGCCAGGATAATAGACATTCCCCCTTACTGTGTTTCGGAGACCGACAACCGATCTACCGGAGTAGGAAGTGGTTCACTCAGAGCATATCATCCTGCCATGCACCGCCGAGACTCCCGCCGGCACTTGACCCTAAAAAAGACAACCAGATAGAGGTAATGTGAAATGATAATGGAGAAGAAATGGAGGGGCAGGAAATTCGGGGGATGTAATTAACCTACCCAGCATTCGCCTAGCGACCCGGGAAATCCCCGAAAAAACCCATTAGTCAGGTAGGTCGGCCACGGGAATCGAACCCGGGCCTCCCGAATGCGGGTCACAGACGAAACTGCCTGGGCCATCCCGCTCGGTGTTATTACTATTAGAAGGATTCGCTATTGTTGCCCTTACGAATTATTATTATTATTATTATTATTATTATTATTATTATTATTATTATTATTATTATTATTATTATTATTATTATTATTATTATTATTATTATTATTATTATTATTATTATTATTATT